>CM052797.1:36378639-36438960 GCA_028533885.1 Nasua narica | reverse complement strand
CAGTATTTCAAAAAGTTAAACATAAAATTACCAAATGAACCGGAAATTCCACTCCTAGGTGTACCCCCAAGAGAAAGGAAAATATATGTTCACACAGAAACTTGAGCATAAATGTTCCTAAGATCATTATTTGTCATGGGCAGAAGATAGAAATAATCCAAATGTCCATCAATGGATGAATGGATAAAGAAATTATGGTATACACGTATAATGAAATATTATTCCACCCTAAAAAAGAATGAAGTACTGATACATACCAAATTTAGATGAACCTCAGAAACATTATGCTAAGTGAAAGAAGCCAGACACAAAAGATCACACATTATATGGTTCATTTTATATGAAATACCCTGAATAAGCAAATCCATAGAGAGAGAAAGCAGATTAATGATTGCTTAATGATTAGTGATTGTAGGCAATATTTCTCAGAGGTGGTGAAATTAGAGTCTTGAAATTAGAGAGTCGCTGTTTGCACAACATTGGGAATGCACTAAATGCCACTTACTTGTACACTTTGAAACGGTTCACTGTTATGTCAATTTCAACTCAATCACAAGAAAAAACAGAAATAAAGAAAGTATAAAGACATCTTAAAAAAGCAATAGAATCCCAACACTAGCAGATAATCATTATGAACGGTTAATATATTACACTTCCAGTATTTTATTCCTTCACATATTAATGTATACCGAGATACGCTTACATTTATTTTTATATCATGTAAGGCTCTTGGAAGGCCTTATCCATGTCTTAGTTCATTATTTTCATTATTAATGTAACACCCTGAGAGGTGTAGCAGGGAGCTTTAGAAAGCCGCTTCCCTTCACTCAATCTACAATCCACAAATACCTTTTTAAAGGGAATGCTAAATGAAATGAAGTATTTCTTTCCATTTTGTATGTAGGGAATGCTTCACAGCAGTATTAGCAATACCTGTGACATTGTCAACAATAGACGGGACTGATATTTTCATATCACATCACAATTGTCCCCGGTATCTCAAAGTACCATCTATGTTTACCACTGCCATAAACTTTTAGGCACACCACTAGCTCTCATCATTTCATGCATAAATAAAAAGCATATAAGCTTGGTTTTTAATGTATTTTGCTGATTGCATTTCAATATAATTGATATCCTTGATAACCCTATGTATTTTATTTTTGACATCTTAAACCAATATTGTGAAAAAGGGTTGGTTCACTGGTTTTCCCCAGACTGCTGAAGGGGTTCACGGCATGTAAAAAGTTAAGGCTTTCTGTTAATCAGAAAGATTTTTAATGTGGGATGCACTGAAGTTACTCAATGGTAGCAGTACAATTGGGGAGCGTAGGTCGGTATCTGCTATTTATATACTTATATAAAATAAATATATATCTTAATATATAATATATCTTATTTATTTATATATCATATGTTTATATAATATAAAATATATATAAAATATATACATGCACACACACACAACAAAAATATAATTTAATTTAACCTTATTAAATTAAATCTGACAATACTGTATCACTGAAGAGAGACATAGGAGTCTCATTATATATTTTTTTACATTGATATAAAGCCTTGTTAAACACCCTTACATGTATGTGTGTTCACACAGGCGCACATGAATGTATGTTCACCCCCCCTACACCACCACCCCCACACACAGTAGTCCTATATAATCCCATCTAGTGAACTATACCTCTAGTTTGCTCAAATTATATAAATCTTAATTTGCTCTTAGACGTCCACAGTCTTTTCAAAGTGAGGCAATTCCACAGATGTAGAAAAATTCAAAAGAAAAGTTATCTACGTGAGGAAGTTTCTACTGTGCCCTTTAAAATCTGAGTATCACATTGAAAGGCTCCTAACAACATAAACACAAGTATTTTTCCCCAAATTTGGATTTGCTTCTTTCTCAATCCTTATTAGCTATAAATGTTTGAACAATTATCTAAATTTTATGACAGAATTATACTTCACATGAACATGATTCTATATTATTCTGAGACATCCTGACTTATTTTTTAAATTCTACATTATATGATTAGTGGTTATCTGCTGAAACACATACACAGGTGTTTGTGTGAATGTATGCATGTGTGTGTGTATGCATTTTAATTAAGGTATTACTCAACCCACCTTTTTTTTTTAATCTGGCATGTTAATATGTATTAGGCATATTGTGATATTTGCAGGGTATCTTTGGAACATTTTGTTTGCTCAGAAACAAATATGAAAATCAATAGAATCTCATTCAAATAATAAAGGCAAATATTTTTTTCTCTTAAAGTTACTTTCACCGATTAAGTCCCACCCTTCACTGTCTTACTGTTTCCTGGTCAGTTATTATCTTCCTAGGTTTTACTTAAATAAAGGAAGCACTTGCTATCAACACTTTTAACTGATTCTTGCAGTCTGATTACACTGTTGGATCATGTGCTGGTTGGATGGGTTTGTTACATATCTGAATTAAATCTTCTCAGGAGCTTACTCTAAAGCAGCAGAAAGAGGAACACATCAGGATGACTGTTCTGTGGCTCCTCCTTAGCTTGGCCCTTCTGCAAGCGTTTTGTATGGACACTTGGAACGTTAGTGGGTTTCACAGCTGCCATATTTAGCGAAATAAACCCAAAGGAGCCATCTGCCCCTCCTCATGCTGCCTCTTTTCAATTCCCTAGCAACTTCCTAGTAGCCAGCTGCCACAGAAAAGATTGGAAAAGCAAGACTCAGTGGACTGTAATGATTGTTTTTCTCTGGGAAAGTAGGTTCTCTGATTTGGCTGAAAGATAAAAGATATCAGATGCACTTTATTCATCTGAATGTATCAATAACACCCAACTTTTACCACTAACTTACTTGGTAGGATTTGATGGGAAGGGTCTTTAATGTTTCTAGGGATGAATCAGGTGAAAACAAATCCAAAGGTCAAGTCCTTGGTTGGGAGTGGTGAGCAGAGAATTTGACTGTGGGAATGTCAGATTTTATCTCCTATGCTACAAAAAAGGTTGGTTGATAATGTCAACCTGTCGAAAAGGCCCGAGCATGGACTGGTCCACTATTTTCCCCAGTCCTATTCACATTCCCGTGCCCTTCCATTCCTCTCTAGGTCTATGTGCTGAAAAGACAAAGGGCTTTTTGCAGCCACTTGGAAGTGTCAGAATAACAGAAGCTCCACTGAGGGATACAGGATGTCACCTTATAGTTCGTATAGTTCATCATTTAAGTGTATAGTAAATTGTTTTTGTAAATTTAGTTAAATGATTTGGATAAAGTCTTTTGTTTATCCACTTGGATAAAGACTTTATCCAAATTATTTAACTAAATGATAGATCAGAACTGGGAACATTCATGGGCTGGCATTCCAGGAAAATAATGGGAATAAGAAGATTTGACAAAACAATTTACTTTTAATCCATGATTTGCACTGGAGGTTTAACTTTTTTTAATCATCACATTTTTCCTACTTTTAGAAGCATCATTTATTTATAAGTCTAGTTTGAAAACCCCATTGTTATATTGTTCTTTATGTCTATCACTTAAAAAAATTTTATTATCTTCATTTCTTACAACCATGATCAATTTTCCCAAGATTGATCTATTAGTGAAGCTATCCATCATAAATGATTTTATAAAAGAAGTTGTGTTTTCTTTAAAGCACTGTTTTTAAAGAAATCCTTAATACCTTACAATTTAATTATAGATGGCATCGACAAACAATCAGTAAAACTTGGGATTTAGAATTGGGTGACTTAGCTTACCTGTGTAGATATAAGGAGAGATCAAATTCACGATGTGATATATGTTATATTAACAGTGCATCCTAGAAACTCATCTCAGAGATTGTCTCTTCTATTACTTCTGACTTCCTAGCTACCAGTTATTGTGAATACCGCTCCATATTCTTTTTGCCACAATATAAAAGCTAAAAAGCTCTGAAAACAAAAGGGATTTTCTTTATTAGTTTGTGGTAAGGCAACAAAACCCTTGACTCATAGGAGGTTATTTATTCCACTAAGTGTAAATATTCTTTTTTGTTTTACCTGCAGACACATGACTTATTTAATTAGTGTCTGCTCTCCTAAACTCTCCTATAGTTGTTACACAATATACATATGTGCATTATCTTATCTCTCCAAAATCTGAAAGATCCTGAATTCTAAAACCTTATGGACCCAAATGTTTTAGATAAGGAATTTTGAGCTGCTATTATTTTTGTCATTCTCCCCAAAGTAATTGATAGTTTTCTACAAAATTCCATCTATACTCTTTGTTTTCTTGTCTCTCATTAACTGAATGTATTTTAATCTGGCCTTTGTATACTCTATTCCAATGGAACTGTTCTTCTTGAGGTCCCCTCACCTCCCAAGATGAGTTGTCTTCCTCTGGGTGGCAGGTACTTGTCTACAATCACTGTCACCAATGGCCTTCTTGTCTCTCTACTCTCAGCCTTACATGGCATCCTCTGCCCTTCATGGACAACAGCCCCTCTTTCTCATTGTGCTGATTCTGCAAGCCTCTTTGTTTTATCCCCTGAGTCTCTTCTCAGTGTCCCTTTCTTTTTGTTTGTATTTTCCTTGGGCTATCTTATCAACATAGATGCTTTTTTTGGTAAGGTAAGATACCTATACCATAACATTTGCCATTTTAACCATTTTTCAGTGCAAGGTTCAGTGGGATGAAGTACATGCACATTATTGGGCGACTATCACCACCATCTATCTGCAGGACTTTTTCATCTTCCCCAAATGAAACTCTGTACCCATTAAAAAAATAAGTTCCCATTCCTTTCTCCCTTCAGCTCTTGGCAACCATCATTTCACTTTATGTCTATGTAAATTTAACTACTTATATAAGTGGAATCATACAGTATTTGTTTTTTTGTGACTGGCTAATTTCGCTTAGCATAGTGTCCTCGGGGTTCACCCATGCTATAACACCTGTCAGAACACTCTCTCTTTTTAAGGCTGCATAATGTTCCATTGTTGCTTTCTAATTTAGACTCTAATTCTAATTCACTGAGTAAGGAAGGCAATGGCTGATGCCAGAAGACCTATCTATTCTCTGTAAGACTCCTTCCATGTTTATATATATAGTGGAATACTACACAACCATAAAAAGTATGGGATCATGTTATTTGTCACAACACGGATGGACATAGAGGGTATTATGCTAAGTGGAATAAATCAGAGAAAAACAAATGCCACACGATTTCACTCATGTGTGGAATCTGGAAAAAAAAGCAACCAACAAAAAGTAGAATCAGACATATAAATACACAGAACAGACTGGTAGTTGCCATAGGAGAGGGAAGTGGGGTGATGAGCAAAATGGGTGAAGGGGAATGGGAGATCTAAGCCTCCAGTTATGGAATAAATAAGTCATGGGAATAAAAGGCACAATATAAAAAATATAATCAATGATATAGTAATAGTGTTGTATGGTGTCAGACTGTAGGTACACTTGTAATGAGCTTAGCATAATGTATAGTATTGTCCACTCACTATGTTGTACACCCAAAACTAATGGAGCATTGTAGGTAAACTCTACTCAAATTAAAAAAAAAAAATGCTCTGGCTAAAGAAGGAAAAGGAAATGGTTCTAAAGAGTTGGGAACCCACCAAAGACCCCTGACTATGTAAGAAATCTAAACAACCTGTTCTTTGAAAGTCCTAATCAGTAATCCCAGAGGGTGGTACTATTTCCTGGGCCCAATACTGTCAACAGTGCCTAGGGATGAACTTGGGTCATTGAAAGATAAACTATGTGCTATGTTTATGTTACAGGCCTCCAGTAAAACATGGAATTATGTATTTCAGAGGTGCATGTTTAAATGTTTTAAAAAAACATTTAAAAATAAAATGGTTTAGAGACAGATAGGTTGGGATCTTTATTATCGTTTACATAAACTATTAAAAATTTCTTAACTGATTACCTCGCCAGTCAAACTCTTCAATTCTCTCCTCCGTATTGCCAGCCAAACATTATCTGCTTTAAACTCAACGCTGAACATGCCAGTCCTCTGGGTCTGTGGTGGAAATGTAACCGCACTCCCTGGCATCACTGTTCCTTCCTAGCTTTTAGTCCAAGTACCTGTCCTAACTCATTCTCCCAACCAGAGGACACAAATACCCAGAGACACACAAGGTATTTGATACACACAAATATCCTTTCTGAGCCTCAGAGATTTTTTTGTTTGTTTGTTTTAAAATCCGCCAAATTGTTTTAAAAATTAAATAAAATGTATATTAAGTGCCAAACAAAGCACTTTAACACTTGAACTCAACGTTAGCTAATGATAATTTTGATAATGATGAAGATGATAAAGAGGAGAATAACATGAATCTTACATACAATTTTTTCTCAAAATACTTGAGTGCTTTAGAAGGCTTTTTTTTTTTTTAATGCAGTATATTACTACTTAATCATCAGCTCTTTAGCAAATATCTTCATGGCTCCTAATAGAGCATGAGGATGGGAAAAGGGTTATTAAAAAAGAATTAAGAGGTGAGGGCCTGGGTGGCTCAGTTGGTTAAGCCTTTGCCTTCGGCTCAGGTTATGATCCCAGGGTCCTGGAATCGAGCCCCACAGCAGGGACACTGCTTCCCCTTCTGCTGCTCCCTCTACTTATGCTCTCTCTCTCTCTCTCTGTCAAATAAATTAATAGAATTTTTAAGGAAGAATTAAGGGGCACCTGGGTGGCTCAGTCATTAAGCATCTGCCTTTGGCAGATGATACCAGAGTCCTGGGATCCAGCCCCATGACTAAAGTCCTGAGATCAAGCCCCACATTGGGCTCTGTGCTCGGTAGGAAGCCTGCTTCTCCCTCTCCCACTCCCCCTGCTTGTGCTCTCTCTCTCGCTGTCTCTCTCTGTCAAATAAATAAATAAAATCTTTAAAAAAAAAAAAAAGAATTAAATGTCTAACCAGTCCTCACATTTGTTTTTATGACTTTATGCATCTATGTAATTAATTATTTTATGAGGCAGGAATCTCACATACAAAATAATGAAAAAAATAATGCAAAAATTGAGGTCAAAATCTGGCTCAAAGTAAAAGTGCTTCTACAAGTCCTAATCGTATTAGTTTTCTGTTGCTATGTAACAAATCACCACAAATTTCACCACTTAAAGCAACGTCCACTTACTTTCTCAGTTCCACAAGAAGTCTAAGGAGCCCAACTAGGTTCTCCTCTTAAGGTCTCACAAGGCTGAATTCAAGGTTCCACCCACTGAGCTCTCAGCTGGAGGTTCTGGGGAACAATTAACTTCCAAGCTTATTCAGGTCCTCGGCCGAGTCTAGTTCTTTGTGGTTGTAGGTCTGAGGTCCTTGCTGGCTGTTCACCAGCTCTCACTCTCAGCTGTGAGAGGTCACTCTTATCCTTGTATGTGGCCTTCTCCATCTTCAAAGCCATTAGTGAACCTTTGGATCCTTCTTATGCTTTAAATCTATCTGACTTCCCCTTGCTCCACAAGTTAGAGAAAATGCTCTGTTTTGTTTTGTTTTGTTAAGATTTATTTAATTATTTAAGAGAGGAAAAAACGGAGCACAAGGGGGTACAGAGGGAGAGAGGATCTCAAGCAGACTCCATACTGAGCACAGAGCCTGAAGCAGACCCTGAGATCACAGCCCGAGCCAAAACCAAGAGTTGGTTGCTTAATTGACTACAGCACCCAGGTGCCCCCAAAGCTCTCTGCTTTTAACAGGCTCACCTAATTAGGCCTGACCCACCTGAATGATCTCCCTATTTTAAGGTCAACTGAGTTAGAAACCTTAATTTTATCTGCCATGTCCCTTTTTGTCATGTAACAACATAATCATTGTAGTGTTGTTCCATCATATCCACTAGGAAAGGCATCCCATAAAGATGACAGTCACTGGGGATCTTAGAATTCTGCCTGTCATATTGTGTGCAGGTAGAATCCTTTCTGGAGGTTCCCATTTCTGAGTAAGTCTGTGGGAGAGAAGATTAAAGAGATGGGAAAAGATTTTTGGGTCACTGGCTGCAGGAACATGGAATGAAATTTTATAGATGACCTGGGGAGCCAGAACTACAGTGAGGGTACACAGAGCATTGGTGCTTTCAGAATAAACCCTGACATGTCTGCTGTAGCTTTGATCACTCATTAGTTGCCTAAGGGAAAGACTGTCATTTCCCAAAGGGGAAATTGATTGCAATTAAAGTGTTTGTGCCCTACCCGCTCCTCTGTACCCATCCCCAAAGAGGAGACTTTCAATATGCCTTCACCTGTTATCCAGAACCTTATTCGGGAGACTGTGCCCCATGTTTTCCTTCCCCAATACGGTTCCTCTATCCAGGCAAAATTCCAGATCAACTCAGCAAGATATTTACCTAAGTGAGTAAAATGATGGCGTCACATTCATCGAGGATATTGTATCCTCCAACTAACTTAACCTTCAACCTAAAGCATGAGAGGAAATAAAGGACTGTTCTTAAAATATTTTAAAATTAAAACATAAGCATATCTGGTGTAAAAAAAATCAAATAATACAGAACGAGTGACATTTTGCAATACTCAGAAGCAGTACAATTTTAATGTTTTCTATATAAGTAATTATAAACCTAATTACAATTATTCTCCACATCATAATACAGAAACACTTTTTTCTGTATTCACCCCTTCAATTGATTGTAAATTGTATTAAGTTTTAGAGTGAGGTTAAAAATTAAGTCATATTCTATGGTGTTTGCACGTGTTTAAGAAGATAGAGTATTTAATGAGTAAATACCTTGTAAAAAGAAACTTTGTTTAAAATTTATTTAAAATGAATGCATTATTTGTATTCCTTATACATCTCAGCAACTATAAACCTTTAGGGTGTTTCGATCCCTTTTTTCTTTCACCCCACCCCCACCCCTTTATTCTGTTTTTCTAGAGGTCAGTGGTTAGAATTAGATGTGAGGGTTGAGTGTGGCCCAGCTGATAAGTCCCAGGGTCGCTCTGAATGTGCTGGAGGCAATGGCAGAACTAGGGTTAAGGTCGTGGTGGTCAGGGACTTTGTAAAAATGTATTCTATATGCCCTAAAGCTATAGAAGGTTGACATGAAGCCAATCACGAGTTTGTTATCATATTAGGACCTTTGTATAGAACAAAATGAGCCACATCCTTGACAATCTATTTAACAGCTGAATATATTATATTCAAACATACTAAGGAATGAAGGCATGTACCTTCACGCCTGATTTAATATTTTTAGAACATTCCCTTTGCACATCCTTCCATTGCTTTCTAGTTAGCTAAGTTTGATACCTCCAGTTTCCCTCCCTCTGGTCAGAACCCCCATCAGTTATACATTTTCTGGAGTAAGATACAGTAAATGTGAAATGGTTTTGTTAGGACGGGGGCACCAGGTCGATCTCCTACACTTCCATGAGCAAGGCAATGAACTTTGTGTGCATCTGAAGATAAATGATAAATCTTACAACAGACCCAGTGGTCAGATTCCTTGATACTTGGAGTTTAATGACAGCTGTTGGTTAGCTGTTCGGCTGAAACCTGATTTCATGAATTTGAATACTAAATTTAGTAGGAGGCCATTTTTTTAGCCTATTCTATTTTAGAGATAGTCACCTTGAAATATAACTGCCACTTTCTTACCACCTGTTACTATAGTGGAATCAGTTAGAAAATGCCTACCTGAAAAAAAAAAAGACCTAATTCTATAAGGTATACACTTACATGTTTTTTGTTGTTGTTAAGCCTTGTTCAAATAAGTATCGTTTCTTTTCATTACTAATTACATTATAGGAATTACTTACCAAATTCTGATTTTTCATAATCCTGTAATAAGCAGAATACTTAATTGAAAATGTTTTTAGTTTTTTGATAAAACAAATTGTTTAAAATTTGTAGGTTTAATTACAAATTTACCAGAGGGGGTAGTGAGCGGGGAGATGGGTGAAATAGATGAAGGGTATTAAGAGCCCCCTTATTCTGATGAGCACTGAGAAATATATAAAATTGTTGAATCACTATATTGTACACCTGAAACTAATATAACATGTATGTTAATTATGCTGGTATTAAAACAAAAGATAAAAAAATTGTAGGTTTACAATATATGTGATTTTAATGGCCTAGGAGGATTTTATGTTCCTATGGTAATGTTTTTCTAAGGAAAATCTACAGTATTCTTCTGAGGAAAAGCACCAGGAGTGATAGTAAGTCAATCACTGTATCACATTTATTTGTATGTAATTTTAAGTAAAAATGTTTCTGTACAATGTGATACATTGTTACTCAATCTGCGCAGATAGATTCATCAAGTGACTATGATTTTTTTTTCAACTATTTCTGTCCCTTTGGGGATAGTAGCTATTCCTTTCCCCACAGATTTAGTGGACCTACTTATTGAGTATTAAGATAGAGTTGGTCTGGCGGGGGATTTAAAATAAGTAATTTAAGGGGCACCTGGATGGTGCGGTTGGTTAAGCGTCCCTCTCTTGGTTTTGGCTCAGGCTATGATCTCATGGTCTTGGGACTAAGCCCCACATCAGGCTCTGTGCTCACCCTCTCTCTCTCCCTCCCTCTCTCTCTCCTCCTTATGCCCATCCCGCATGTGTGTGCTCTCTCTCATAAATAATTTTTAAAAACTTTTTTTTAAATAAAATAAGTAATTTAAAACTATTCATTAATTGATAATGGGCCATGATAATTTTGTTGAGTTTGGAAAGTAAATATTAGTGGGAGTTGAAAAAAATGTTTAGATAGAAGATAGCAAATATTAAAAATATGAGCCAATTATAAGAGACATAAAATCAAGGGAGCAAGTTTTGGCTCTTTCAAAGGGAATTAAAGTGTGAAATATTACTACTCCTTCTTGCCTTTCTTATGTAGACATTCAAGTCTCATATCTGTAAGACATATTTGAGCACCTGAGTGTGTTCTCTTTACTCTACCTTGCTCTTCTACCACAACTGAAAACAGCATCCTTCATGGTTAAATGTCTTACTTTAGAATAACTTGACACTTCAAAATTAGATTTCATAACAGGCACATCACAAAGTGATTATTTGCCCTATTTAAAAATAAAACAAGCAAAAAGCTGTAGATATCCTATAAATATTGACAATCCTAATGCATTTAAAATATGGCTATATTTTAGCAACATACTGATTTACAGCACTTTCTGAATCTTTCTCTTTTCCTTCCCATTCCTCTTTCTGTGCAGAAATTGCTAAAAGGTTTTGTGCTGGTGTCTTGACACATCTCACTCCAAACTCTCCTGGAGATGGCATTCTTTCCTTGGGATTTAGTCCCCACCCATCTGCTGGCAAAGCCCAAGCCTTTTTCTCTGTGCTTCTGCCTCTACCTGGAACTCTACATTGTTAATTTTGCATTTATCTGTTTGGATGTTCTCAAACTTGGCTTTTTCGACAATAGAAACATCTCTGTCCCTTCTTTATTCGTCCCTTCAGGTAGCTAAGAAACAGTTTGAAGCCAAATTAAAGTGGTTTCAGGGGCCCCTAGTTGACTTAGTCCTAAGTGTCCGGCTCTTGCTTTCGGCTCAGGTCACGATCTCAGGGTCATGAGATTGAGTCCCACATCAGTCTTTGAGCTCATTGCGGAGTCTGCTTGTCCCTCTCCTTCTGCTCCTCTCTCTCAAATAAATAAATAAATAAATAAATAAAATCTAAAAAATTAAAATTAAAAAAGCTAAGTTGGTTTATCAGAAAGAAGTATTTATTGTAAGGACTCAGGGGTGCATTGCAGAGACGAGACTTCAGGGGCAGTAGTCCTTCGAAAGGGACTAAAAACAGAACTAGAAAGTTGAAGGTCTGTCTCTCTCCCTCCCTTTCTCTGTCTCTCTTTTCTTCCTTCTTTGTGTGTTTCCTGTGTCTTTCTGTGCATTTTCTTATTCTTTTCTCTCTGTAGACTAGCATATCCTGCTCCCTAGTCCTTGGAGCAAGAAATGACCACTTCACAAGTCATGTTTCATTCAGAGACTGATTTGCTGTTTCCAGTTCCAAATTCTTGGGGCATCAGACGACCCAGCAGCAGAGTGGTGAGGTAGGACAGACATCTGTCATGCGAATGTACTATTCCCAGTGGTGGCAGCCTGCTGGGTCCGGGTTTGAAGTTTATAATGAGTATAGTTTGATGTTAACTTCTGTCACACTGAGACCCTGGTATGTTCTGATGCCTTCATAGCCTTCTTCTTCCACTGCTACAGGGAAAAGGGTAACATTTAATTTATTCATTCAGTGAACAAGTAAGTATTGAACCCTGTTTCGTTCCAAGCTCACAGAATACACATTTGAAAAAAAAAGAAAACATCTGGAAGGGAAGCTGACCTGAATTTAAGCAAGCAAATCAAATATACCAATTACAAATGAGTTAAGTTCTATAAAATCAAGGAAAGAAGCTAAGATAGAAAACAATTCAAGAGAGGATAAAAATTTACTTGAGAAAGTCCTCTCTGAGAAGGTGAGATATTAAGCTAATACTTACAGAGTGAGATAGAGCTAGCAGGAAAGGATGTGTTTATTTCAAGGATATTTTTAAAAAGATCTGATTTGTGAGCAAGGGGAGGATGACATGGGAGGAAGCAGAGGCAAGAATATGACTTGTAGGTCAAGGAGTTTGGATTTAATCCCCAGTGTAGACCCAGTAAAAAATCATTAGCCAGGTTGTTGATGTCATATAATCCATTAAGAAGTATTTATCTCGCCTTTAATTTATGCCAGACTTCAGCCTGGTTTACTAAAGAGGATTAAAAAATAAGTCAAATATATAATCCTACTGATTCTGATTATAACTAGCCTGCGAGGCAAGGCTGATTGAGAAGATTTGAGTCTCAGGTAGGAGACGGTGTGGGCCCACTCTGGCCCTATGTGCAGTGACCCCAGGCCCGGGTGTCAGGTAGATCCCAGAGCCACAGAGCCAAGGAGGTTTGTTAAACTGCTCACAAGGGGCTGAGTGAGAACTTGTCATGTGTCAGAGGGGGGCTGTCATACAGCATAGCACAGAACGAGTGCCAGAACCTTCTAAGCTTCTAAAATATCTACTCAGTGTGATCCACATAGTAACCTGTGAGGTCCAAATTATTATTAACCCCATTGCACAGGTGAGGAAACGGAGGCACAGCAATGTAAAATGACTTGCCCAGAGCCGCATGACTGGTCAGGGTAAAACCAGGATTCATGTACAGGGCAGCCTGGAGTCAGGTCTTCTCTTAGCCACCATCCAGTGATGTCTGCAGGCTGTCATCCCTGACAGGTGGAGAGGGTGATAGCTAGACAGGGTTGCAAAGAGGTAACACAGGGAACGTTTTGGTGGGGGGAAAAAAAGTGATTAGGTATGCAATGTTGACTTGGCGGTGAATGCAGGATATACAGTGGAAATATTGTCAATATGGACGTAGGGCTCTGCACAGAGGATCTTGCTACTCCTTATATTTCTGTGCACTGGCTTTTTGAGGAATAAGCAGTTTGGGATCAGTGAAAAGTGCTTCTAATGCTTGCCGGTGTCGTCTTTCCTTCACTCTCTTAGGACACTAATTGTTCCAAGCTCTCTTTTCTCAGGATTGATTTCATCCTCAGAGGTACTATTATTAGTTTATGATTAGAACAAATCGTATTAAAACTCGTGTCAATGAAAAAGCGATAGAAAAACGGTAAGATATTTACATTTTTGCATAGAAGGCATTTTTATACAATACAATTTTCCACATAATATCTACTTTGAGGGAGGAAATTATATTATCACATACAATCATATGTAATTCACACATATCTTTCCTTATCGTGTTCAAATGGATTCAAATGAAGAGTTAAATATGAGTTAGCTTGTATTCGTGATGTAGCACAGAGCAAAAGAAAAAAAAAAAGATCTAGTTATCATGAAGTTCACTTTGGAAAGCAAAAATTCTCTTAAAATTGGACATTGAATTAAGCAAGTTTGTAAACCTTCAGTTTCTGGTATTTCTTTAATATCAGGAAGCCGGGAGGATTCTGTCTGCTGCCAAAGACTGTTATTAGAGTTATAAAGACACTGATTGTTGGACCTCCTTGGGGTCATGTCGTCCCTCCTAGCTTACTGTTTTTGCTACAGGCTCTTCTAACAATTTAAATATATCCCTGAAAGTATATGAATCCTATAATTTCAGGATATATTTAAAAGAACATTCTGCATCAGAGGTGTTTTATCATTGTATGTCAATTTGTCTAATCAGGAGAGAGAAATGACAAGGTAATTTGACCAGAGAAAATTTAATATAAACAATTATTAACCATTACAAAGAATCTGATATGAGGAACTGGTTGGTAAGAACTAAAGAAAACTCAAGAGAATATAGGAATAGCAGATTTAAGGAACAGCCACTACCTCTAGAGCTGAGGTAGGCTGCCCAAGGAAGAGACACACCACCACCCCGCCCAGGGCTAAGATACGGACTTTACAGCAAAGGTCCTAGCTGTGGTCACTGGATGGTTGAGAAGCTGGTATGGTGTGATGTGGTGGAACTTGCCAAAAATATGCTCCCTGAGGTGCTACGGAAAATCATTCAGGGAGAAATAGTTCACTAGAAGTCTCTGTCCTACAACCACACAGTGTGTTCACGGCAGCTGCTACCTGCTGGGTGCTGCTGGCGGCCCCAAACTGTAGAACCTCACTGCTGGGGAAGCCCCCCCACGCTGCTGCAACAGAACATACTAGAACTGAGAAGGACTTCTTCTACTAGACTTTTCTTTTAAGATTTTATTTATTTATTTGGGAGAGAGAGAGAGAGCAGGAGTGCATGAGCAGGGGGAGGAGGAGAGGGAGAAGCAGACTCCCAACTGAGCAGGAGCCCGACAGGGGGCTGGGGTCAGGACCTGAGCTGAAGGTCAGCTTAATCACTAACTGAGCCACCCAGGTGTCCTTTTTTTTTTTTTTTTTTTTTTTAATCAGCTTTTTTCCCCCATCACCTTTTATCCACAAAAGTTAACATTGTACCAGCTGTTGAAAGAAAAATATTTAAAGAACATGTATCTATTTCCACAGAGCAGACAATGAAGGGTGAATTTGGAACTAAGTAACAATGAATTGGTGACTGGCGTACCTGGGATTCACTATTTATCCACTCTTGGCATTTTGACCAAGGGCCTTTAAAAGCTGTTGTCCTGAACTTATAATAAAATCACTTCATCGTTTTGAACATGTCATTTACTTGTCTACGATAACTTTAAAAGAAATTGACTCACTTTAATGATTCCTTACTGTCACCTTTGTGTTTCACCCAGTTCTTTGAAACAAAATAGTTATTTTCACATATTTTACAGCTAATCATGATGGAAACTGCTGTTCACAAATCCAGTTGTCCAACGTTCTGTTAGAACGGGAGATTTTTAGTTTGGCGTAAAAATAGCTTTGTGTTACTTTATATATTATAGCAGATTACTTTTCAGATATTTCTTGCCTCTACACACCCAGGAGATGTTAAATAAGCTCAAGAGGGACAAGAACTGAGTCATTCTTGTTTAGCATAAATTTCCAGCATCTGGTACAGTGAATAAGTGTCCCGTAGTAGATGCTAAGTTGATTATCTATGCATGAATAAAAATCGATTACAGCTGCCCAAGTTCATGGATAAACTATTTTCATCACTGAGAAATGCAAGAAATAGTTATGTCTGTGTAAGACATTAGGTATAGAACAACATACATGTATACATAAAATGTATAGCATAAGGCACATATTATATGTATTACAGTACAGTAAATTCTTTCCAAGAATTCTCAAAATATTTTTTTAAAAATCACAGTTTGAGGAACCACAGAAAACCTATGAGAAGAAAATATCCATGATGATACCATATTCAAAGAGAGATGTCTCAGAAAGTCAGTGAGGTTTGCTAGGGGACACAGTTACAAGGTCTGGAATGCAGTCATTTTCAGAAAGGAGTAACAACTATTATCTTTGCTTTGAGTAACTTTTGTTATTGTCATCCTTGAGAAAAGGGGTTTTCTTGCCGCTGCCAGCTTCATTTGTTCAAGATATATTAATCTTGATGGCAAAAAAAAAAAAAAAAGCCTAGGGAAATAACATGTTTGTGAATTTACATGCTAAAGGTGTTAATTTATGAATGCAGAAACGTTAGAATGAAAAAAAAATATCATTGTTAAGAGACTAGGGACTAAACTTCCACCAAATATTTTATGTAGTAGCTGTTGCTGATTTAGAATCCAAAGGACCAACTAATGGGGGTTTAGTTGCTGTAAAGAAATGACATGGAAGAGAAGAGGAAAAATGAGAAAGACTAGATAGTCCTAATCTTCGAATCTACTTATCTAAAAACAGTAGTATAGAATTCTTTTTATTTCTTTACTGTGAGTCCTTAAAATTTGTATTTTCTTAGTACGGTTATTAAGAGGGGCACCTGGGTAGCTTAGTCAGTTGAGCATCCAACTTTGGTTCCAGCTCAGGTGGTGATCTCAGGGTCCTGAGATCAAATTCTGAGCTCAGCTCAGAGTCTGCTTGGGTTTCTCTCTCTCTCTCTCTCTCTCTCTCTCTCCCTCCCCTGCTGTCCTTCCCCTTATTCATGCACACTCTCTCTGTCTCTCTCTCTCTCTCTCTCAAATAAATAAATAAATGAAATCTAAAAAAAATACTACTAATAAGAATTACGTTTCTCCTTCTTAACAATTCGTACAACTAATTTCTCATTGATGGGGAAGGAGTAATATGAGATGAAATCTGTAAGTTTATATGTCAAGTTAATTTTCCTCAGCATCCTTACTTAGTAGGATATAGGTTTTATATTTAATATAGTATGAATAATGTAAATGAACTCATAAGAGACAGTGGTCATAATTAATTCATATTTATTAAGATTTCAGTGAGAGTTTGGCCTTGTATTTTATAAAAGCATTAACTCCTTGTGAGTTGTTTCCTGATACTTTTACTCTGTTTTGTACTTGTTCCTTTTAAATTTGAATTGAACTTACCAGCATCTTGAAATTCTGGAACCGAAAGAATGGCAGAGAAGAGGACAAAGTATTGTTTGTGGGGTTTTTTTTCCTCTTCTAATAACATAAGTAAAAATCAGAGGCTATAATAGCAACAATAACAAAATTCTAGAGCGGTTTGCTTGCCTGCAGCAGCGAAGGCCGTTGGGGAAAGGAGGTAGCAGTACAAAGCATCTGTGTTCTTACTTGTCCTCACCACTTAAATTATGTATGTATATTGCCAACAGAAACTTCTCCTTTTTTATCAAAAAGCACTGTGGTTCTCTGTTGTTTGTGAGTTGAAACACTAGGGGACAGCACTAAAATATTCCATCGTTGGTTGTTATTGATCACTTGCATACTGTATAATAAGTAAGAGATTTTACTGTTAAAGACTATTGAATGCCCTGTTGATTTCAGCAGATAAAAAAGCACAAAGAGGAAGATGAGGTTTTCAAGCCCATAATTTCAGCCTTTGTAAGATGATGATTTGAATAATTTAGAGAAAGTTCCCAGGCTGCTTTTTCGGTTGTAAGAAGGCATGATCACTTAAAGAATTGTGATTTTTCTGATAAAAGTATCTTGTTCGTTTCATTCTTTTGGAGTAAATATTGTGCATATTTTTTTTTCTAATCTTGTTTTCCAGGCACTTTGGAAAGACATGAAACAGGAGAAAGAGCAAGAATTATTCTCAACTGTTGTGATGATTCACAGCTCCTAAAGCCCGAATCTGTTCTTCCACTTGCCTCAGAGACACATAAGCACAAAAGTGTAGAACAGAGATCCTCCAGCTCCTATCAGTTTGGGCCAATACCTTGCCCTGGTCTGCAGGTGGAGTCTTCATGTAAGGTAAGTTCAAACCAAGTTGCTGCTCCCAGAGAACACGATCAACCCTGAGTAAGAGGTGATGTGCCTTCATGGATGTGTGGCAATTAAATATCAGCACAGAATCAAAATTGAGAGTTGACTGCATCTACCAGACATATCTACCAAGTGATCTTGAGTGAATCAGGATAACTTTTTAAGTGATTATTAGGTTTGGTACAGCATTCTTTTTGACAAGATAGGTTCTAGCTATCATAATTGAGTCAATCTTACATTAACTCTTGAGTTCTAGATGGTTTTCAGTTGGGGGAGGGGATATATTCTGTATTCTGAATCCATTTTTGTTTTTCAGTTGAGTATATATGACCTCTTCTCTAAAATGCTTATTACAGATAAACCACAAAGCCTGGATCATTGTATGGACAGTTTTTTGTTTTTTGTTTTTTGTCTTTTTATATATATACTCAGCCTCTGTAGGATCACCAGCTCTTTAGGATTCCAAGCCTTAATTAATACACAGTGGTGGAGTTTGCATTTAGTTTCATAAACCAAGTCAACCACCTTCACAGAGATTTGGATGAGCTTTTTTATTTTCGGCTGTAAAATAATATGGTAATTTAATCTGATTTCTTTAAGGGACTCTTCCATCTTCTTGTTTTCTGTATTTCTCCATTCTCCCCTCATAATGTTGTTGTAACTATGCCATCTACCTATCTATATCTATATCTATATATATATATATATGTCTAATGGAGCATTTTCTATGTAAACTTATTTTCATAATACTGTCTATGTCTTTATAATGACTACGTCATGCTCTATACTTTGCATATACTATTACTGATAAGTTATTCTCCTAAGACTTAATATAGGGATTGTTTTTTATGTTTCACTTTTATGAATAACATACCTATAAACCTTAAAGCTTTTTTTTCATATTCAGTATTATTTAATGGGCTATATTTCCAAAAGTGGGATGTCCACATCAAAATTTCACTAATTTGTTAACATTTTTCATTATTTTAATGGTATTATGAAGACTTAAAATACCATTAATAAGGACTTTAAATAATTTTCTCACGTGCATGTATATGGTTAGAGGCAAAAGGATGTGTCATCCTGAAGAAAGCTTCATGAGCACTTCATGCTGTGCCTCAGAGCTTCAGGGTGGGAAAAAAAAAGGGAGTTGTGGGGCACCTGACTGGCTCAGTGAGTAGAGCATGTGACTCATGATCTCAGGTTCATGAGTTCAAGCTTCACATTGGGTATGGAGCCTACTTAATAAATAAATTAAAAAAAAAAAAAAGCTGCAGGTTGGCGGTGGGGGCACCAGTGTAAGCTTCAGCTTTTTGGGTTTAAAGACTTGATTGAGATCATATCAGTGAGGTCAGGCTTTATCAACCTTTTGAGAACAGAGCCACACTAACCAAACACCCAAGAAATGCAGGTATAAACTGGAATGACCATGCTCTAGTTTACGATGACAGAGGTAATTGAAGTTTTGTTCATTGCTCAGCACGTTGTCCCTGTCGCAAAGCTATAGGTGGGGGAGGGGAGGTGGAGATGAGGGGGGTGAAGTTTTCACAGAGGGAGTCAGGGGCAGGGGGTTGCTCCTGCCCTGAGCTCTGAGAGCCCAGAGCAAGGTACTGCGTTTCCTGGTGGAGGCTGAGCGACATTGACAAATCCCGAAATTTTGAATCTTTACTTTTTGAGACTGCATTTGGGCCACCCACTTTTGTTCATACTCTCCTCCTTCAGATGTTAAAACCGGTCATTAGGCTATAGCTTGTTGTTATTGTTTGTTGTTTTTCTTTTCTCATTTAGTCCAATTGGTTTTAGATTCCCCAAACTGCTTTTCACGTTCTTGAAATAGGTCCTATTTTATAAAGGAAAATTATGTCAGGAGGATGAGACTTGAACATTCACAACCAAAAATGACAGTCATAAGGTTTTAGACTCCAAAGTTGGGAAATTGAATCATATGTGTTATAAGATTGAGGTCAATAAAGCCCAGTGAGTGAACCCAGATGAATACCACACACTCCCATCTTAATCTGGCTTTGCTGGTCTCTATGAATAATAGTGTGCGTCTTATAGGGGGAATTATGTGCTAGAATAGCAGACGAGAGCTTGGAGATGTATCCTGACTCGTGCATGTCAGATGCCTAGGGTCTGCAGGAGCAAATCTCATTCATCAAGTGCCTATTTTACTAGTTTAATTCCCAGAAGGTAAACTGATTACTATTTCTTTCAGTTTCTTGGAGGACCTTAGAGCTACCCTTTAGGTAGTGGTAATAGTATATATAGATTTCATTTTCTTTATGTAATTTTGTTTCTTTCTTGACTCCAGGAAGCAATAAAATGCCAGGGTCTTGTTTTCCTACTCTTAGACTTATTCCAGCTTTATTTCCTTGCTAGTGCCCTTTGCTTTAGATGACTGCGATTTCTAACCTTCTCTCTCTTCAGAGCTGGCTAGTTTAATCAAACAGGACTATCACCTCCTTTGTTCTAAACACCATACTTCTGTTATTATTGAGCTTACTGCTAATTAGAGCTGGTTTTTTTTAAAGATTTTATTTATTTATTTGACAGAAAGGAGAGAGATCACAAGGAGGCAGAGAGGCAGGCAGAGAGAGAGGGGGAAGCAGGCTCCCTGCTGAGCAGAGAGCCCAATGCGGGGCTTGATCCTAGGACCCTGAGATCATGACCTGAGCCGAAGGCAGAGGCCTTAACCCACTGAGCCACCCAGGCACCCCTAGAGCTGTTTTTATATGTGCTTCCCTAAGTTCTCTCTTCTCCAGTTATGTGCTGCATATCTTCCTTTATCCTCTTCGATTTAAGCTCTTGTTTTATCTTAATCTTTTATTTACAAATTTAATATGTATGAAATTTCAAGATGTTTAGAAATTCTCCATTCTCCTTATTAATATAATAAAATGCTTCATGGATTTTCATAAGAAAAAATAGTTTTAAAGAAAAGGGTTTGAATCACACTCATTTTAGAGGTAGGAAAATGAGGGCCAGTAACCTTGTGAAATGTAGAAATGTCTAAAGTTACTTTGTGTCTCAGAACTTTATGCAGACTTCAGTGACATGCAGTGAAATGCTTTCGATGGTAGAGTGAATTGTTTAAATGGAAGAAATGCATGTTAGATCTGTGTGGTGAGCCACTTGTGTTTCAAAATATGCAGAATTTATTTGAATGCTATCTTCAAGTTTTCTTCTTGCATTTGAAGAGTGCATATAGATGTGGGAACAGATTTTACAGAGAATGACAAATACAATATGACACTTTCAAAATGGGTCCAATTTGAAATGCTAGACTTGTTGAATTTGTGCAGCTAGACGAAGAACAATCTTTAGAGGAGGAGAGGGCCAGAGTCTTAAAGGATTTAAAGGAATACAATATCATATTAGTGATGGGGAACTGCTTTTCTCAGATTCTGCTGAGGATAAAACAAGATAAAAACTGTTTAAATTGCAGTGGGAGGAATTTAGCTTCAAAGTAGGAAGTAAACAACCTTACTAAAATCATCTCTACATGGCAGAAATCTTGGTAGCTGCATCATATTTTACCGAGAAAAGTCCTGTTTTGTCTGTTGGTTGGTTGCTTGGTTTTAAACTTTTTTCTTTTCTTTTCTTGCATTTCTTGCCTGTAAATGAGTAATAAAGAGGATTACTTTAACCGTCACAAATTAGACCCATTGTAGTGTCCTGTAAATGCCTTTTCTTTTAAAAAAGCTGATATTCTATAGGGTGAGGCCCCAACAGCCCCTCCCTGACACCAGTTGATTGTTTAGTGCTCCACTGTTTAATATCATAGCCACCAATCGCATACGGCTGTTGAACACTTGAATGTGGCTAGCACCACATGTTAAAATAATCTTTTTATGTAAAGGGTTAAATAAAATATGTCATTAAAATGAATTTTACCTCTTTCTTTTTATTTTTTTTTTTATATGGCCACCAGGGAGTTTTAAATAATATATGTGCTTTACATTTTATTTGTATTGAACAATGTTGAACTCAACCAGAGATAAGCAAACTTTTCTGTAAGGAATCCGATGACATTTCAGGCTTGGAGGGCCAGATTTTCGCTGTTGTAACTATTCAACTCCGCTGTTGGAGCACATTAGTTACCATAAACAATTCTTAAACAAACAAGTGTGATTGTGCTCCAATAAAACTTTATTTACAAACACAGGCAGTGGACCAGAATTGATGCTCACTGGCTAAGTTTGCCCATTTCTGATCTAAACAGTCATCTCTAGACTTCGAGAGCATGAGGCACTAGGAGGAACTGGCAAAATAGCCAACACCTCTCCTCTCCTTAGATATCTGAATTTTTAATAAAACAACGTGGCCCAACTTTTTCTGCACTATGTGGAATGCAATCCCAAAGACCTTGTATCAAATCTATTCCCTGACAGAAATGCATATGTGTTTGGAAATCTTCCTTTTGATGAAAACAAATGTGCACAAGATAGCTCTCATTCCAAGCAAGATTTTTTAATGGCATTTCTTTTAAATAACATACTTATACATACATCTTTTTCCAAACATATAAAATTGATTATAAAGAATTCATTTACATTTATTTATGTTCCAGTGAACTTTCTAGAAATATGTATTTTTTTAACCTTCACTTGACCTTGAGTGATGTCTATTTGGTACCATTTGCTGAAAAATCTTATTAGGGCTTTATCCTGCTACCTCTCATAAAACACAGATGGTGCACTGGTAGGCCACCAATAAAAAATTGGACCCCACTACTGATTACTTTATCAAAATGAAATGCTAGTTCTTTCATATTTTGTGACACAAAAACATAACCAGAATAGAATTAGAGTAGCTTCTAAATGATAATGCTTTAAAATGTCACCTGTAAATCTATATGTCTAAATATGAAATAATAATTCATGTGGTAACATTATAACTCGATCTTGATTGAATTATTTATATTTTATTACCAAAAATTAATCACTATAGAAAAGAACAAATAACATGTATTTGAAAACAATTAATTGCATTCCATAGGGATAAATCCTTAAATAATGATAATTTTCACCTTCTTGATGAGTAGTTAATTTTTGGTATATATATATATATTTTTTTAAAGATCTTATTTATTTATTTGACAGAAAGGAGAGAGATCGCAAGTAGGCAGAGAGGCAGGCAGAGAGAGTGGGAAGCAGGCAGAGAGCCCGATGTGGGGCTCTATCCCAGGACCCCGAGATCATGACCTGAGCCAAAGGCAGAGGCTTTAACCCATTGAGCCACCAAGGCACCCCAATTTTTGGTATATTTTTTAAATATAATGAAGAGCATATAGCTATTTTTTTCTGATGTACAAAATATTTTGCATCAAGTTTGTGTAATTTTAAAAGAAAATAAATCTTTGTTATAAGACATCCAAGCACCTCACTAAAATATAAGAATTTCTCTCTGTATACATTGGATTAAGATTTTTGTTCTGAGTATTTTGATCTAGTGATTCTCAGCTTAAAACTTGAGTTGCCAAATGACAGCATTCTTCCTAGTAAGATAGAGAAATACACAATAGCAGAGAAATATGCAAACTAATTTGCTTTTTTGAGCATGTGAAGTGATGCAAGTTTTTGACAGAGTATATATGACCACTCCTATGACATATAACAGTCAAATAAACATCTCTGTAATACTTAATACCTTTTTTGATGGCTCCTTTATGAAGAATGTCCCTTTCTTACTTTGTGGCATAGATTTAAACTTTGTGATGCAGTCCCCTCCATGTTGAGGAAATGTATGAAAAGCACCTCACAGCTTTCTTTCAAAATTAATTTAGGAGGTCTCAGAGTCACTGTGAAAAGTACGAAACACACCGTTAAATGACTCCAGCTGTCCCTCCGCACACAGAAGCAACCCTGAATTTCCTCACAGGACTTCAAAGCCCTGCTTGTATCTAAACACTCGTTGGCCATGTAAATCCGAGGCACAAAAGGCGAATGCTCATGCGTCATGGTGCGTGGCTGGTTGAAGTCCCTCTTTGTGCCGCACGTGTCGGTGGGGAGTGCCAGGAACAGAAGGGCACTGTTCTGACTCGTGTGACAAATGTAGTTAACACCAGATCCATATTAACGTTGTCAAGTTCCCTTGATGTATTTAAACAGATTTTAATTATTTTCAGCTTCCAAAGGCCTGAAATATATAGCCTAATAGTTCTTCAAAGAAAGCTTACTTAATGTGTGAATGTAAAGCCTCTCATAAAAATGAAACTTTTATATTGGCCTCAGTCATTGACATAGGTTATTCATCAAGTCAGCAATTTGTGTGGCAAAGTGCCATTTGAATAGTGTATTGTTAGGATACTTATGGTCCACTTGACGAGGGCTCTTGCTGTAAATAGTGCAATTTGACTCCAGCTGTTAAAGAGTGGCTTTGACAGCAGCCAAATAGAATGGAGATGCCTTACTGCACCGCCGAAAAATCAATATTGGGTTCTTGTTCATGGTAACCTGTTCTTTTCTCTTCTGTAGATTTATAAACGACTATCAAGGGTTTGTAAGTGGAAGTTTAAATATTATTTTAAATGCAATTCACTTCAAGTTTTAAATTAAGACTTGTGATAAATGGTATGAGTGCAGAGTTTTAGGATATTATTTCCACCCCTGGTTCATGTTTGGTCACAATTAGAGTTAAGTTGAATTTGGATTCCCTAGCTTCAGTTGGAAGAGAATTAGTGTACAACATGGTCTCGAAATTGTGCGCCTATTGTATATTGCCAGCGCAATTATTTCTTCTTTTTGATTTTTCTTATCAATTTATCTGTGTCCCTCCCACCTTCTCTGCATGTATACCTTTTTGTGTAGATGCCGGGGTTCTTTGTGACTGTGCCCATAGCAACACCCACAGACATTGAGAGCCAGTAATGCCCCCAGTGTTGTCAAAGATTTCCCTAAAGCAGAGTCTGGCTGGTTTTGAAGACTTTCCTAGCAGTTTTCAGCAATCCAAGGTTGCTATGATACCTGGCTGGTGGCAAAAGATACTGAATCGGTTAATTTCAATAACTACGTGGGCTATTTTGCTTTAGGTTTCTGTGCTGTTGCTAGCTGTTACGTTTAAGATTACAGAAGAGGAAGTGAAATTACAGACTCGAGATGAGGGGAAAAAATGTTTCAAGAGTTCACTTTGAATCCTAATATTGCATAAAAGAAAATTTTTCTAGGTTTAAAAGCCATTTAGCTGACTGATTTCCTAGGATTGCAGATATTATTTACTTAAATCATCTCTGGTTTTGCCTGAATATGATTTTAATTTTTATTGTTGTTTACCTGAAATGTCATAAGTCTTCATCAAAGGTGTGCTGAGCAGGATTTGAAAGAGCTGTCAAGTTTTAAAAAGAAAAAATGCTGGTATAACGCCTACTTTCTCAAATGCCTTTTTCAGGGAAGGCTATTAAAATAGCCATCTTCCTATTACTGACCAACTCTGCATTTATTGAATTTGTGGCTGCGATAGCAACTGAAAATTCATAAAGCTGAAAAGATAATTATATAAAAAGACCTTCAAGGCTGATTCAAGGTCAGCGTTATTGTTTTTATAATTGCTTGTCTTGATTTCTAGGAGAGGGTTTGCTCTGCCTTGGTGCTAGCCGGTTCCAAAAAAGGTTACCTCTTTTGTTCATTTTAAAGTAAACCCTGTCGGTGAATAAATGTTTATATTATCTCTTTAGTACTAGATTTTGCATAGATTTAGCTCAGTTCCTTTCTGTTCCCTCCTCCAGGTATTTATCAACTCTGTAGGAAACACAGAAATCTAAGATCATAACTCTTTTTGAATTAAATAGTCTGGTTATCATCATCGGTTCACTTGCAGGGTGGATGTGCTAACATAGAAACCTGAGTAAAAGTTAAAGATACCAGGCATTTAATTTTTCAGTTTAACCCAGGGCATTTGACATAATTTATTAAAGCATGGCTTTAAATTGCCTCCATTTACATTGATAACTTCATAGAGAGATTGTAGAAACTATGAATTCTGCAATCTTGTCTGTATCATAGATAATTAGGATCCCTGCCCATGACTATTCAGGGATTTTTTCCTTCCTCGTTTCTTCTTTCCTTTCTTACATTCTTCTCAGTTGTAAATTGCTTTGGCTTTTTAAAAACCTGTGATTTCCCAAATTTGTTAAGACCCTGCTTCTTGTAGGACTCAAAGGCCTGCCACCTACTGAAAGAGGTCTATACCTGCTGGAATGCAAATTCACTTAAGTGGATTTGGGAGCTCTGTTGTTAGACAGTTTGCTAGTTCTGACGACAAAGCAATGGTAAATGTGTGTTGCCTTTTTTGCAGAACCTTGGAGCTTCCTCCGTGACGAAGGTATCATCCTGTATCAGGAGTATCTTGTGTTTATATCCTATTGTTTACGACTACCACAGTGGATGATATTTTCAGGTGTAAAAAATGATGTTTCTAGAAATTCAGATGTTGAGTTAACTAAAAGGGTTAGTGGCTTGTAACAGGAAAGAAAAGAAGGAGAATAAAATCTTTCTTCTTGAAAGCTGGTAATATCGCTTATTGACTGAGAGTACCATCTGGACCCATTTAAAGGAATCCCAACAGGAGCACTACCCCTGTACCAATGACTTATGTTGAAACTGGCCCTAAGAGAGCAGCAAATGCAAA
Organism: Nasua narica; assembly: GCA_028533885.1. Classification (NCBI taxonomy): domain Eukaryota; kingdom Metazoa; phylum Chordata; class Mammalia; order Carnivora; family Procyonidae; genus Nasua; species Nasua narica. The sequence continues at coordinate 36,412,529 of CM052797.1, read as the reverse complement.
AACATAACAGGAAGCAATTCTCAGAAAAGAGAGCATTTATTCTCCTGGAATGTTTCCCCTATGTTGGGAAAAACAAAATGTACTAAGACTTTAGCTTTATTCATTGGAACTAAAAGAGCATGAACTTATTGAAGAATATATCCAGCTAATATCCCCATCTGTTTTTCTGAATTGCATTTTAATAGTGACATCCTGGAGGCACAACCAGTTCTCTGCATCCCCAAATGGCATTCATGACATTAAACGCAAATAATGACATCAGTGACATTATTTGCAATTCTCTATATACGGTAAAACTCATATTACTCTGGAAACAGCTGTTTTGATCCTAAATTAAAATACCCTGGGCGCCTGGGTGGCTCAGTTGGTTAAGCGACTGCCTTCGGCTCAGGTCGTGATCCCGGAGTCCCGGGATCGAGTCCCATATCGGACTCCCGGCTCTCCGGGAAGTCTGCTTCTCCCTCTGACCTTCTCTCCTCTCATTCTCAGTCTCTCTCTCTAATAAATAAAATAAAAAATCTTAAAAAAAAAATACCCTGCCTGAGCTTTGGGTCCAAGTATGATCATTCCACCAGATATAAAAAAAAAAACTGCTGTGAGGGCGCCTGGGTGGCTCAGTTGGTTAAGCAACTGCCTTCAGCTCAGGTCATGATCCCAGAGTCCTGGGATCGAGTCCCACATCAGGCTCCCAGCTCTGCAGGGTGTCTGCTTCTCCCTCTGCCCTTCTCCCCTCTCATGTTCTCTCTCACTGTCTCTATCTCAAATAAATAAATAAAATCTTTAAAAAAAAAAAAACTGCTGTGAGCAGCAGGTACTTCTCATGCTCATACTTCACTCAGTGCAAATTCACCTAGGAATGAAAATTTTAGGTTTTGGGGATTTTTGGGGGTCTTCCTGTGTTGTCCCAGACCTGATGGTGTCTAGAAAGCTGATATGAAAGCTCACAAAATACAAAGTGGCAACGTCGTACTCACCCTTATCACTTTCTTCCTGCTTGCACCAGAGTTCTCGGGTCACTACACAGAAGTTGGTCTTCTCTGTTTACTCTGCGGTAGCAAATGTTTTGCTTTCCGTTTTGCTCCTTGAAGCAAAATTTTAATCTGGATGCATAAAGAGTAGTCATGGAGGGGCATGAGGTCACCAGAGCTTTTATTTCCACTTGTGGCACTCTGGTGCTTTCGAACTGGAAGTGATCGGGTTACCTGTTTTCTCCTCTCCTTTCTTTACTAGGGGGATTTTAGAGCTTAGTCTTGATTGAATCATACAGTAAATTGGGTTTCGATTCAGTATTGGGCCTGTTGGTTCCTGTCTCTGCTCTCCTAGTCCCAGTGTAGCTGCATGCACTGATGGGTGGAGTCTGCAGCCAGGCTCTGACCTGCCGAATTCCGCTCACTCGTGGGCTCCCATGTTGTTGTCCTGTCTTCATTGGCCCACCCATTTCCTTCAATAAACATTCATGGCTCACTGAGCAGGGGATCCAATGGACTAAACGTCAGTTTGGGATTACTCTTCTAGTCCTAAAATTCCAGAATTCCCTGCTTTTGCTGTGATTAGCTGATAGGATTTAACTTTTCCTTGGATCTCTGATTTTTCTTTTTCTTTTCTCTAATCAATGCTGCTTAGTATAACTCTTCCTTCCAGGTTGCCTTTCCGGAAACAGAAACCTCAATCTCCGCTCTTCTGGATGACCACTCTGGCTTTTTCTGCCTGAACCCTTCAAAATGATAGTGTTTTAATTTTTTATTGCTATGTAACCAATTATTATGATCATAGAGGCTTAGGGCCATACACATTGATTTTACAATGGCTTCCCATGTGCAAGAGTCTGGCATGGCCTGGTTGGATTCTCTGTGCAAGGTATCCCATGGCTGAAATCTAGGTAGCCTGAGGTTGCTGTGTCATCCGAGGCCAGGGGCCCTTTTCCAAGCTTATTCAGGTTATTGGCAGAGTTCAGTTACCTGTGGTTATAGGACTGGGGTCCTTGTTTTCCTGCCAGCTATCAACCCGGGACCACACATACCTTGTTGCCAAAGAGCCCCCTTAATCTTGAAGCCAGCAGCAGAGAAATTGTTTTGTATCAAATCCCCTTGTACTTTGAATCTCTGACTTCTCCTCTGCCAACAACTATTTAAAAACTCTCTGCTTTTAGAAAATCTATGTGAATAAATCAGGATGATTCGGATACTCTGCCCATTTTAAAGTTAACTAATTTGAAACCTGAGTTACGTTGGCACAGTACCTAGATTTGTGTTTGGCTGAATAACTGGAAGAAGGTATATTTCACAAGGGGCTGAGAATATTGGGGGCATTCGTACAATTCTGCCTACAGATGGAAAGTTGTTCTAACTCAGCGTGGCTGCTGTTTTACGACAATTACCGTCTTCTGGGTGTGGAACATAACTCTGCTAAGTGCCCTGATTAGCTGTCCTAGTACTAATCATTTCTGAAATTTGAATCAGGACTCTTGGGACCTCTTCATCCTGTTACTCCTTTAAGGAGTTGGCCTGTGCCATAGGAGATCTGTCTCTTTAGTCTTTTTTTTTTTTTTTAAAGATTTTATTTATTTATTTGACAGAGATCACAAGTAGGCAGAGAGGCAGGCAGAGAGAGAGGGGAAAGAAGCAGGCTCCCCGCTGAGCAGAGAGCCCGATACGGGGCTCGATCCCAGGACCCTGAGATCATGACCCGAGCTGAAGGCAAAGGCTTCAACCCCCTGAGCCACCCAGGGGCCCCTCTCTTTAGTCTTTTAAGTCAAACCTTTTTTTGCAGAAACCGTAGCATGGCATCGATCATCATACATGATGGTGTATGTGTATGGAAGGTGTAATGTGGGTCCTGTCTTCCTACGTGGTTATGATGAGGCTTAACCAAGAAATTAATCTGACAGTGGGTATGGCTCTCCAAATCTAAGAAGTCACCTAAATCTAGAACTTTCACAAAATTCTAGAACTTTACCATGTGATTAGCAGTCTAACATCTTTAATTACCAAGGACCTATCTTTTCTTCCACTTTGTCATTTATAATTAAAGTCAAGTTTATAGATAATAAATTGTTTGTCTTCAAGCTCTCTTAAGCATATTTTTGCTTTTTGCTTTCGATGATCAGTTAATAATCAGCTTAACCAATCTTTAGAATATGTTTTTTACTTTATGTATGAAATATCTGGTGTTATGAAGGATGCATAGAATTAGGTTGACAGTAGTAGAAAGATATCAGTTTTGAGTATATTTCATTCAAAAGTTTATTTTTCTTTTTATGAATTCTATTAATCATAATAAATTCCTGCTATGAAATATAAACCTAAATTAAGTGATCAACTCTCTGTGTTACTCAAGGGAGCAATTGGGATCAGACACAGCAGATTCAGTGAGTTGCACCAGAAATAAGTTTTTGATAACCAACAGTGCCCCAGATGATGGTTTGCTTTACTGTTCTTCTGGCCCGATTATGGGACCACAGCTTGATGGGGGTTTTTTGGTTTTGTTTGTTTGTTTGTTTGTTTTGCCTTAACCTAATACTCTATGTTCATTGATTCTAGGACCAAGCTCTTGAATTTTAAAACATTATATTCTTATTTATCAGAATTCAGTTTCATAACAAGAATTATCAAAATCTGTTCATTCTTTACAAATGGATTAGATCTGAGGATTTGGGGTATTTATTTTATCTTTTTGCCAAGAAAGCATTGTAAGTGGTGGTTAGTTTGTAGACAGATAATGAAATATAACAGAACCCAACAATATAACCTACAAGATACTCAGTACTTCATTATGTGTAAATGAAACATTTACACTTTACACTTTATAGCCCTCTCTTACAGTTTCCTGATGTCTTTTTGATAAATCATTTAGTGTGGTTACTTTTAATTCCTATTTTCGGATATACTGAATTTTATTCAGAGTAAACATTCAACATCATACTGTAATGAAAAGTTTCCTCACTTGATAATTAGAGCAGGTGTAGTTGGTGGTTCTTAAGTGATATTTGGGAAAGAATTTAAATTGGAGTTTTTCCTATCCTCTGGTGACTTTTGCTTGTTTTTTTTCCAAGTTCTGGATACATGGATACATAATTGAAACCTACAAAATATCTCCTTTAATATTTCAAAATGTTCATAAAATTTGAACTGCTAATCAGTATTGTCGTTATGTAATTTGTATTGTATCTCTTAAGCTGGGAACTATATAGTTTCTTTTCTAAGCAAAAATACATTCTGAGCTTTAAATTTGATTTTGATACTTATCTTGGAGGTGGTGTCAATGTCCTATAATGATTACACGTGTTCTTCAGCTATGTGACATTCCAATCTGTTGAACCCACAGCATGGTTTATGAATTAGTCTTTTCAGCTTCCACCAGCATGACCTGAATGGGAAGAAAAGAACCTTGGAAATGGACATTCAAGTAATATTAATCTGAGTTGTATTTATCTTCAGAATAAAATCCAAAATTACGAAGGAGATGTGAAAAAGATATAGAGAAATGTCAACTGTAGATTTGGGACCATAACACAAATATTTAATTCCCAGCTACAAATATTTAATTCCTTATTTAAAAAACTCCTATTTCCCCACCTGCTAGTCTTCTGCCAGAATCTTTTCTTTCTGATTCTTCACCTTGAAGTCTGAGCTTCAGTGTCACTTCCCTTAAAGAAAGCAGCAGCCCATGTTCCATTATTCTCTTTCTCAGCATCTTTTTTATTTCATTTTTTTATCTTCTCCACCCTCCATAACACTATAAGCTCAAAGAGGGCAGGGACCAGCTCTGCTAGTTTATCAAAGTATCCTCATCACCTAACACATGTCTGACGCAAGGCAGGCATTCAGAAATATTTGTTGAATAAACATCTGGACTGAAAGCTGATAAGGTATAAACATGAAAAACATGAAAATGGTAAGAAGGTGGAGGATACAGCCTTTCTTGAATATGAAAAAAAAATAAATGACTTCTAGAAATAAAACATGTATTTATTTTGCTGGACGATTGCTTTAAGTCCAAATTGGGTTTATATGTGACTTGATCTTACGGAGGGATGACCTAGGGGGGGAAAAAAAAGAACAGTCAATAACAGCAAAGAAAAGAAGCTGTTGAACACAACTGCTACCCCACCGATATTTAAACACCAGTCCCAATCAATTCAAAAGTTTATAAGGCATATTGATATTTAGACCAGTCCAAATCAATTCAGAGGTTTATAAGAAAAAATTTATTAAACGCTGGTGATGAAATGTAGGATGTTTAGCACACTGGGAGGAATGATTCACTGTGGGTATGATGGGCACACTGGTGAGCTGATATAGATTCAGAAAGATGAAAAGGTAGTATGGTGAGATGGTTTCTTGCACCAGCAAAGTTCATATTATTGCCCCATTCACTTGCCCTTAAATCTCACTCTTTTTTCTAGTAACAAAGTTATCTAAAATAAGCACTCAAAAATAGCCTGAGGATTATAGTGTATATCATAGGCCCTCTGCTTCCTTCAGATAATTACTTTACTTAGCCCTCCCCTCAATACAAAACCCCTGAAGCCGGCAACAATCTAATCAACAGGTTTGTAATAACTTTTAGAAATGTAAGTGTAATAAATATGAAGAGGCCTGATTTATGTTTCATTTCCCAATGCAGAGTCTCTGGCACAACCCTGCAACCCTCAAGTGGCATACTTGCCTTCCTACTTCCGTAGATCATTTGCAAATTGCTGAACTCTGATGAGAGGCTGGTGAGGAGGGCTGATTCCACTCTGTGATGTGTATCACGGTCAATGCTTTTCGTTAACTCTTTTGTGTGGAAACATGGGATAGCATGCTGCATGAACAGTTCAGGAGATACCAAGCCTCCTGGGATTTGCGCTTCTTCCCCGTCTCCTTGCCTCCAGGGAGGAAGCATCTCAGTAATTTCAGACAAGCCAGTGGTCCTCCACCTGGCTGCCTTGCTAACTCTGCTCCCCATGCGTCTCCTCCTGCCTTATGTCATGTACAGATGTTCTTCTCTCCGCCTAGTTCAGTCCTACCCACACCATCTGCATGCACTATTTAACATGAACCTACTAGTTAAATGCTTGTAAGTTAACTATGGATTACCTAGTTACTTTTCAAGGATTTAGTTTTCTTATCTTCTCAATTAGGTCTCAAGTTCCTTAAAAACAAGGAACTGCTCTGTCTGTATGTTAAGTGTTGTGGCATGGGGTACAGAAGAAAATGTTTATTCAGTAAATATTCACTGAACACCTACCGTGCGCCAGACACTTTTCTTGATACAGGGAATTTCAACCGAGTCCTGGTTGTCGTGACACGTCTGATTTCCGTTTTGAAAAGAGCACTTTGGTTGCTATGTGGAAAATTGGACGGGAGGGCTGGGGCGTGAAAAGAGGAAAGTATTGTATGGGTGCAGCGAGACAAGGAAATTACTAATGAGCGTTGAGTTTTTGAACATCGAATTGGAAAAAGCCATGATATAATATGTGTGTTTTGTAGACCCGTATCCCAAAGTGCTCCTCGACGAACCCCCCCCCCCCCCCACCGCAGGTGGCGAGGCCAAGACTGGCCACAGGATATGGAAGTGACATTAGGTCGAAATCTTGACGGATGGATGAGATTTTCTGTGGGCAACAGCAGATCCAAACCCTGGAATATAAAGAGGGGTGGTGAATAGGGGACTGATGAGAAATTGACAGGACTGGAGATAGAATATATAGTGGGAATGGTGGAAGATGAACATGTCTTAAAGTCCTGCAGGAAAATAAAAAGAAGTCTCTGAACCTGGCCTTGGACTTCTGAGAACAACTTATAAATGGTGTGGAAAGTCACATAAGTGACTTAAAAACAACCAGCACAAGCTTTAAAATCCTCTGTTAAAATATAACTTAACTGAATCAAGGATATTGAACACCTTAAATATCATGCCTTATACTTATGTTGTGATATCCCCTTGAAAAAAATATTTTTGTATATATTTAGAATTCCTGCTAATTGAGGACAAGCCAGGGGCTGGCAAACTTTTTCTAGAAGGGAGTGGATAGTAAATATTTTTTGCTTTGTGATCCATACAGTCTGTCATAACTACTCAGCTCTGCCTCTACAACATCCAAATAGCCATCCAATATTTTTTTTACAAGAAAGAGGTGATAGGCAATATTTGGCCTGTTGGCCATGATTTTCTCACCCCTGTGGCAGGCAATATTATGATGAGAGTCCATTATATTTCGGTGTCATAGGCTACAGGAGGAGTGGACGCTTTCCACTGGAAAAACTGGATTCGGTTATAGCCATTAACAGATGTTCTTATAATGCTCCCTCTTGGCCAAAAGTTATAACTATTTTAAATCAATTTGGGGACCCTGGTTTGTGAAATCCATTTTGGCTCTGTGGATAGTTTTGTCATTTTGCCTCCAGTGCTTATTTCTTTAAGGTAATCTACACACTTGATGTTGTCAATCAGTTACTGGATATGTGGCTATTTATTGTCAAGTGGTCATCTGAAAGAACTTTTTTTCCATAAACTTTAACTTAAATTATATACTTTCAAGTGAGTGTATTCCCCAGGTGTTGATTTCAATTTAACAAGTTTATGTTAAATTGACTAAAATATCTAGTGGCCACACAGTGATTTATACCCAAAATTCGTGTTCAACTGGTTATCCTTTAGGTAAGTACACGTAAGAATCATTCCAAAGAGAAAGCACCTTTTTTTTTTCTTTTTTTCTTTCTTCTTTTTTTTTCTTTTGTCCTTTGGTTTATGTAGTGGTAAACCAATTCCAACTAAGTTGTTTTTCCTCCAAGCTGCATCCTTTCTGACCTTTTGGCCAATTAGGAGCTTATTAGTATGATGTTTGGAAGACATCAGCATGATAGAAATGACTTGCATGTCATAGTTGGGAAGCAAAAGTGTTTGGAGTAAGTCAAATCAGCGTATCTACGACACATCTCTTTTAATTAGTTATCATCCCTCGGGGGTACGTACAAAGTAATTGAGCAACACATACTTGTCTTAATTGACAGTTATATACACAGAGAAGTACAAATATTGAAGGAAATAGTTGCTCTTTAAAGAGAGCATATAAGGCATATGGGAGCATATCTTTCTTGCCTCGTATAATTGAGTTTTTTAATGAAATTGCCTAAATTGCTTTTAAATTTGATACGTACTTTTTATTCCTATTAGTGTCTTTGAATTTTTCTAGAATGAAGATCACACTAAAGTTGAATTATGAAGTATTTATTCAAACAGTTGTGACCACCTTTCAGAAATGGGAGGGGGAAAAATGATTTTTGTGTCTTATAGTAGTTTCTAAGAAAAACGTAAAGCACGTAAGCAAGTGAGACCACATTTAGGTGGTGGAGATTCCCTGGAGTGGAATAGTTCGTTTGTGTTCTGATTTCAACATTGGCACCTCAATGGTTAGGTTGATTACGTGGTTCCTGGCACAGAGCTCCCCAAACCCTTAGAATTTCCTGCAAGGAGAGTCATAAAGCTATCTTTTGTTATTCATAACAAATTTTTCAACCATACCAGAGTTTATGTCAGGTCAATTTTGGGAAGCACCAACCAGGTGCTTAGATGGTTGAAACTTTCAGCCCCACCTGCTTATCTCAGGGCTCAGGAGAGAGCCTGGTGATTGAGTTAATCACCAATGACCAATGATTTAATCAACCCTCCATATGAAGTCTCCATAAAAACCCAAAGGACATGTTTCAGAAAACTTCTGGGTTGCTGAATAGAGGTATGGGAGGGCAGTGCTCTTAGAGAGGGCTTGGAAGCACGCTGCTCCTTCCTATATACCATGCCCTATGTAGATCCACAACTTGACTACAACTACAAACTTCATTTGTATCTTCTAATATCCTTCGTAGCAAACTGGCATTCGAGTAAGCCAACTGTTTTCCAGAGTTCTGTGAGCCGTACTAGCCAATCACCAAAGCCGGGGAGACAGTCAAGGGAAGCCTCCGACTTACTGCTGGTTGGTCAGAAATACAGGTGGCAACCTGGATTAAGACTTCGAACAGACATCCGCCAAAGTGGGGCGGTGTCATGGGACCAATCATTTAACCTGTAGTGATGTTATCTGCAGATAGGCAGTGTCAGCATTGAGTTAAATTATAGGACACATGTCCCATCTGGTGTCTTGAGAATTGCTTGGTGTGGGGAAAACTTCCCGCCCATCTGTGTCAGAAGTATGGAGAGTAGAGAAGCTTGAGTATGTTGGTAGAGAGAGGAGTAGAGAAGAAGCAGGGGAGTATTTTTCCTTTGCAGTTACCTGTCTCACTCTTCACTTATCTACTGATAAATCAAGTTACCTATGGTCTGGAGCCGGATAGTCTAGCAGCAAACAATGGCCTAAATCTCATTAACTAAAGGCAAACTGAGTTTATTTCTTGTTAACTCCATGTACCAGTCTGAAGTGAGAAGGGGTCTCCTCTCTTCATGGTCACAAAAACCAAACTAATGAACCCGAAGCTATGTGCTGGGAAAGATTGGAAGCATTTAGTAAATATACTGATGACTACATAGGTATTAATTTCTAAGACTCTTTTATCTATAAAATTATAAGAAATTTTGTGGAATGCCTTATTGCTTCTTTCCCCCTTTTTTATTTAAATTCCAGTTAATTAACATAAAGTGTAATATTTTCAGGTGTAGAATTCAGTGATTCATCACTTACATACAATACGGGCGCTGATTATAACATATGCACTTCTTAATCTCCATTACCTATTTTACCCATCCCCCTCCCCACTGCCCCTCCAGGAACCCTCAGATTGTTCTCCATAATTAAGAGTCTGTTTTTTGTTTTGCCTTTCTTTTCCCTCTCTGTTCATCTGTTTTGTTTCTTAAATTCCACATATGAGTGAAATCATATGGTATTTGTCTTTCTCTGACTGACTTATTTGCTTAGCATAATACTGTCTAACTCTTTCCACATCATTGCAAATGACAAGATTTCATTCTTTTTCATGGTTGAGTAATATTCCATCATATATATATATATATATATATATATATATATATATATCACAATATCACATCTTCTTTATCCATTCGTCAGTCAGTAGACATTTGGGCTCTTTCCGGAATCTGGCTATAATGCTGCTATAAACATCAGGTGTATGTATCCCTTCAAATCAGTAGTTTAGCCATTCTAATAGGTGTGAGGTGATATTGTCGTTTTGATTTGTATTTCCCTGATGATGAGAGATGTTGAGCATCTTTTCATGTGTCTACTAGCCATTTGTAATTCTTCTTTGGAAAAATGTCTACTCATGTCTCCTGCCCATTTTTTAACTGAATTAATTGTTTTTTCGGTGTTGAGTTTGGTAAGTTCTTTATAGGTTTTGGATACTAATCCTTTATCAGATATGTCCTTTGCAAATATCTCGTCCCATTCTGTAGGTGCCTTTTAGTTTTGTTGATTGTTTCCTTTCCAGGTTTTTATCAAAAACCTTTATTGAGGTTTTTATCTTAATAAAGTCCTGATAGTTTATTTTTGCTTTTGTTTCCCTTACCTCAGGTGACATGTCTAGTAAGAAGTTGCTACCTGTGTTCTCTAGGATTTTGATAATTTCCTGTCTCACATTTAGGTCTTTCATCCATTTTGAATTTATTTTTATGTATAAATAAGTATAAAAAGTAGTCCAGTTTCATTCTTCTGTATGTTTTGTCCATTTTTCCCAACACCATTTGTTGAAAAGATTGTCTTTTTTCCAACCATTTGTTGACGAGACTTCCATTTTTCCATTGGATATTCTTTCCTGCTTCGTGGAAGATTAATTGAACTATAGTTGTGGATTTATTTCTGGGTTATCTATTGTGTTCCATTGATGTTTGTGTCCATTTTTGTGCCAGTGCCAGACTGATGTGATTACTACAGCTTTGTAGTCTGGAATGGTGATGCTTCCAGCTTTTCTTTTTTTTTTTTTTCAGATTTTATTTATTTATTTGACAGAGAGAGAGAGATCACAAGTAGGCAGAGAGGCAGGCAGAGAGAGAGGGGGAAGGAGGCTCCCTGCTGAGCAGAGAGCCCGATGCGGGGCTCGATCCCAGAACCCTGAGATCATGACCTGAGCCGAAGGCAGAGGCTTTAATCCACTGAGCCACCGAAGGCCCCTCCTTTTTTTTTTTTAGATTTTTTATTTACTTACTTTGATTTAGATTTATTTACTTAATTTGCTAAAGAGCAAGAGAGAATGAGAGCATGAGTGAGGGGAGCAGCAGAGGGAGAAACAGGCTCCCTGCTAAGCAGGGAGCCTGACCCAGGGCTCGATCCCAGGGTCCTGGGATCATGACCTGAGCCAAAGGCAGATGTTCAACTGACTGAACCACTCAGGTGCCCCAGCTTTGCTTTTCTTCTTCAAGACTGCTTTGGCTATTTGGGGTCTTTTGTGGTTCCATACAAATTTTAGGATTATTTGTTCTAGCTCTGTGAAAAATGCTGGTGGTATTTTGATAGGGATTGCATTAAACGTGTAGATTGTTTTGGGTAGTATTGACATTTTAACAATTTTGTTCTTCCAATCCATGAGTATGGAATGGAAAAGTATGATTTCTTTCCAGATTTCTACTTCAAAAAGTTAAGAATCTCCTTGGACGGTGTGATTATGGATAAGGTTGATTTTCTTTTTGTTTATCTATAATTTTAATATTATGTAAGCAATATTACTCTTGTTCATTAAATGCAGAATCAATATAGCAAATGTTATTTTTCTAAAGTTAACTTCTCATTCAAATGCCCCTTACTTACTAATTTTTTTAAAATCTATAATTACATATAAATATCTTCAGTTTCTTCAATAATTTAGAATTTGGTGCCTGAGTTCTATATTCTGTATTATTATGATTTTATAATAATGAAATGTATCTTTTCAAGTTTCAGACTGAGTCATATTATGTTTTAGGCTTTCTATGTGCAGAAATAATTCTGCTCCTTCACATTTTGTTCCTGAAATCTGGTCAGACTTATCCAGCATTCTAATGGAATCCTTACCATAGCTTTGTACCAATATAAGCATTTCTTTCTATTTTGTCTCTAGTACTGAGATACTCTATATTTTGGAGGAATTTGGGGGCTTCTGTAGAATGTTAAATAGGTTTATCAGCAAAGACCCCTAATTTTTTTTTTTTTTTTTTTTTTTTTTTTTTAGTATCTTAGCTTGGGCTGCTCTCACAAAATACCCTAGACTACGTGGCTTTTAAAAACCAGAAATTTATTTTCCATAGTTCTGGAAGCTGGGAAGACCGAGATCAAGTTAAGCAGCTGATATGGTGTTTGGTGAGGGCCCTTTTCCTGGTTGCAGATGACTGTCTTTTTATTGTATTCTCACGTGATGGAAGCAGAGCTAACTAGCTCTCTGACCTCTTCCTGTAAGGGCATTAATCCCATACATGGGGGCTCTACCCTCATGATCTACTTACCTCTCTACATCCCCACCTCCCGATACCATGGTGTTGAGATTAGCATTTCAGTATGTGAATTTCAGGATGACACATTCAGTCCAGAGCATTTGGTTAATGTGAATTAGTTTCTATAATTCCTATGTAGCCCTCCCTCATCTTGCCTTTTCTTTTACCCCCAAACTTTCTGAGAGCTCTTCCCTGAAGTTTATTTCTGCCATTAAAGTATTTTGTGGTCTAGAAAGGAGACTGTGTTGTGCATTTGCTTTTTAGAATTACTTAGAAAACCCTGAAACTTCAAAGCTGGTATTTGGTTTTTATCCCTTTGCAGAAGGTGGGGACATATCTGTGATTATGGTTCCTGATAGAGAAGGATGCATTTGTCCCTAACTTTGTTTATGGTTTGTTAGCCAGTTCCCAGGATAAGATGCCCTGAAACATTTTTTCTCACCCCAAGTGATTTCGTTTTCTTCTTTTTCTCTGAACTTGTTAGAACTCACCTCAAACATGGTGAGTGGCTTAACCCTAAATCTATTATACCTATTGTTTCTCACTTGCCTGAAACCAAATCTGTTTGCCTGATAGAAATTGAGTTGACTGCTGAGAGGTTATTTTAGAAATATCAAAACAGAATACTGCTTCATGGATTTTAGAAGCACAAAATAAAGAAATAAAAAGCTTTGAGCAATTTGGTAATACTCCTATTATCGGGGCTTTGGTTATTATTTTTTGTTGTTATTGTTTACTGCAATTAAGAAGCTGTTAAGAATTGGAACTAATAAAATGAACATGAAAGTTAAAAAACAAAAACAAAAACTTACCTTTTTTTTAGTTTTTTAAAAATAGACTTACAGAGTTATAATTGTGATTTACAGAAAATAGTCAAGAGTGATACAGAAATATAGATTTTTTAAAATAAGCATGTTCATTGCCCTCTTCCTTTGAGATAGTATTACCATGCATCCAGTCTCACTGAGACTTCCTAGTACATGCCTATTTTTTCAATGTAATTATTAATAGTGCACTATTTCACTCTCAAAAGTGGCTTAGTATAAACAATAAATTATATGGTCATTTAACTTAAAGGAGACCAGGCTTCATTTAAGTGAAGAAAATTTTTCCATCTTCTACTTGAGGTTAAACCAAAACTTTCTAAATATTCAAATAAGCATGATGATATACTAACACAAATGGATTAATGAAATATAAAGCTGTTGCTTAATCATTTCCCTTTCACATCCAGGTATGTAAACTACCAGACTCTCCTTACAGCAAGTGAACCATGTAGCTTAAGAGAAAAAAAATTATGTCTAAGGTAAATTAAAATCTTTATTTTTGCTTCATCCAACATTTACAGTCTTAGTTTTTTTTTTCTGTGTACAGTATAATTCTCTTGATGCATCATTAATTTAAAAGAGAAAATAAGCATAATATCATTGCAGAGTAACAAAAAGTAAACCCTGCCTTTTTAAATGGGCTATTATTATAGTAACTAAAATGTAACCAAGTAACCCTTGGTCCTGCTTTACAAAATTCTGCTATTCCTCAAATGAAAAAATTAAATCCACAATTTAAAAAGAAGCAGGCAATTCTATCCATTAGCCAGAGTCAGAGTATGCACTTTAGAACTGGAGATTTTGTAGGTTACACTATTTTACACTCATAAACCAGTTTGAAGCCTGAAACACAATTTCATTTATCTTTATATTCTAAGCTTTATAGTGTCACAGAAAGTGTCCATCTGTTCAGCTGAGATTGCTTCAAATAGTGAGTGGTCAGAAAGACTTAGATGATAAAGGTCAAAGGAGCCTCTTGACCCTGTGATACTTGCCAAAGCAATTGGAGCATCGGGACTGATATACCGTTAGATACAGTTCGCTAAAGCAGGCTCCACTTTAATTGGTAATGATAGCAAGAATACACAGTGAAGTCATTGCTGAAAGAAAACAAAAAGTATCCAATATAGTAATTTATTACCAGTCAGTGTGTTTCCCCCACCAGGTTGTTTTACCCCTGCAGTGGTGGGAGAAAGCAAAAAGGTACTCTAACACTTAGCTGAAAATGGATGCCCTGCTGATACCCGGGATGTGTGGTGGCCCCATGATTGCCCATGCCATTAGCTTGGTAATGTTGTCTCTATTGTAAACTCAGCTCCCCATGTTCTTCGTGTGCATCAGCTGCAGATTGAAGGCTTTCTCCTTTGTCTTCTATTTGTGCTGCCAATCACTCTGCTCTCCACTGACCCTTTGAAGGGAGACAGTTTTTACTGCCAACAACTAACTCCAGCAACCAAGGGCTCAACAGATCTAAAAATGAGGCTGGCACTTCCATTTACACTTTGTTGTTTGATTTATGCATTGTTGGGAGGCTTGTTCATTCCTATCGTGCCACCAATGGTTTTTCATATCTTTGTAAGATATATGCTTTTGTAACTGGTATATCCCTACCTGCTTATGGTTTTCTGTAAAATTAAGTCATCTGTTATAAATGTTGAAATGTATTTGGTGCAATAGGAGCAAAGCCCTGTGTAGATCTTTTTCATTTAGTCAATCAATAAAAAAATCCTTTTAAAAATAGTTACTGGTTTCTGTCAATGAAGATAAAATTCCCATGAAGAAATATAAATGAGCTCTTTTGAACATCTGATATTTTTCATAAAAATATCTTAAGATAGACTATATATAGCACTGAGAAAGGATAGATTAAAGGAGAAAAATTTCTAATTGCTAGCACAAACACAGTAAAATAAATCTTATTTCACATTCCCGATTTTGGGGAATGATGCAGTTTTTGGGAGATGCAGTTTGTGTTTTAGTCTGTTTTTGTGTCTGAGATGCAGTTTGTGTTTTAGTTTGTTTTTGTGTCTGATTTCAAGGTCTACTCCATTTTTACTGAATGAATAAAGATCAGTAAGCATATGGCTACTCTTACCTTCCTCAAATACTTGATTTTACTTCCAGGATCACTTCTTGTCATGAGTGAGAGATGCCCTATTTTTCTCAAGTCATAATAGAAAATTTATTCTTGAAATAATTACCTAGAAAGCAATATTAACTTAGCATTTACAATTAAAAGCAATACTTAAACTTGGTTATGTTTTTATAACTGAAGGTCCAAGTAGTGCTTTAAAAGTTTGTTAGTGTATACATGTTTAATGGATAAAGTAGACTTTGATACATTGAGTTTCCATATATAAAATTCAATGGCATGTTATTATAATTCTCCCTGGAAAAATCTTTCCAATTAAAGTTTAGACATTTTAGGTCAGATCATGGAAATTACTAAATTGTTGAAGTGTTATTTTCTCTCTTTATATGCGCAAACATACACACATTCCAGCTTTTAATTTAAGGAGACATCCTTTAGGATTATTCTGGATTAAAACAAGACAGGTGAGGAGTTAGAAAGCTCTAGACCAGATTCGGCCTCTCCTCTATCAGTTGCATTCACTTTGACCGGGTTCTCAGCACTGCATTTGATCCCCCAAAGGCAGTTTGGTGGGAAGCATGTATTAAAGCAGCTCCTATCTATTTTAGAAACTATAATGCTTTGTGCTTCAAAGCAACTAGGGACTTCAGCTTTGAAGGCTGGAATGGAGCTTTATCATCTTTTCAAGGCCAGACAGGGTAAGACGTTTCAGGGGAAAAAAAAAATTCTAATATCCCGTTTCGACGCTTTAAGGGATTGTTGGACTTGCTGAATTAAAGTCTTCTACTCAGTGAGCACTGAGTTATTATTAAATTAATTAATTAATTTGCTGCTGATATGGAGACCAAGCACTCATTATGCTCCATGTCATAAGTATTCATAAACCAAATAATTTTTAGGTCAACATCTAGCTTTGCTCTGAATTCTATTTTTTAGATCAAGGAATTCTAAAGTGAAATTTGTGTGAAAGCTTTTTAATACTGGATAGATGTTAATTTATCATAACATTTATTAACAGTTCCTTTATTTCGCTTTCTAATTTGTATTTTCTACCTTCGAATCAGCCAAAGGACAAGGCAGCAGGCAAAGGGAGGAGCCCATTCATCAGGCATGTGTGTCTTGTTAAGAAAATAACTAGTGTGTTAGGAAAGAGGGTAAGCCTGTGTGGGACTCTCCATCAGCTAATGGAAATGCGTATTTTAAGGGAGGGAGCAGAGTTCCCAGAATAAGCCGAATCCCAGTGGTGAACAGCCTTCAGAGACAAGAATATAGGTAAAATAGCATTTAAGTTGTACTTTCCATGAAATTTTTATGTGGTAATGTGTATTAAATCAGTTCAAGTAGATGGCATGTCTTGATATATTTGAGGGGGGGAGGAATAAAAGCATTTTCTTTTCCTGGATATCATGTCAGTGATATATACAGTAATTTGACTTTTCAGGTAGGGTTTGTCTTGTAATTTAAGACTTTCCAAAATACAGTGTAGCAGTATTGGTTTTCATGTATCACTAATGGATCAAGGCTGAATTTTAGGAAATGAATGCTTGACAGTCCAGGGAGGACACTGACATTTCTGGATAGTCAAGAATCCTCTCTCACTCTTCAAGCCACAGCCCTTGTGTTAGCCTCCGTACTATGATGCTGCTGTTGTGCTCCTTTCCACACCGTAAAATGAAAACACGTGTGTAGGTCTGTGCGCATGTGTATAAGTTGTTCTTTCACATAGAAATGAGGTTGATTATGTTAGAGGGTATTCTACAAGTTGCTTTGTTATGTCAAAAATATTTGGCAGGCATTCTTCTCTATTAATACATACGGACCTGGTTACATTTTTACTGAGCTCCCAATAGTCATTGTTTCACCTCTTTCTTTCAGAAAATATTTGACGAGGAAAGTATTTGGGATTATAAATTAATATGCAATCTTTACTCGTTGATGTTGTTAAAACGTACCCGGTATTCTTTCAATTACCTGTTATTACTGCATAAATCAAATTTAATGACAGGGATTAAAGAGAGGTGGTTACTCACATAAATGGACCTAGGAAAACCATCCCACCTTAGCCAACATTGAGAAAATAAGTGAATCATTTTTTTTAAATCAATGATGGGGTGCTTGGGCGGTTCAGTCAGTTAAGTGTCCAACTCTTGATTTCAGCTTGGGTGATAATCTCGGGGTTGTGAGATCCAGCCCCGTGTCGGGCTCCAGGCTCAGTGCAGAGTCTGCTTGTGATTCTCTTTCCCTCTCCCTCTGCCTCTCCCCACTCATGCTCTGTCTCTATCTAAAATAAACAAATAAATCTTTAAAAAGCAATAATAAAACCAATTTGATTATAATACTATGCTATCCCTATTATTACTTAACTTGTTTGTTTTTTTTTTCCTTTCCTGGCAGTATTAGCAAATACCAAAGGTTAAGAAAAAGAAATAAAAAGAGTAGGAATGGAAAGAATGAAACAAATACCCGTTATTCAAATATAATAGTAGATAATCTATATAAAAGTGAACAGAAGACCTAATTGAACAAAAAATAAAGTCAAGCATGGTAATGTAAAGACAAAATTTATGTGCTAATACAAAAAAACACAAGTTAGTATAAAAATTCCATTGATAAAAACAATATAGAATATAAAATAATAGGGATAAATTTAATAAATACGTAAAACCCATATGAACATGCTTTAAAAATCACTCAAAGACATAGAAAATAACTTGATTCAATAATATCATGGGATCCCACAGGGAAAGCTCAGTATTTTAAAGATTTCCATAGTCACAAATCTATACATTTAATAAAAATAACTTTCAAAATCTCCTTGGTGAGGTTTTGGGACTTTGATGATTTGATTATAAAATTATTCTGGAAAAATAAATGTATAAAATGAGATAAGAAAAATGAACAAAAGAGGAATGATGGGTATAGGCTTCCTTCTCAGATGTTAAGTATGTCTACCTATCATCTATCTACCTATCATCTATCTATCCTATCTATCATCTGTAATAGAGTTCAGAAGTGACTCAAGAAAAGGCAAAAAGATAAGTGGAAAAGAAAAAAGAGTCTAGGAATAAGCATGTATATAAATCATAATTTGATCTTTGGGAAAAATGGCACTTAAAATCATAGGGGAAAGTTAAAAAGTGGCTTTTGTACAATTGAGTGTATTTTTAGATAAAACATACAATGATATCCCTACTCTCTGCTCTTCACAAAAATAAATTTCAGATGAATAGAAGTTTTAATATAAGAAGATAGATTACTAGGGGGAAATAGGTAATAATATTTTTAGTGGTTGCATTGTAAAAATCCTAAGAGTGGCAAAATTCCCAAAAGATACATGAAACAAAAATTATAGTTTTACTATTTACATTTAAAAAAATATTGTAGAAATTCTCAAAATCTATAAATGTAAAGCCTAGTGAGACTTGAAAAATATTTGCAATATATTTGAGGATTAATATCTTTACATCAAAAGGCTCTTACAAATTGATAAGGGGAAGATAAATGGTAAATAGGAAACAGGGCAAAAATGAACACTTAAATTGTAGAACTATACTCACTAAAAATCATCAATGCAAATTTCCTATCAGATTAATAAACATTAAAAAAAGTGCTGAACTCTTTAATGGTACGACAAGATAACTTACATGCATTTATTTTTGGATAAAGTGTGTTTTGAGAGACATTTGCTGGAGCATAGTCTAACAATTTAATGAATACTTTAAAGGTCTATATCTTTTTCATCTGAAATTTCACTTCAAAGAATTTTTAAAAGACCTGGAAAAGTGTCCTATGACTTTAAGCACCAACATGTTCAGAGAAGTGATAGAAAACATTTGTAATCTATAGAGAAATGGCTTACTTAAGGAGCACATTTGTCCTTTTCCAAATTACTCCAGATTCTGTATCAGTAAAATTTTCAAGAGACATAGTCCAAAGTCAGGGCAAGGACATCCAAGTACACCGGGAGCCAGGAGTGGAGGCACCATAGCCGGGTAGACAGGAACCCACTGGCGAAGGCAATCTGTTACAGAGCAGGTTGACTCTCGACTGACCCTGTAATTAGGTGCTTAAATGGGCTAGTGTTGTGAGGCACTTATTTTTCACTTAGGCGACAGTTTCCTAAGTGAATTTCTCTGGTCACACAAAGGTTAGAGATGGGTTTACAGAAATGTGCATCCCTAACACCCAACAGCTGAATCCCAAGTTACCATAAACAAAAGCATACTTAACGTACTTTTTTATGTGCTGGATTTTCTCTGTTATTTTTCCAAAAGACCTGGAATAACATCTTCAACTATTATGTTTCAGTATTGAACAGTTACTAGGAGGAGGATGCCATGAAGTCAATACATTTCCCCTGCATGGTTATAGGACTCAGCTTGTCTGACTCTTTAGGGCTCAAAGAAGTCCTGGGTCATAGACCTCACGTTTTATGAACTCTTAACAAATTCCTGCAGGCGGAATGCACTGAGGCCGAGGCATGGTCAGCTTTTTAGAGATGGGGATGGATGAAAATAGTGATGTGTGTGTGTGTGTGTGTGTGTGTGTGTGTGTGTACTGGAAAAGAAATAACAATGTCGTGAAATACCCAAAGACAGTGAGGTGATGACTAGAAGAGATTGGAAAAGAGGAAGGAAGTCTCTTGGGGAAGTGAGTGTTTTTTGGGGGGTAGATTTTCTGTAGATGGGTGTTGGGGCATTCTCAGCATAAGGACAAACACAGAAGCAGAGAAATCAGAAAAGGCAGGAAGGCCAAGACAGAGAGCAGAAGAATCAGGCAGCAGTGACCAGCACCCGCTGCAGGTAGGAGAAGAGAAGGAAAAGACTGTTCAGACGTAAGCCTGGTTCAGGAGAATGTTGCCAGGAGGTACGTCAGGAGATGAAGAAACCTTCTTAGTGAGGAGGCTGGTGTTGCTGTAACCATGATTTAATATGTATTTTAGAGCACAAGTAATACCTCTATGATATTTGAATGTAAGGAAAATGTCAGACTTTTCAGTATGCTTCCCTGAAATTTGGTGAGATGTATGTGCCAAAAAACGTGATTAGGAGGAAGTATGCAATTCTGATTAAAAAATCTGGAAGGATATTTTATTTAATAAAATATCAGGGACTAAATGTCTTTTTTTTTTTTTTAACTTCTGGGACCACTTTCAAATTAAGACTTTGCCGTGTTGCTGTGGAGTAGAAATCCATCATTGTTTCTTCTGGTGTGACTTTTCTATTCCAGATAACCCTCTGTTGTATGATTGGAAGGAAAGGAAGGTCCTGTTAGGCTGAAGGCAAACCTGAGCTTCTCTGGCTTTGCTGAGGCACTGCGGGTATCTTGCAGTGATGCGCCGGTCTTTAGAAAGTGCCCACCAAGGTAGCCCTGGACTTTTGCTCTAACCCCTGAAAAAAGACTCTGTCTCCTTTTACTGTAAGAGGCTGCACACACATAGCTGGGACCTTTTCCTGGGTCTTCGTTGGTGAACCACCCGTAGTAAAGTTGAATTTACTATTGTTGACTTTTTGTCTTAGAGTGAAAGGGGAATAACCCGCTTTCCTTGGTGGGTCAGGACCATTTCATGCGTTATTCTTCTGATTGTGTAGGAGATAGACACTTCTTTTCATTCCATGAATATTCTTGAATACTGCTATTTCAAAAATATCGATTTGGGAGCAGAAAAAGAAGAAGGAGGCGGAGGAAGAAAAGAAGAAGGAGAAGAAGGAGGAGGGGGCAGGAGTAGTAGAAGAAGAGGGAGGAGGGGGAGGTGGAGGAAGACTCCTTTCTACTTTAATTGTATGGTACACAATCTATCACTTTTTATTTCATTTTTGAATTTCACAATTCAAAGTATTGAAAAGATAAGTTTTGGGGCACCTTGGTGGCTCAGTCGTTAAGCCTCTGCCTTGGGCTCAGGTCATGATCCCAGGGTCCTGGGATCAAGCCCCGCATCCGGCTCCTTGCTCCGTGGGAAGCCTGCTTCTCCCTCTCCCACTCCCCCTGCTTGTGTTCCCTCTCTTGCTGTGTCTTTCTCTGTCATATAAATAAAATCTTAAAAAAAAATAAATAAAATCTTAAAAAAAAAAAGTTTTCCACAGGCCTCTCCTCTCTTATATCCTTTATATGAAAAGATTTATTATTTGAAGCATCTGAATTAATTTTCTCTTTTCAGTTGTTAATTGGTCTCCTCTGCTGATCCTCGATTGTCATTGGCATTGGGTGCGACCCAGGTCTGGCATTCAGTGTAATCCTTCATTTTCATTTTTTACAGCATTTGCTACCTACTTTGTGATGGGAGCGCACCATTTAATAATCAGTCAAACCCTGACTAATGGGTTGGGTGGGACTTAATCTTAGAAAGGGAGGCACTAGTTTTATAAGTGATCAGTTTATTAGTGAATGTTTTCCTATAACGATGGCTTTTTCTTTTCTATACATCTGTGAATATGGGGTTTCTGCAATGAATGTTTCGCTAACGAGGCTCCTTTGTACATGTTAGAAATAGTAAATAAGAAACATTATTCTATTCTTGGAGAAATTTGTCGTATGATGTCATCCAAAGAATAGTCAGGAAAAAAAAAAGGGACTTGGGAACCCTGACTTGGCTGTTTACCATATGAGGAATCGAACAAGTCACTTTACTTTTCTTTTCCTCATTTCTCCTTAAGATCAGCTAATTTCTAAATTCTTCCTGCTCTCCCATAACCAAATACCTAGAATTTTTGCAGCTAGCATCTATATTTCTTTTCACATAGTGTTTAAATATTTGTATTAGGTATTGCACACAGTCACAAAAGTGAGAAGATGACGGTAGTTTTAAGCATCAGTTTTATCAAACTTATTTTGTGGTTGTAGGTTGGGCAGCTCAGATCCTTTCACAACAAACTCAGTGGGGGATCCAATATGTTTTCCGACAGAAGTTTTATCAGAACATGTTGTGAGGCAGTGCATTTCCACCTTCAAAGGCAGGGGGTGAAACCAGTCCTGTTGAACCATTTTGTCTTTCTGAATCAGATAGAAAAAAGAAGAGGCACAAGCTGAACACAGCAGGAGAAAGGAAAAATAAGTAAATGAATAGACTTTTTAAAATAAAGATGTTAGACTTATGCCTTCACATCGATCACATTTTTTCTTCTAAAGTTTTGGGTCTTTTTGGTGCTTCTTTTTTATATGTCTATGGGGTTGTTGAGAGTTTGCGTTTTGGGTAGTTGACTTTAGTTTTACTTGTCATTTATTCTGAGTTCTTGCGGGGAGCGGAAGAATAATTTCTGTTCCGCTGGCCATCTGGGATTCACTGGCAGACTTTCTGACTCAGTAGCTTTTCCCAAAGTCTGTGTACCCAGACAAAGAGCTCATTTCTGTGTGACTCTTCGTACTCCCCACCTGCTGTTTAGAGCATTCACATGTAGATATATCGGTACCACGTTACTCCCCAGGCTCGCCAAGTTCAGAGGTTGGAATGGACCATTGTCCCTTCCTGCTCCCCTCTGGCCCTCCAGATTGTAAACAACACCTCCTCTCTGTCTTCAACCTGGAACCTCAAACAGTGGTTCTAGACGTGATGGGATATTGGGGGAAAGATAGCACCTTTTCTATTTGTACAAAGCCTGGACAGCATATTTTGGGGAACTATCTGTCTGGCAATCAGAGAGCATTCTATCAGCAACACATGGACTAATAACTTAAAATTTATATTTAGCCTGCACACTTTTGCAGTGACGTGGATTCTTTTGAAATACTTTTTTGTCTTTAATGATTTGTTCTAGACTTTTTAATTATAATCAGATTGATGAATGTTTCTAAAATACTTCTGTTAAAATGATGGTTTACATACACTTTATCATTATAAAAGTAATATAATTATATTTCTATTTTTTGCACAACATTATTCAGTCATGATT
Organism: Nasua narica; assembly: GCA_028533885.1. Taxonomy (NCBI): domain Eukaryota; kingdom Metazoa; phylum Chordata; class Mammalia; order Carnivora; family Procyonidae; genus Nasua; species Nasua narica. Next base: position 36,389,331 of record CM052797.1, on the reverse strand, counting down.
TAGCATAATACTTTATTTATTTATTTATTTTTAAGCAGGCTATTTTTAATAGAATTCTTGCCGGCAGAATATATTGTGTATAGTACCATATAAATATAAATATAAATAAGGTTAACATTTATTATAGCCTTTGCTAAACATTTCTAAATATTGTGGATGTCCAGTCTATAATGTGAAAGCTCAGTAATTACTGTTATTGGCATTTGTTGTCATTCTGTATTACTTATGTTCAAAATGACGGTAATATTGTTTTTAAAGTCCACTGGTGATATGACTTTAAAAATATACTATTTTTTAAGAGATTTAAAAATTTTTAAACAATGATAACAGTTTATAATTTTAATATTCAATCATTTTAGGACATTAAGATATAACTGATTTATACTTATAATCTAAATTGATGTTTCCAAATGAAAACTAACATTATTATATGTTAAAAAAACTTAGGGGGCACCTGGGTAGTGTAGTTGGTTAAGCTTCTGACTCTTGGTTTCGGCTCAAGTCATGATCTCAGGGTCTTAAGATCAAGTCCTGCATCGGGCTCCTTTCCCTCTCCCTCTGCCCCTCCTACCCACAATCCCCTCCATACTCTCTCTCCCTCAAATAAATAAATCTTAAAAACAAAACAAAACTTGGAATAAAATTTATGATTTGAAAATATTCTGAAGTGTTTAGGTGCTCCTGAGGCTTAAGGTGATTTTATTTAGGGAGAGAAATTTAGGATTTTTGTTTATAGCAGTGCAATGGGTCTATTTTGGCTGTGGGGATCACAAAATAAGAGGATGAGACCAGACCAGGGAGTGTGTCCTATTGCCAGAATCATTGCTATGATTTTGATTGGCCCAGTAATTGAGAAGTCTAGACACTGTGGCCAGAGATTACAGTTTTGGGGAAGTGGAAATGCATAGGAGATTAGAACTCTTGTCTTCAGCCTGCTCGATTGGCCTGCAGTTCAGAAGTATTCATAGCTAGAGTTTGCAAATAGGTGACTTCCTCGCTTAAATACCCCTTCAAGCTTCAAGCATCACAACAGAATAAATTTGAAACTCAACAGAGTTTGCAAGGCTTTAATGCAATGTGGCTCCTGTCCTGTCTGGCTCGTCTGCATTTCCATATTCTGCTCTCCATCTGTACTAAAATTTTCCCAGTACATGCTCTCTACATACGTCCTCACCCCGACTCTGGCCGTCACTCCAGGAGTCTTCTCATGTTGTTCTCTTTGCCTGGAGTACTTGGCCTAATAAACACTTGCGTGTTTCTTTAGTTTATTTCTCCTTAATCTTTGAGATTACGGTTTGTTGTCACTTCTGCTTAGACTTCCTGGGTCGTCAAGGCCGGATATGAGGTGCCTGCTTCAGACCTTCGTAGCTTCCTACATTGGCCCTTACTCTGCCCTTGTCCAGGCTGTGAGGTTCTTGCTGGGCACCTATCTCTCTCCCCTCTGAGTGTAAAGGGTGAGAGCTGTATCTATGCAGTTGCTGGGTCTTGTTCTGTATTCCGTCGACAGCTACTCATACCATGTTCTACTTAGAAGGCCTCCCACAAGGACCTCTTGAATGTCTGCTGAATGAATGAAAACCGGGATAAACCCAAAGCATCAATCTGGGAATGGTATCCTCCAAGAACATGAAGTAGCATCTCAGTTAGAGACAATGATAGTGAATTTGTGTGTGTGTGCGTGTGGCTTAGAGATTTTTCTTTCTTTTTTTTTTTATTATGTTCAATTAGCCAATATATAGTACGTCATTAGTTTTTGATGTAGTGTTCAGTGAGTCATTAGTTGCATATAACACTCAGTGCTTATCACATCATGTGGTTAGTGAATATTTTTTAAAGACTTATTTATTTGAGAGAGAGTATGTGTGTGTATGCAGCAGGGGGTTAAAGGGAGAGAGAGAATCTCAAGACTTCCCACTGAGTGTGGAGCCCAGCTGGGTTCTCGGTCTCAGCACCCTGAGATCTTGACCTGAGCTGAAATCAAGAGTCCGATGCTTAACTGACTGCGCCACCCAGGAGCCCTGAGAAAATGATAGTGTATATTTTTAAGACTCTTGATACATGTCACCATGAAGTTTTCAAAAAAAGATAAGGCCATCTAGATGTCGTCAGAGTCCTATTAAAATGAGCACTCAGTAGCATAGGATCCTCTATTTTTTGTTTTCGGTAAGTTTGAGAAAATTTTAGCAAATGTAAGGGCTCAAAACCAGTGTGGTATGTAAAATTTTATACTTGTTTCATTTTTATTGAGACAAATGGTTTAAAAACTATCCCCCTCAGTGGTATTTTTTCTCTTTTGCTTATTTCTTGAGATATGAGTATTTTGCTAATTAATTTTTGTGAATTGCTTACATATCTAAAATATTAGCCTTTGATTTTCTAGCAAATCTTCTTACACTCTTAAATTTAATTGAATTAATGTATTTTTGGGGAGGGAAGCATAATGTTAAAAACATCTAGATAGCTATATCTATTATTGACATTTTCCTTAGCAATTCCTATCACCTGGCTGGCTCAGTCAATAGAGCACGTTACTCTTAATCTCAGGGTTCTGAGTTCAAGCCCCATGTTGGGTGTAGAGATTACTTAAAAATAAAACCTCTAAGAAATAGATATAGTTAAAAGGAGATGTTTAGAAATCTCTGCAATTTTACAAAAATGGAATTATACTTTCTAGTCTAGGTATTTTCCATAGACACTGCATGTGAATTTTTCTTTTTTTTTTATAAAGATTTTATTTATTTGACAGAGCGAGATCACAAGTAGGCAGAGAAGCAGGCAGAGAGAGAGGGAGAAGCAGGCTCCCTGCTGAGCAGAGAGCCCGATGCAGGGCTCGATCCCAGGACCCTGAGATCATGACCTGAGCCGAAGGCAGAGGCCTTAACCCACTGAGCCACCCAGGCGCCCCTACATGTGAATTTTTCACTGTGGTATTATATATTTTACAAAAAACCTCCACGAAACCTCTTTCTAATATCTGCTTAGTATTTTAATATGTGCACATATTATAATCTATTTAGCCAAATCCATATTATGGGACATTCAAGTTAATTTTCAGCTTATTGATGTAGAACTTTCTACAACAAACATTCTTTTTCATATAATTTTGTGTATCTTTGTAATTTTACCCTTAGGATAAGTCATTTCTATATCCAAGATTATATAATATTTTAAGGTTATTGATACATTTTGCCAATTGCCTTTTATAAAAAAGATGCCAATTTACACTCATTGTGAAATGTAAGAGAGCACCCATTTTCTCTCTTTCTTATCAAAACTAAATACAGTAGTCCCCCCTTATCAACAGTTTCAGTTACCCATGGGTCAAAAGCCGATGACCACCCCTCCCCACATATTATCAGGTCAGTGGTAACCTAGAGCTGCACCACAGTGCCTATGTCATCTAGCTTATTTCATCTCCTCACTAGGCATTTTATCATCTCACATTATCACAAAAAGTTGGATGAGTACAGAACAATAAAATATTTTAAGAGAGAAAGACCACATTCACAAAGCTTTTATTACAGTATATTCTTCCAAGAGTTCTCTTTTATTATTAGTTATTGTTAATCTCTTCCTGTGCTTAACTTACAAATGAAACTTTATCATAAGTATGTATGCATAGGAAAAATATAGTAAATATATGGTTCAGTGCTATCTGCGATTTAAGGCATCTACCAGGAGTCTTTGGAACATAGACCCCATGGATTAGGGGGGGGGGCGCTACTGAAATTTAACTTTTAATTCTATTTACAAACCTAATTTCTAGCTATTAGTGGGCTAGTAAAATAAACATCTGTACCGCTTGGGTCCATGACGGTCACAAACACAAATTCTCTTTTGAAGAATGCATTTTCAACCCATGACTGGAAGTCTTCTCACTGATGTTTCACACATGCATACACACACACACACACACACACACACCCATGCATGCACACAGTTACAAAACATAAGGAGACAGAAAAGCACCACCAAAATTAAAAAGCAGAGTCATACTCACAAGAATCTTAAAAACTGGAATTATAGATACGCCATACAAAATAAGTACCTTCAGAAAAATAATGGTTTAAAAATATAAGTAAGAAATAACCGACTGTAAAAATGAACAATTTGTTTTTTAAGGGGACCAAATGGAACTGATAGAGATTAAAAACGTAAAACTCAAAATTAAAAACTCAATGGGTACATTAAATGTTAGAGTAGAGACAGGTGAGAAGAAAATTGGCGAGCTAAAAGAGAATCCTGAAGTGATGCCCAGCATGAGGCACAGAGAGACAAAGAGATAAAAAAAACATGAGAGAGGATAGAGTCTGTGACTAGCAGTTCAGAGTTCTGTGTGGGGCGAAAGGGATGCGGAGGGAAAATATTCAAAAAGGTAAGTGTGAGAATGGAACAAAATTAAGGAGGGATAGGAAGACTCAGATACAATGTAGGATTGGGGGGAAACATCCACACCTAAAAGAATTCTAGTGATTCTACGATGTTATGCAGAATGGTAAAGACAAAAAGATCTAAACAGCATCAGAGAGAAAAGACAGACGGAGTGACAGACTACTAGCTGACATCTCAACTGCATCAAAGGAAACCCGAAGACTAGAGGATAATGCCTTCAAAAATGCTGTGAGAAAATAAGTGAAATTAAAATAGTTTATTCAATGAAATCTTCCAAGAAAAACATTATTCCATTGAGAGGACCTACAAAGTAAAAATTTGATTCTTTGGAAAGAATACAAAAATCGATAAACTTCTGGCAAGAAAAAAAGCAAAAGCAATAATATCAGAAATGAAAAAGGACTGATAGCTATAGGAAGTTAAAAAATTGATAAGCAAATAATATAAACATCCCTCTGAACAACCATTAAACTATCAAAAGAAATTAAGCATGGTCTAAGTAAGCGGGAGATAAAATCTGGAACTTGACGAACATCCTCAAACTTACATGAGAGAGTAAAAGACCATATGAACAAATGGATAGGAGAACCTCACCACCAGATCTGAAGTCTTTTTGTAAAGCTATTCTACTACGGAATAGATAAATTGAATAATGCCCCAGGCAGTAGATCAATGAGAAAAGAACAAATTCATAAATGATATTGGAACAATTGATATCAAAATTAAAAAACATGAAAAGTATGTCCTATTACAAATCCAAACACAAAAATAAAAAAAGAAATGTATTAAACAATTAAAAAGTTTTATGAACCTGGGGCACCTGGGTGGCTCACTCGTTAAGCATCTGCCTTGGGCTCAGGTCACGATCCCTGAGGAACTGGGATCGAGCCCTGAGTTGGGCTCCCTGCTCAGTGGGGAGCCTGATGCAGGGCTTGATCCCATTACCCTGGGATCATGACCTGAGCCAAAGGCAGGCACTTAACCGACTGAACCACACAGGTGTCCCATGTTCTTCTCCTTAATTTTTAAGCCCACTTTTCCCCCTTTGTATGTCTTCATGTCTGTGTTGATAAGAAGATATGAAATCATATATGAAAAGACATTAATCTGATGCTATCTTACTTCCTAGGCCTAATTTGTATTTTTTTAAAAGAAAAATAAAAGTTTTAGGAAGGAAAAAAAGGTTTTAAGGAATATAGAATGTTTAATTTAGAGGGAAGTTTTTCTCACAGACAAAATAATTGAAATGACTTGCCTTTAGTTGTACTGCTACTTAATACTTTGATTTTGTGCCATTCTAATATGGAACTTTTAATAAAATCACTTGAAAAATAAAACACTGACACATAAGGTTTTGTTTTGTTTTGTTTTGTTTTTAATCTCCTTTAGGTTGCTGATGCCAAGTCTTTCTCAAGACCTTTTAATGTCTTGCCTGTGAAGACAAAATGGAGTAACATTGGCTTTCATATCCTTCTATTTGATCTGGAAAATCTTGTTGAACTTTTGCTGCCAACTCCAATCTGTGACGTTGACCCTTCCAATTCATTCTATGGTAGTGAGATCCTGAGAAGAGCCAAAAGCACAGTGGAGAAGAAAACACTGACGCTGAAAAGAAATAAAACTGCCTGTGGTTCTCTCTCAGCGGAGGCGCAAGCCAAGCCTGTTGGTGAAAGCCCAGCCCAAGGAGATAATGCCGTCAAATTCTTAGAAGAAAGTGATGGCATTAAAAGGCAGAAGAAAACAAAGAACTCCAAAAAGGTGCACCCTGAGCTGTCAAGAAAAGTAGATGCCAACATCACAATAGATGCAGCTAAATTGTTCCTATCGTGCTTTTTGCCATGGGGAGTGGATAAAGAATTAGATAATCTCTGCATTAAGCATCTCAATATTTTAAAGCTTCAGGGTTCTGTTTCTTTAGGACTTGCCGCAAATGAAGATCGCTTCTCATTGATGCTGCCGGGGTGGGATGTATGCAATGCTGAAATGAAAACAGACTATTCAAAAGTTAATTTATTTTCCAAAAAAGTTTTGGACTTGTCAAATAAATACATGTCCACTCTTCCAAATCAAGTTGGGATGCCAAGAGGACTGGAGAATAATCGTGATTCGTTGCAAGAGTCAAACACTATAGTTTATTTATTGAGCAGACTATTTGTCGTTAACAAGTTAGTTAATATGCCTTTAGAATTGGCATGCGGAACTGACAGGTAAGACACGCATAAAGATTTTGACTACTGTTATTTGGGACATTAAAAGAATTATAACTATTTGCAATATTTGGCTTTCTACCACCCTCCCCTCCCTCCTCTCCTTCCTTCGTTCCTTCCTTTTTCCCTTTTTCCAGATGAAAAGTAAATATGCAACAGCCCCTTTAGCTCAAAACACATTTAAGAAAAACTTCCTCTAATTCTTTGGGATTGGAGGATAATTTGGGCAATAAATCTATACATTTTAAAATTATTCATTCAACAAATATCTATTGTTCTCATAATATGTGCCAGGAAAATCATAGTGCTGGGTACCGAATGATTTAATAGATATGTAGACTGAGAGATAGATGATAGATAGATTGATTCATACACACCTTGAAATCCATTTTAATTGCTGTGAATTAAATATGAACAAAGAACATTTAAGTAAATGCCAATGAGAATGTATTTCATAGATCGTCGGAAAAAGTTTTACAATTTCATATCTCAAGTCCCACCATTTAATTTATACTTCGGTGTATTAAACTAGAGGTGGCAATCAGTAATTCATTTACAAAAAGTACAGTTGAGTAAAAATAACTAATGTTTTTTGAATATTTAGTATCTACTAATCACCATGTAAGTACTTTACTTACAGGATTTCACTTAATATGCAAGGTTGGCATGTAGGTACTATTATTTTGCTCTTTGTAAAGATGAGGATATTGAGACTTCTGGTGAAAAAGCATCAACTCTAAGATTAATTCAACTTCTTAGAGGCTGATTCAAAACTGAGCACCAGTCTAATTCCAGAGCCTGACTCATTACTAACCTTAACTCTGTGTGTCTACCTTCTTCCACTGCTAAAATTCAGTATAGTTTTTCAGTCTGATGTTAGAGGATTGAATTTACACACTTAACTGCATATGTCCTTAGCAGTAGCCTAAGGAGGAAACATAAATAAATTTCTCATTTGTATAGGAACTAATTCAAATGATAAAAAAAAAAAAACGCACATGAAATAAATAGAAAACACTGAAAGTAGGATAAAGGAATGAGGAAAGGTCTTTGTACTATAGGTAAGTATTTTGGTGTTCAGAGTTAAGAGAGTAATTAGTGTGAGATAAAATCATGGGAACGGTTTTATAGAAAGCACTTCCCACTACATTTTGGTAAATGGTTCTTAATGTTTCTGCTCTGTGAGAGGAGCTCAGTTCCAGGCACTTGTATGGGGTGGGTGGGCTAGGTGACCGCTAAGATTTCTTCAGATTCTTGAAAACGTGGGCTGCTAACAATTTCTATCTGCCTAATCATGCTCCCACAGAGCCAGTGAGCAACATGGTTACTGTGTGATGGAGGTTTTCATTCCGAGTCCGCTGCCGATGTGGAGTTCAGGATGTCCAGGGTGTGTCTGGTGCCCCGAGGGGTGTCACGGGCTGTCAGTCTGCCTTCCACTACATGGTCTAAAAATTGCCACCATACATTAGTTAACTCTTTACGAAATTCTTCATTAAAACAAATGATTCAAAACAAAACCAAAAAACCCCACAAATTATTGAAGGAGTTGTCAGGATTAGAGACTGCTTCCCGAAATCAGTCACTTCGACTTTGATCTGCTGTCAGACTGCACGCCATCTTTTAGGAAGTCAAAATAATGTGTATTGGATTTGTCACACCAAATCCTTCCAACAGACTTGGCCATTTCACTAACGTTTCCTGTGGTCGTGAAGGTGGAGAAATCCTGGTGGGCTTCACACCTGGGTGCGCGACGTAACTGCATTTTAAGGAAAGAGCCACCTGCCTGTGAGAACCGTATCTGAAAGTCGCTATGATTGAATCACTGGCCTGGGGTAGAGCCCGCCTTCCTCAGGTCCTTACAGTACCTGGGGAGAACTGTGGCAGATGTCAACGTATTAGGATTCAAAATATATGGCATTAACCACAAATTACATGACCTAATGTAGTGGGGCTCCTCCTGGAAAAGTGAGTCACAGAATAATTCTGGTAACCCAAGATTCAAAACTGGGATTAAGGTTTTAGGTAGGAACAAAGTGGGGAAATTTACCAAAGAGATTAATGTTAGACGACATAGCTAAAAATAACCTGTGTTCAATTCCTGGATTTTTTTTGAAGTGGTCATGCACTCAAATCTTCAATTTATTTCTAAAAATACTTTTCATATATCTTTAATGATATCCTCTATTTCCACCCCCCTCTCGCCCTGACAGGTCTTTCAAAATAGAATCTTTGCACAACAAGGCAAAAAGTCCTGGGAATGAAATTTTGACTATTTCAAGCGTCGGTGGTTATTTACGAAATGGTAAGGGACTTAGAGATACAAGTCTGATTTTTTTTTCCTCTGTGAAATAGAATAACTAGCCCATCTATAACTGGTTCTCATGCTACAGTTTAGAATGAGCAGTGTTTGCATTTATTGTTTGATTTAGTCTGCATTTCACATGGCTATACTTTTGTATTCTGCTTGTATTTGAAATATACATGATTTTTTTATTAAAATGAATAATGTTACATGTAATGTGATGAATTTCATCAAACGATCTTTGAAATGCCTGAAAGTCTGAAACTTTTCAGCAAAAGAAATATTTGGATATTAAATTAAGGTCACCTGTGATTTATGGGGAAGTTTATTACATCAGTATCTTTATTACCAAATGAATGATTATTAGAGAATTTTATAGCTCTTTCAGAAAGTTATATAATGATCTTTGAATCCTTCTGAGTAATAGTCTTGGTGTTTAGATTTGCTTTTGATGCCAAATAGCCAATTTATCCTCAAAACCTGCTTCTCTAAATCTTTGACATCTCAGTAAATGGCAAATCTGCCCTTCTAGTGATTCAGGCCAAGAATTTTGGTGTCATTTTGACTCTTTCCCCCCCTTTTTGTGTACCCCACATTCAGTCTTTTAGTAAATATATTGGTTCTCCCTTTAGAATATATCCCAGATTCTATTTCTCTTTTACCCATAGACCAGCCCCCAGAGCCTTCACCCCTCCTTACCTCCTAACCACCCTTCTGCTCCTATTTCTCCCTCCCATACTCTATTCACAATCAAGCAACCAGAATGACCCAGTGGAAACTAAGTCAGAACTTTATGCTTCTGCTTAAAACCTTTCACCTGCTTCTGTTCCACTCTGAACAAAAGGCACAGTCCTTAGGAGAGCGTAAAAAGCCCCATATAACCTGGCTATTCTGCTTCTGTCATTACACACGCCACCCCCCCATCTGAACCCATCACGGGAACTTTTACTCTGACCCAAACATGATGGGCAGGTCTTAGGGCCCTTGTAGGGTCTCGGCTCTTCTGCTGCCTGGAATGCTCTTTCCTCAGATGCCAGAGGTCACCCTGCTGCCTCCCACCTCCATCTTACATCCTTGGTTCTTGCTTGGATGCCATTTTATCAATGAAGGTGCCCTCCTTTCTCCCCAGCACACTCTATCCCATCCCCTCTTTTACTGTTTTCCATAATTCTTTTCACTCTGTAATGTAATATCTACCTTTTTTTTTTTTCATTTGCCATCTCTGTCCTGCTACTAAAATGTAAGCTCCATGGGGGTTACTATTTTCTTTACGACAGTTTTATTTACTGCTGTGTCCCCAGTTCCCAGAACAAAGCTTCCAAGGAATTAAGCAAATACCTTTGGATTCATGCATGAATAGTAAACAGAATGGTGGTTTTGGAAACAGATGGCTGAGGTTTAAGATCTAGTTCTGCCACTTACTACTTGTGCAGCTTTGGGCATGTCTTTTACTCCTTTAAAAGCTGTATTTACTACACTTGTAAAATGGAAATGAGATTCTAGACTTGGCAAAGTTCTTTTTTTTTTAAATTTTTTATTAACATATAATGTATTATTTGCCCCAGGGTACATGTCTGTGAATCATCAGGCTTACACATTTCACAGCATTTGCCATAGCACATACCCTCCCCCATGTCCATATCCCTACCCCCCACCTCCCAGCAACCCTTAGTTTGTTTCATGAGTTTAGGAGTCTCTTATGGTTTGTCTCCTTCCCCATCCCATCTTGTTTCATTTCTCTTCCCCACCTCCCCCATAACCCCCTGACCTGCCTCTCAAATTCTTCATATC
>CM052797.1:36329223-36378139 GCA_028533885.1 Nasua narica | reverse complement strand
TTTGCATGTGGCTATCCAGTTTTCCCAACACCATTTGTTGAAGAGACTGTCTTTTTTCTCCATTGAATATTCTTTCCTGCTTTGTCGAAGATTAGTTGACCATAGAGTTGAGGTTCCATTTCTGGGCTCTCTATTCTGTTCCATTGATCTGTGTGTCTGTTTTTGTTAGACTTGGCAAAGTTCTGAAGCATGCCATCGACAACATTGAGATGCCCTGAACAACAGTACATAGGGGCCTTCTCAAGGCTATCGAAAAGAATATTTGGAATATTTTAAAGTGAGAGTTTATTAATAGCTTCCAATTTTTGAGTGTCTAGTATATTCAAAGAATTATGCTATTGGCTTTACACATATTCTCTCAATATAGAAACAGCCTTGCACAGTAGGAGGGACTATCTTGTTTTACGCTTGGGAAAATTGGGGCTCAGGGAAGTTAGATGATTCACTCAGAGGCAAAGAACTGTTGAGCACAGGGGCCAGGATTCCAGGCCAACTCTCTCTGGTCCCTAACTACTTGCTCTTGGCATTACATCAGCACGCTTCTCAGAATTACAACTAGTATTCCCTCTAAATGGGCCCAGTCTGGGTTGCCTGCCTTCTCTTTAAGCAGTAGCCCTTATCAGGGCATTTATCCTTGTTTTCATTTTTTATAACATTAAGGAAAGGATTTGAGTTTAAAGCATAATATAAGTGGTTTCTGCAGAGACTGAGAGGATTGCTAACTAGAGCCATGGAGGCCCCAGCTTTTCCTCTGGCCGCCCCAACCCAAGCAGCCGGAGCAAGTAGGGTTTCTACCAAACAGTCTCTCCCACATGTAGAGGTGGCATTTATAGCATTTAAGATTCACGTAGATCCTAAGGAAACATGGTTTTGTGTTTTAGTAATTGGAAGATGGGAGGTGAAAGGAAAGGCGGGGTTCGCTTTATGCTATTAATTTGGTCAAAAGTCAAAGCCTGAATAAAATAATACTCTGAGGTGCTCATTCTAAAGGGTTGGCAGGAACCAATACCCACTTCTGTCAGCAAAAATGGTGACTCAGTAATATTGGTAATCCTGGGGTGTTTTCTTTTTATCTTTCCCTCTCATGTTGCAATTAATTCTTTAGTTCATGGACATTGCCAAGAAAAGTTGGCTCTCATTTCTACCTCATATTAAAATTTTAACATCACATTAAAGTGCGCTGTGAAGTACCCCATGATGCCAGTAAGTAGTTAAAGTTGAGACCAATACTTAGCTTTGATGGTAGAGTCACGAGGTCAACAGAATGAGAGAGGAGGGGAAGGAGAGGGATCAAAAGAAAATTTTCTCTTACCTGCTGTGCTCACGAAGAAATGGAAAATATGACTTCAAAATCGTAGTGTTCTATCATACTTACATGTTTTATGCACCGATCTTGGTCATTTCAAATTCACATCATATGTTCCATCAGAGAAAAGTAACGATATTAATAATGAGTCAGAAGTTTCATATATGTCTCTTTAATATTCTCAGTTCACATTATGTTTAATACTTCCTATCACATTTCCCTTGACCACTAATATGATATATAAAAAACATATATAACATATAATATTTATAAAATATATATGTGTACATATATACATGCATATACTTATCTATTAATATATAAAATGGTGATTCAATGAATAGCATACTGGACTAATACTAACTTAAAGAGTTGATGCCAGAATTTCAAACACATATTAATCCATTAATTTAAATAGGCGATTAGAGTAATTTTCCCTCCAATGCAAGCCGTCATCATTTTTCCTTATCTCACTCCCACAATCTGGCACCTAGATAATATACTTTAGCCATCAGAAAGCCTTAATTGATCAATTTTTCATTTGGATGATAATATGTACATTTTCAATTAATGAAAAGGCACTTATTAAGTGCTTTTTTGTGTAGGGGGTTACTGGACACTCTGTGGATCAATTTAAATAAACCAGGCCCTAGCGCACTCTTAAAATTTCACACTGAACATTAAGGCAAATAGATAGAAAGGACATTCAAAAGGGCAAACTTAAAAGAAACAATACATAACAAAATGAGTCAGATTAAAACATAAGTGCTTTATCTATTGATCAGAGTAGTGTAGCTGGGTAAGGACAAATCAAAGGAAGTCTTTTATATGATTTCTGTGTAATAGATGCTAATTCATGGCAAGGTAGTATGTCAGGATCTATTTGCATGAAGAAGGAATTGTAAGATTTGGCAATCTGTTTTGGGTGGGAACATTATTCATTGCACCACTGTTGGCAAAAGTTACAAGGGTGGGTTGAGGGTATAAAGATGAATTTGATTTGGTGTCAATATGTATTTGTATAATCATTAGAAATACATATAAATTAATAAATGTTTCTTGACTGGTTATACATGAAAATTAGTGGAGGTACATTTACAGAGTATTAATTCCTGCCCTCTCCCCCGGGGCCTATTAAATCAGAATCTTTGAACCTGGACATTGGTGTTTGTGGAAAAAATGCTCCCCAGGTGACTCTAACATGGAGCCAGGGTTGAGAATCATTGGGTTGCATGCATGTTTTAATACTTTCAAGAACAAATGTGTTCTCTGTATTTCTAGGTAAGAATGAATCCCATATACCTGAAGCTGACATTTCACTTTTGAAGCTCTTTTCCTGTTGGAGAGACCAGTCTGTGCAGGTATGATATAGCATGTTCTTGAAGTTATTAGAAGAGTTCCCTGCTGTTCTTCTCTATTCTGTGAGTGGTTCATTCATACTCCCCTTAACCTGAGAGGACCTTTAAGTGGCTACTGTTATCCTCACAGGAAATTTCCTCCCCGGGCATTTCATTTAACAGGACAAATGCAGAGACTAATAATGAGGGAAAAAGCAGAAAATGACATATGCAAGGATGCACGGGTTAGATGGAATGAATAGAGGGCCTGAGGAGGGGATGATCCTGTTGTACAGTACCTTATTGCCTATTGAAGTTCCAGTTTGTGGCAGAATTGTCTATTATTTGATTTCAAAATATGCCATGACATAAAAGGCCCTAGGCTTGGGAATTTGTTATGTGGACTTAGGAATCATTTTTCTGTCTCGAGAGTATCTCATCTATAAGCTGTTCAAGAGAATGGGTTTCTTCAAGGCCCAATTTAAGTCCTTCTATCTCTTTTAAGGCTTTTGTGGATCCTAAAAGCTTACCGGGCAGCTTTGTACATTATACAATAAATATCTGTGGGTTGATTAGACGAATATTTATTGGAACTTTATTCTTCTTCATGAGCTTAATAAATGTCAAATTTGCAAGACAAGCACAGCAATAATTCCAGTTACAAATGCTTATTCTTAGTTATAGGAAAACAAAGAAAGTTAACACAGAATATACTGTGGGGTTGACACCACAAAACCAAATAAACACAGTTGGAATGGCTATTGAAATTTGTTGCCATGGCCTGCGAGTTTCTACATGATTTGCCAGTAGCCTAACCTCTTCATTCATCATTCCGCCACCCCTGCTCTAACTAGCCACACTGACCTTTTTATTTCCAAAATAGACAGTGCTCATTTCCACCTCAGGACCTTACTGTTCTCTTGGGCTGGAATTCTAATTTTTTCATTCATCGTTTGAGTCTTACCTCAAAAGCCAACTCCTCAAAGAAGTCTTCCCTGATTACTCACCTCTTGTGACCACACCCTCCCCGACTCCATGCCTCCAGTCACTATGGCATTACCCAGTTTTATTTTCTTTGTTGCAATTGCTTTTAATGGAAATGATAGCGTTTGCTTTTTTGGCTTGCTTATCTTCTGTCTTCTTGGTCTCATAGAAGCTTGCTGAGAGCAGGGACTTGGTCCATCTCACTCACCCCTCAATCACCAATGCCCAGAAAAGTAGTGATCATGGCAGCCTGTCAATAAATATTTAACAAATGAATGAATAGCTATGCAAAAGCATCTGTGACAATCTAAATAAACATCAGTAACGTGTTGACTTTTACCAGCATGTTAGCAAGCATCCTAGAGTCTCTCTAGGAAAAAAAGATTTTTCCCCCCCCCAGTAGCCTAAGAATTCCTCACCAAGAGGAAAAAATCCTAAAGGAAAAGAATTCAACAGAAAATTAATCTTGAATTGCTCTAACTAAAGGTCTTTTGCAATTGTTCACTTGGCCTTCAAATAAATTTTAATGTGGTTTGGACATGTTTGGACTAATGGACCTTTAAGGTTCTATGATTCTATGACCTTGTGTAAAAGTCTGGCAAGGCGACAAATGTGACCAGAGCATTTATTACTCACTTTATAGGAAGTCTAAGCTTCGAAGTTCTCTCATCTCTGCCACTAACCGTATGAATAACTCTGGGAGATAGGTGTAGCTTGTTGATTATTTTCCTCACTTGTAAAATGGGAATGATAATTCCTGGATCCTCTGGGAGCAACAGAAACTCTTGCATTTAAATGCTTCATTAACCAATCCTCAAATTCCTTATAAAGCTGTTCATTTAAGCAGTTAGTCAAATCATGTTAAGCTGAATCTACTTTTTAATATATTTTAGGTGGTAATAGAGTGCTTCTGTCAACCAGCAAAATCCTACCTCGGAAAGTGAAGGGGGGGGTCAGAATGTGTTAATTTCACAGATGAATGAGTTCGTCTGGAGATTGTCTCTTTTGCATCTAATGCATGAAATATACCCCACAGAAAAATAATGCTGGAAAAGCAACAGTAAGGTTTTGGGGTTGCTAGTTCATGTGTTTCTGAAGCTTCACTAAAGTTCTCTGGATTTTATAATCTAACACCAGTGGGTGAAATCATGACATCCAGGCCCCCAGGGACAAGCATTGCTTTTCCAGGAGATGCTGCAAAGACATGAAAGTCAGTGTGAATCAAGTGTTGGGAAAATGCTTTTCTCCTGAAAAACCTGGACATTGGAACCATAAGCAGGCCATAGCGGCTCCCATGAGTCTTCATAATGCTCTGTGCTATATTACAGAACTTTGCTATGTCAAAGTTTTAGTAGAAAGCCATTAAAATTTTTAGCTTGCCTATGGCATAGTAATACTTCTAGTAATAAGTATATGGCCCAGATTTGTGGCTGTCTCTTTCCAGCCAATGGATTTGTAAATCTTCACTTAAATCTCTGCACATTCCCTCATAAGAGTGTAATGCTTTGCATGCACATCTGTCTTTTCAAAGAAAATTATTTCTATGCATTTGGTAAAGACAGCTTTACAGCTACAATGCTTTCAATTCTAGCTCATTATTAAATTCAAAAAGTTATATAATATATTGTCTAAAAATTTTATATTTTGTTAGGGAAAATTCTGTCCCTACTAACTCTGCAAAATTTATCTACTGTATTTATAAACTTAAATACGAGATTAAAGTATTGATAGTCAGAAATTCTCAATAAATTCTACTTTCTACACTTTATATTTTTAAGTACAGAATCTATTTCGATTCTGTTAGCATTTATTTAGTACCCACTGTATACCAGATATTGTGATAAAATTATTACATGCTTATAAGATGTAACATCTGTCTGTGGATTGGAGCCATGCTGAGTATTGATTTCACACTGAGCACACAGTATGGGTTTGAGCTTGTTTCTAATTGGGTGAATGCCATTCAGTATTCACTTTTAAGTTTTGTGACGAAGTATCCTACTCATTATGGTTAATATGTTTTATTCAGATATTTCTGCTTCCTCTTGTTTTTCAATGACACTCATATTATTTACTCTTATACTGTTAGTGACAAATATGTCAATGAATCAGGAAGAAACTAAGGTACATGGTCATTGGTCCTTTACTAAGTGATGAGGATATAGAAACTTGGGAGGACAGATACTACAAAGGACATAGAATCAGCAGTCAGAAGGCCTGTCCACCATATCTATGGGATGTCCTGTACGAGGTTCTTCATTTAAAAAATGAAGATATTAGATTAGATGTCTGTGACAAGCATTCCCCTCCCCCTCGACCCAATCACAGATCCTTGACTAGATATGTACAATAATTGGAAGGCAAGCTTTGCAGTATTTTTAAGCTGTGGAAAACCATGTACACATACACACAATTTAGCAAGATTTATTACTGACGTCTTGTCTTCAGCTTTCTCGTATTAACCTGAGTTTAAATCAAGTGTTTTTAGCTAAATAATGCTTTCAAGCTAGACATTATTTAAGGAGCTAAACTTGTCTTTAGAAGCAATATGATACCTTCAAGTTCATTTTCTTTATCTTCTGGTAGAAATGAAAGTACCTTAGGTGAAAGAATTGAGAGCTCCTTTCAACTTTCCTTTTAGAATCTCCTGTCTTAGCAAAAGAACAATGTGATGGTTTGGGTTCCAGTGCTCAGTATCTGCATTTCAGTTGTTTCATATGTTAATTCTAGTGGAAGGGAGTGGTACACTTTATGTGAGACCTATTTAAGTCAAAATTCAGGGCTCTGAACTTTATCGGAGACCCCAAGCATTTGTAATAATCCTAAAAAAATGATTAAAAAAGAAAAAAACTTTATAGGTAACTGAAGCAATACAAGCTGTTCTTTTGGCGGAAGTTCAACAGCATATGAAGACATTGAGTAAGACACCAGTCAACAGTCAACCTGTGTCCATGACAGAGGACGTTCACTGTGAGATGAGGCAGATCCTGCAGAAGAAGGAAAGGACCAGGGGGGAGGAGATAGAGTTACAGTGTACTACAGACACCCGGCCTCTGCAAAGTAAGTGCAAAATTTATTGGCATGCACTTTCATCAGAACTTTTTCTACTACTTAGAGTGTGTTCAGAGTATGAGTTCACAATATATCATTTCTGCAAAAACTGAGCCAAGTTAAAAAAAAAAAACTGAGCCAAGTGCCCTGTTTCTGACCTATTCGGCTGTCAGTTTCTTCTTATAATTCTCAAGTTTCTGAAAAACCTTCTAAGTTCTATTATAATCAATGACTATTTTTCCAGAACAAAAATCCGTATTGTTTATAAAAATATTTTTAAATTAAGTGATTAAAAATGCAAACAGGATTGGGGTGCCTGGGTGGCTCAGTCCTTAAGCATCTGCCTTCGACTCAGGTCATGATCCCAGGGTCCTGGGATCGAGCCCTGAATAGGACTCTCTGCTCTGCAGGAAGCATGCCACTACCCCTGCTTGTGTTCCCTCTCTCCCTGTCTCTCTCTCTGTCAAATAAATAAAATCTTTAAAAAAATAAATGAAAACAGGATTAACAGTAATAGCTTAATGAGGTATTTTAAGAATATCTTGATAAAAAAAAAAAAAGAATATCTTGATAATGATGGGTCCTAAATTTGTTTCCATTTGCTACCTAGATAATAGCCATGTGCTAGATTTTTTTTCTCTCCTAAAAATAAGAAATGTAGTAAAAACTAAAATTAAACTGATTTATAGGTGGACCACTTGATTTTATAACAAATAAAATTTTATCATTGTAACTTCATAATGATAATGTTTATAGTTCATGGCTAGCAAGTTAATCTCAATTTCTGCTATAAAATGTTATCTGATTTTTCCACCTATTAGCTGTGACTTAAAAAATAAATAAACAGTGAAAAAGAAGTAAGTTCAAAGTTGGTGTTCAACCTCACTAGTAAGCTTTGGATGAACAAGTTAATTTATGATTAAGTATATATTTTACTCAGGGAAACATGTTACAAATTTACATGTTCTCGGTTGTGAAAAATTATTATATATTTCTTTTAGCCCTCACAAAGAGATTTTCTTTTTATTTATTTGGGACTCAGAAAAATGTTGCTATATTTAAAATGCTAAGTCCGAGAGCAGAATTCATTCTTAAAGATCACTGGTTGGATAGCATTATGTAGGGAGAGAGGATACGTTGCAGGGAAAGGCTTCGTCGGTGAAGGCCAAAGATCAAAATAGATAGAATATTTCCTAATGCCAAGACAATCGCTGGAGATTGTAAATTCAATAAGCAATTCGATAAAGCTCAATGGCAATTTCAAGTCATTTGTTTGTCTGTTGACCAGAAATTAGCTTTAATTATCCAGTAAATTCACTGGCCTGAAGGGCTCCTTTTTGATCATACCACATAATTGTAGTTAGTTGTATTACACCTTTGAAGCAAGAAGAGAAAAATTCTTTTTTAAATTAATTTTCAGTGAGTGCATGTGGGTTCTTGATTCATTCGGTGAGGCACCCGTAGTGTCATTAATATGTTTCTTCCAGCTCCCCAAAGACAGCTAGTGTCATTCATCATGTGATAACTGTCATTAGGTGGCATTTATATGCTTTATCCCTAAGCTTGAGTGTCTACCTTATCCTTTGGCCCACAGCCTTCTTTTCTGGGCGAGAAATTCATGGCAGGTTATCAAGGTGAAACTTTTGATACCCATTATTTGAAGTTTCACCAGATTGGGCCCTGTTCTGTTCCCAAATAATTCTCGGGTGTATAAGAAATATACTGTGGAATTTGGTCTTACTCTATGACTAAAGACATCTGGATTTTAAGTTAGATATTAACTATCTTCAGATCATTACTGGATCATCCTTTGCCAATGTTAAAAAAATAAGGTTAGTTTTTGATAACAATTAGAATACAAAAATATTAAAGTCACTTTATAAATTAGTGGATAAAATTTAGAATATTTTATTTAAAAGAAATGAAATGTTCACAAATGCTGAGCACATATTTTCGTGGGAAATACTGCCTGTAGGAAAATACTAACTGCAATTGCAATTAAGTGGAGACACATAACATGCATTGAAAAGGAAAATTCCCAAGAAATATTGGGAATAAGGAAAATTCCCAAGAAATATTGGGAATAAGGAAAATTCCCAAGAAATATTGGGAAATTGCCTTTCTTTCCTTCTTTTTGGAAAAAAGCAAAAAAGCCGGGCGCCTGGGTGGCTCAGTTGGTTGAGCAACTGCCTCCGGCTCAGGTCATGATCCTTGAGTTCCGGGATCGAGTCCCACATCGGGCTCCCAGCTCCATGGGGAGTCTGCTTCTGCCTCTGGCCTTCTCTCCTCTCTCCTCTCATGCTCTCACTTTCTCTGTCTCTCAAATAAATAAAATCTTTAAAAAAAAAAAAAAAGCCAAACAAACAAAAATTATTTTTTAAACTATTCAGAGAAACTTAGGAAAATTACAGGAAAAGTTTGGGACTTTTATTATGTGGTATGTACTGCATTATGTATCAGATTTAAAAAAAATAAGCAAAGAGCCATTTTATTTATTTCAAATGTCCTGATTAGGGGATGACAGAGGTACTATTCACCAGGTGTGATTACTCCTCACACTTTATAGGCAGATTTACTTAGATCCGGTGTCATTGCAACCTATTGCCCAATATTCTTTTGATAAATGGTTTATGTTCTGTATTTTCAGGTCTTTGCTCATTTGTCCTCTGAGAGCTCTCCTCCACCTTTTTCCCCTCTAATTTCTTTTATTCTTTCTTGATTTCTTAGTATCTTTTTTTTTTAAGATTCTATTTATTTGAAAGAGAGCACACAAGTGGGCTCTTGCCACATGGGTGGGGGGGGGGAAGGGAGGATGCGGGAGAGACAGAGAGAGAGAATCTCAAGCAGACTCCCTGCTGAGTGAGGAGCCCAATGAGGGGCTGGATCTCATGACCCTGAGATCATGACTTGACCCAAAATCAAAAGTTGGAAGCCTAACCCACTGAGCCACCCAGGTGCCCCTTGATGTCTTAGTTTCTTAATGCATCTTATTTGTAAATTGTTTGGAAAGTAGCAGATAATGGCTTTAATATGTATGGATACTCAGAAGCTTCTTTAATGCCAGAGTGGAGTACATTTGGTTTATTAGCTTTACAGTAATATGTCAATAATAGATTATAAGGAAAAACAATAACAACAATTACTGTGCTCTTAATACATTCCAACACTATGCTAAATACTTTATGAATGTTCTCTCACTTTTTCCTTTAATTCTCACATAATTCACATGAACCCTGACCCTTTACCCAACATTTGAGTCATTTGTGTAAACAATTTTAGGTTTTTAAATGTCCATAAAGAGAAGTACCACCCATAGTGGTAGCTAGGCTTATCCTGAGAAATTGCCTCTGTACAGATATACTACTTATTTATCTTTCTCAGACACATTAAAATAAATAGTACTTTTTAAAAAGTTTATCCCTGTGCCAACTATCTTCAGTGTCACTAGTGTTATATATCTTATACTTAGAGACATTGCTTCCATTATTTTTTTCTCTTATTATTTATTATTACATATTGCATATGGGTCATAGTGTTCTACAGTTTTGTTCTTGCTTTTTATTTATTTTTATTTTTTATTATGTTCAATTAGCCAACATATAGTATTGTCTCGTTTTTCAAAAATAGATAGAGTGGGACTTAAAAGAGTTGATGTGCTTTGTCTAGAGTCACAAAATTAATAAAAATTCATAAAATTCATAAAATTAATAAAAACAGGGAGGTAAACCCATATATTCTCTTAAACACTGTGTTCTCACCCAGTAAACTGCATTTTCATACTAGCAGAATGAAGGAAATTTGCTCTAAATCAGCATGATCTGAAAATTGAATAATTTATCGAGTTGTTTTCTTAGATTTTTATTCTCCTCTCATAAATCATACTTTCTATTACCAAAGAAAATGCGGAGTGTTCAATCATTGCCATCTCCGCCCTTATAATAAAGAAAATCACCCGGTTTCTTGAACTATTAGAACATGAGATGCAGCTAGAGAGCAATGGAAGGAAATCAAGTGAAGTGAGAATAGAAGTATAATGTGTGTGTTTGAACTTTATAATTTTATATCTTATTTATTTTCAGTGTTTTCAGTTAACATTTCACAGCATGTATTTTATTTGAGGTCTTAATATCTGTGTATTGGTGTTTTATGGCAGAGTGCTGATTTTTATAATAGTTACATTGGTCTCTTCCTTCATCTCTTTAATAAGAAATTGCAGAATTAACATTCACATTTGAAACTAAGATTCATTGCTTTAAAAATCAGCAGTGGTTTCTGTATTAAAATGCATTTGAAAGTTATTTCCCTTTATTCTTTTTTGAATGTTATCTGGATCAGTTTAAACAAGTGCTCTAAATTGTTCCATTAAATAAATTGGTTGAAATAGAAATGGAGGCTTTGTAGATAAAACTGTCACTTTGAAATTATTGGCTGAATTTAAATTCACGTTAAACTGTGTAGTTGTGAAGATGATGCATCAAATGTGGGTATTGCAAATAATCTTTATTACATGCATCATTTTCAAAGACTTATCTACAAAATTAAATAATGAAAATGTGCTCTTTGTTTAAGTAAAACCATGCATTTGTGGTAAATAAGGGAAATAAACATCCATTCAACAGAAAAGTTTTCTGGTCCTGATGCCCGTTGGCAGAAGGACTGCATCGGGACAGGTTTCCATTGCCTGTTGAATTTCTCAGAAGGAAATCTGTCTAGTTGTGGAAAGGCTTTGAAATAGTTGACTACCTCGGAGGGAAACTTTCTTGATTACCTTTATTTATAGTAAATGCATCTTCCACCTTCTGTAAGCTCTCCAGGTTAAATGAGAGGGCCAAAGGCATTCCTCTTTATGGAAGCAGGAAAGTAATGGGAGACACATCATTGAAAGCCTTGAGTGTCATTGTAAGGTTTTAGGCTTTCTCTCTGAGCAAGATAGAAAATCATCTGAGCAAACAACGGGCACATATTTTAATGGGATCATGTTGCCCACAGTTCAGAGGCCAAGGATAGACATAAGGAGATCAGTTGGGAGGCCATTATGCTAACTCAGATGATGGCAGCTTGGAATAAATATGGTGCTTTGGATGAAGTGATCAGATTCTGAATGTATTTGAAGGTGCAACTTATAGTATTTGCTGATGGATTAGATAGATGTGGATGAATAAGATAATGAAAATCTATACTTCTGTTTTTTCAAACAAAAGATACTTGATACATGGGTTGACCCTGGTACCCTGACTTGATTCCTATGTCAGGTAGTGCAGTGTCACTCACATATGGTATTCCAGGAATGCCAAAGGAAGGGTGGAAAACCCAGTTTACAGAAGGCTGTCCCTGCTGTGTTCAGTTTTAAGTGTCTCTGCATAGATAACCTACAGATTTTCTTTTCTAATATTAACCAACCCTCAGAAAATGGACTAGAATTTTTTGCCAAGAAACCATGGATTGAAGATAATACTGGCAATGCAAGCTTAAGCAAATAAGATGTAAGTAGCATTGCCAAATTTATCTTAAATTACATTAGGAGGTGTGTGTGTGTGTATTAAGGACTTTTTTTTTGAAATTTCTATTTTTTAATATATTTTATAGTGGGTCTAATGTTGATATACTAATAAAATACATGTTTCAGAGAACCCTCCTGAACCTTCCTGTTATTTTCTGCAAGAAAGTATCCCAACCATAGCCCTTGGGTGGACTAAGCTAAGAGGACAGATGTGATAGCTTTTGGTTATTCTGGGTGGGTAACTTGATATTCTCCATGGCACGCTGTGCTTTCTCCAAGACTTTGAAAAAATCTTCATGCATCTGTCTTCTCTATTACTCCTCTATGCCTTTATGTACTGGTCTAAGAGTTGGGGGTGCCACAGGGAATGAACTGGAAATCTCCAATTGAAGACAAACTAGCATCGGGGTAACTGGCAAGTGTGTCAGTTGCCACGGAAGAGGCTGCAGGAGCACATCAAAGAGGCACCCAAGCCAGTCTGTGAGGTCATAAAGTCTTCTTAGGAAAAATGTGCCTAATTCAAGACCTGAAAGATGAACATGATTTAGCCACGCAAAAAGTTGAGGTGGGAGAAGGTAACTGTTGGCTAGGAGTACTAAAGCCACCTATGCCTTTTTCTTCCTCCCAAGAATCATCTGATTAATATATGTATGAATGAGGAAACTGGACATTAGACAGAAACCCATAGGTCTTTAATTTCTTCTCCAGAAAACATCTGTGTCCTCTTTGAATCTCATTGCTCCAATCCCTTCCTTTCCTAAGCCTCAGCCTTCCAGAATAAGGACAATAATAATGACAAGAAAACAGCTTAAACTGACATGGCTTAGTAGGTTTTTTTCTTAAATATAATTTTTTTTATTTGAGAGAGAGAGAGTGCGCGCACGCGCGCGTGAGAAGGGGAAGGGGCAGAGGGACACACAGACTCCCGCCAAGCAGGGCTTAGTCCCACCACCCTGAGATCATGACGCCAGCTGAAGTTAGATGGTTAACCGACTGGGCCCCCCAGGCACCTCAACCTTAGTATGTTCTAAGTGCTTCACCTACCTTAAATTATTTGACCAAGGCAACAATTCCATGGGGATAGGTAGTATTCTTATACCCATTTCCCTAATGAGAAAATAGATAGGGAAAAGTTAAGTACCTTGCCCAAGGTCTCCACACCAACAAACAGCAGAACCAGGAGTCAAAAACAAGCAGTCTAGCTTCAAAATTTGTGTTCTTTGTCCCTAGTTGGCATTGCCTCCCACTTAACCATAATTCTCCTTCATTGTCTGCAAATTTGGCAAATATTTACCAAGTGCTTCCTGTATGACAGATATAGAGATACGCGTTACCCAGGTTGGGAGTCACAGGGCAGCAAAAATCCCGATATTTGGCAAAACAACAGGGAAAAGATTCTCATGAAGAAATTAATCAGAAAAGATCAAATAACTAATTTCTACTAACCTGTGGAGTGTCTCTATAAGTTATTCCACTAAGATGTACTTAATACTAAAGCCTTTTATTAGTAATATAAATTTATATAAGTTTTAGTGGTTAAAAAACAGAAAGTTTTACACCCGGGAACTAGAAATGCCAACTGGTAAATGCTAGAAATAAAAAAGATTTAGCATATACAGGGGCCCCTGTCTGGCTCAGGCAGTAGAGCATGTGACTCTTGATCTCATGGTTGGGAGTTGGAGGCCCATGTTGGGTGCAGATTTTGCCTAAAAGTAAAATCTTAAAAAAAAAAAAAAATATTTAGCATATACATATAAATTGAAAGACGTAGAAGTTGGCAGTTAGGGGGAGAAGAGAAGAAGAAATACAGAATTTCATTTTTACAGATTAATTTGAATTACATACTCAATCTTACATAAATATCAAGGCATTAGTATATTAGATGAAGATGAATTTATTTATGATAAGCAAATCAATTATCTAGCACCTAGAATATATTATATAACTTTCAAAAAACACAGTTGTCATTTGGGTGGACTATACGTCTTGTGTTATTTTTAGCTCTCTGTAAAATTGATGGAGAAATTTCATCATTTCCCCTTCCCCTATATAAATTTTTGTGAACTTCACCACTGCCTCTGCCCTCTCTGTATCATCCTCAAGATTGCATTGCCTTAGAAAGACTGATAGAGTTCACTGTTCTTTTTCCAAAAGTAGTTTCATCCTTCACGGAGATTGAGATTGATGCTTTTCATCTTGGCATATGAACTAGAGTATTTCGTCGTCTTTTTTCCTCATGAGCAATCAGAATGCCAACCTGGCCTGACTGCACACAGACGGTAGCATCAAGGAATTGAGTTAAATATTTCCTTGGTAACAGTTGTGCAGGCACCACTTTATTGATTATTGTCTGCATACCCATTTAAATTTATTGACAAAGAAAAAGTGATCTAGATTCTGTCGCTGAAATCGATGTGTTTTGTACTATTGTTCTCCCGAGCTCAGACTGGCCTGCCAACACTGACCCCCTCAAGGACAGGGGTCGGGTCTATTTATCTTTTTTCCTCCTATCCCCTAGGATAGTGCTTTACCTAGTAGCTGGTAATAAGTGTTTATTGAGTGGATGGATGAATGGATGGACCGCGGGATAGCTTGTACTAAAGATTCAGCCAACTCCTAATTAGTAAGAGAGAGGAGACAAGAAAAATCAGCTGATTGCATTTCTTTAGCACCCGAACATACATAGTCTTGAATACTCAATGAAATTGTGGCTCACAAGAAATTAAAAATAGACACATGAACAAATCTAGTTTGAAACCACTTGAATACCCACTGAAATTCTGGCTCACAAGAAATTAAAAATAGACACATGAACGAATCTAGTTTGTAACCACCCAGAACACATCTCTTTCTTGATAGTTGATTGTTTGATTCTCCACTACTCATTTTGTCATAATCTGATTTCAGTCTGATGTTTTTAGAGGGCCTCAAGCCTCGCCTGAAACATGTCTGCTTGTTCCTCATTCTGCTACAGCTTCTCCATGGGAGGATTTAAGGAACTGCCTCAAACACTGGTTCCTCGATATTTGGATTCACACCCTGGGTTCTGACTTGTCTACCTCTCTCGGGACTTCTGGATCATTCCTGTTCTCTTGCAGCCAGTAGCCCTTTGCTGCTAACTGGGAGCCCTTTTGACAACCTGTTCAGCTATAACTTTCAATTTCATTCCTTTTTACATTTCTTGTATCTCCTTCCAAAATAACGTATATCACCTGCACTCTAATTGTTTGTTATTTGCCTTTCCTTCCCACCTCTCTGAACTCCTTGAGGGCAAAAGTTGGAACTTATTAATCTTGTGCTCCAAGCTGCTAATGCACCACATGGGGCATGATGGGTGCTCATTAAATGTTTGTTGCCTGAGTGAGCAGATGAATGATAAATGACTGTGACAGACATGTACTAAAGAACTAGTCTAGGCAGAATGGAAGACATGCTAAATAATATGTTAATAGTCTATAGGTAGGAAGAGAATGGAAAAGATCATTATAGGGATGATTTTTTTTTTCTAAAGTGTTACATTTTTTTTAATCTTTTTTTTAAAATTTTATTTATTTATTTGAGATAGAGACAGTGAGAGAGAGCATGAGAGGGGAGAAGGTCAGAGGAAGAAGCAGACTCCCCGTGGAGCTGGGAGCCGGACGTGGGACTTGATCCCAGGACTCCGGGATCATGACCTGAGCTGAAGGCAGTTGCTTAACCCACTGAGCCACCCAAGCGCCCTAAAGTGTTGATTCAGAAGCATTTCTTCAAATTTATCTATTTAGTTCAGGAGTAATTTATCTGTCTAGAAAGCCACTTGGAAAAATTAATGCTGACAGATGTTTGAAGACAAAAACGACAACAAGTCAGAGTACTTCAATTTCAACCTCTGAGAATAAGCTACAAGAAATGAAGTCAGTTAGTTCAAAGACTTGTTACCTCTTTTTTTTCCTCTTTATCCTACGACAGGTGAACATGGGTCTTTCATATCGATGCAAGAACACCTGTCCTATGCAGGAACATATGTGTGGTGGTACGTCAGTGACATGGGTGTCCGAAAGGATTTTCATGGCAAAGAGATTGACAATGACAGCAGCCAGATTGGGCTACTTCTTCATGTACAGGGTTAGTGGCCTTCCTAGAAAATTCAGGGTGTATTAAAAACTTTGAAGATCTCTATGTGCAAAATAAAGTTAAGATTCTGGACACAGGAAATTATAAACAGGGCTTTAGTTTCCTGAATGTCCAGTGGAATATGTGGAAACCATGCGAAATGTCAGGACAATTTTTCATTGTGAAGGACTGTCCTGAGCACTGCCAGACTTCCGGCATTTCTGGTGCCCACTAAATGCCAGTATCTCCACAGTCAGCAAGGAAACCAGATGTTCCTCGGCTCAACAGTTTCCAAAGGCTTCCCCTAGGGGGCAGTACCAACCCTGCTGAGATTCACTGCCTTCTGGAAAGGGATTCTTACACATTCTGAGGCTTTCCTTGTTTCTGTCCCTCCCCTCTTGTAAAAGTGCACAGAGAGATAAAACCAAATAAGTAACCCTCAACTAATTAAAGATGTTCCTTTCTTGGATCCCTCATGTTTGTTCCTTCCTTCGTGCTCCACCCATGTCGTTTATACTTTGGTCAAAGCACTTCCCAGTCTGTGTAGTAAATCATCTGACTGCAATTCTGTCTCCTCCATTAGAAAAAAAGCTTCTGTCCTATTCTTCCACTTTCATCTGTGTGTTCTCTAAGCTTGGCTCTGGGCCTGGCATAGAGTCAATTTGTTGACTGATTACATGAAGAATGTGTGTTACTGGGCTACTAAGCATTCTCCAAGGAAGTCATCAAAGAAAAATCCAAAATTTCCCATTGAAATGATTATTTCACCATACAGACTAAACATAGTTTATCTCAGAACTTAAAAATTAGGTGAACTAGGGGAAACTGGCTGGCTCAGTTGATGGAACATGTGACTTTTGAACTTGAGATTGTGAATTCCAGCCTCATGTTGGGTATGGAGATTACTTAAAAATTAAAAAAAAAAAAATTCATTAACTCTCTCCCCAAACTGTAAATTGTGAAAACTGGGAATGAGAATAATGGTTAAAAGGAGATACATAGGTTCATTTAAATGACTAGGAATGTAATTCCAAAACCTTGGCTTAGGACACACTAATTTTTGATATATCTTATCCATACAATTAGTATTTAAAGTATACTGAAATTATATTTGAGGTGTTTGTAATATCTCTTGACATATGCAAGATATTTCCCTTGGTGTCTCTGTGCCAGAGTAGGGAATAACCAATCGGATCCATCAATCATCCAGCTGGTAGGTCCATCCTTCCCGTTCAATGTCAATTCGTTCTGCCTCTTTTGAATATGTTGTAATGATAGGTACTGTGTTTCCCAAGCTATCTACTAGGAATCTGAGCAGAATATGATGCGGTTTCTACTTTCCAAAAGGCAGAGCCCTGTGAACATGATGAGATCACAATGCAGTATCAGATACTAAAGTTCCCATTGTTGTGCAACCATGGAGAGCCACCTGAGGATGACTTTGTAGGTCTTGCACAGTAGACATTCACGTGCTCTTTGGAGAATAGCAGTGTGGCAGACATGGAGAGATGCACTGCTTACATCACTCTCC
Source organism: Nasua narica (assembly GCA_028533885.1). Lineage (NCBI taxonomy): Eukaryota > Metazoa > Chordata > Mammalia > Carnivora > Procyonidae > Nasua > Nasua narica. The sequence goes on along the minus strand of CM052797.1, from coordinate 36,360,338 downwards.
TAAAAAGGTCTACTTGCCCAGCTGTGAGGAGTGTGGTTAGCTGACAGCTTCCAGCTGTTGGCACCTCCAGGACCCATCCCCAAATCGAAACAGAGATCATACTCTTCTTGGGACAAGAAGCAAGGCGGTGGTGGTACAAGGGCCTAGCTATGTTTAGTCCATACGGACTTCCTCTAACAGCCATTCTTTGTTCTAGAGTTTCCATTGTGCTAAGAGAGACTTTCTTAGATCTGTGTCATGAATAGAGAGGTTCTTAACCAATTATGGTTTTACTATTTTTTTTCTTTCTTTCATAAGCATTAATCTCCAGTAAACCTTTTGCACTTCTAACTCCATCTTAGCGTCTGCTTCTGGAAGGACAAGTAATACCAATGAGAAGGAGCTTGGTGCGAGAAGGATATTTCAGGCAAAAGGACTAATATGAGGACAGATAAGGAGTGATTTTTGTGGCCTGCTCAGGAAATGGAGATGAACTTGGTGTGGGCAAGATAGAGGAAATGAGGATGCTCTAGTCTGGACGCATCTAGGATGTAAAGGTTCTGATAAGGGCTTTTTTTTTCTGGAAGATAAAGGGAACCATTAAGAATTATTTTAAGAGGAGAAGTGAGACATTTTAGCACAAAGCAGAGAGTGAATAAAACAGAGAGAAAGAAACCCTTGTTTCCAAGTTCTGACAGAGTACCTGGTTAGTATTTTATTTGTAAAGGAGAACGTACTTTTCTTAGTTTTTTTTTAATTGCCTCTTTATGAACCTAGGATATTTAGATGGAATACTAGTGTTTCATTTCTCACATGGAGAAAGAAGGTATATTCATATTACATAGATAAATTTTGCTTCCCTGCTTTTAGACCAAACACCAAATGTCAATCAGGACCTGTCAGGGTTCAGATCACATTAACAACATGTTCCTCCTGAGCTGCTATGGTTCTTGTTGCTAATTTGAATTTATTTACCTTCCTTTATATATTACCATTATCTTAATCTCTACCCTTCTTGGATGGTTCTTAATTTTTTCCCAACTTGTATATATTAATATTTGGTCCAATTTCTCATCTCCTTTGGATGTATTTGTATCATTACCATTTATTGACAAGTTTGGTTTTCACCATCCATTTTTTTTTCTTTTTTTGTGTGTGGATTTATGTAGACATTATTGACCTTCTTTTCTACAAACATCCTTAACTGAAACATTAAGTTAGACTAGGCTTATTAAGTGTTTGCTATTAGACAGTTTCCAGGAATAGGATATATTATTTTTCTTTACCATTTAAAAACTCTTGATTTAATGAACAGAATTTTAGCAAAGCAAGGTAACTTCAAAATGTGCTTTTCCATGTGTTTATATTAATATCCAATGAATAATTTCAAAGGTTAAGCATCATGATCCATCTCTTCAAGCCATCTACTTAAGTCGAGTCATTACATCACCTGCTTCCCTTATGCCATTGATTTATGTTTCTTTCAAGCTGCTGAGATTGGGAAGTATCATTTATTTCTTACATGACATCCCCTGCGGTATGAAGCAGTATTTCAGAAGGTAATAGCAAAATACCTGTAATGCGGTACGGCCTTGCCTCCTCACCTGTGTCAATCAGTAACATGCCTGTTCACATCTGTCTGTTCTGATAATACTGCAGGGGAAAGTTTTTAATCGTTCTTTTTTCCATAGTAAAGTAGTATTCAAGTACTAGTAGTACTTGTAATAGGTAGTACTCAGGTAATAATAGTACTCAAATACCATAGCGTGTCAGTGTTCAATTCTGAGAGATGAAAGGAGCTTCTAGAATTTTCTTAGGAATCACAGAGTTCAAGCTCCCCAAATTAGCTAAAGTCTATTTACATGTACTGTGAATAAATGGCCATTTCGGAACCCCCAGAGGATCTGTTTGAACATTATTTTCAGAAACAAACAAACAAATTAAGTGGATTATTTTCCAAATGATTAGCAGGACTTTTCTAGTACTTGAATAACACTTTACTTTTTTTCAAAAGGTTTTGGCATGCATTTTTATTTCTCTTTGTAGATATCGAATGAAGGGAAACTTTACCCATTTCAATGAGAGGAAAATCAGCACAATAGACTTATGTACCTTTGCTATGTTGTTATGGCTCATTAGAAAATGGCCTTAGACCAGATCACATGCTCCTATTTGCAAATCCTAGATTCTTTCCTATAAATCATACTATGTCAGGGGGTATTGTGTAGAGGATGGAATTCACAAAACAGTAAGATCATTTATTTATGGAAATTGATATGTTTCCCTTTAGCTTAATTCAGGCCTTTCCCTAGGAGGATATTACCATTTTTATATTTCCAATGGCTCATTTTAAAGGAAAATATATTACACAATTTTAAAAAATGAGTTAAATAATTTCTACTGTTAATGGTAATACACTGTTATGATATTCATATTATAAAAGCCAACTATTATTCAAAAATATAGCTTGATGAATGTAGTATGTTTATAAATTGAAGATAGTCGTTTCATTTCTCCCATAGTAAATTTGCTTTAAATATTAGTTTATTACATATGTTCGCTTGTATTACCAATATTTCCAGTAAGCAAACACAAATCATTTTTATATTTAGCATTTAAGATGTATCTTAACTTCACCATTAAATCATCTATTAAATATTCAATTAAAGTGGGTTTTGATCCATTTTTTAAAATTAGTGGTCAGGTATTCGGGGAAACAAGCTTGCAAGATATTTCTAAAACACAATTCACTTCATTTCTTGTTCTGTGTATTTTGTCAGAGAACGCCTTAATGTAACAGAAATCAGATTTGGTGTGTATTTTTACACCAAATCAAATTGTGCAGGCGCCACCCTCGGCTTTCTCCAAAACATTATAAAGGATAAGATTCCACCATGCTATAGCTTAAGAAAGCAGTACCCCCTGGAAGAAGTCCATACCTGAAAAGTGAAGCTACAGGAGTCTGCTTTACTGGAAAACCACGTGTCTTATAACACCATTACGGAATGGGCTTTACAAGTTTACTTAGCTGAGTTCTGTCTTCTTCTGGAATCTGTATGTAAGGGATGTATGGCTTCTGTAGTTACTCTGTAGGCATAAATCATAAGTATAAATGGTACTGGGAAAAAATGTAAAAATGAAACTGCTAAGTAGTGACTAATGGTATAAAGCACTGAGATGCTCCAGTTATAACTGTATGAAGAGGGTGAAGGCATCGTAAGTCTTCTTATTTATTACAATTGGCAGGTTTCCCTTCCTAGTTGTCTTGCATATAGTCTCATTTTGCCTGTCCTCTCCATGCCCAATCTTCTCTTCCCCAAATTTATAAGCCATAATTACAAAGTTTAATGTTGTTAATCTATTCTTTTAATGTGTAGCGATAATCCAAAATTAACTCCATTTATCAAATTAGAAATGGAAAAAGTCAAGTAAACCTCCGCAGAGTTTTCCTAGTATGAAGTGCTTTTTTAAAACACAAGTTGCAAAGTTTTCCATTTTCGAATCCTAGAGAAAGAAATTTATGCTCTCCCTGTATACATAGTTGTTTAAATATCAGAAAGTTACTACAAAATAGTTTCTACACTACAAAGTAAATTAGGTTCTTTTCATCTTTGTATGGAATTGTCTATAATTGAAATTTCATATATTTTTATAATTGAAATTTTGCAAAATATAGAAAAATAAAGCCACGCTTCACCAATAACTTCTATCTTATATGTAAAGTCTGAACATATTTAAAGATTTTTTTACCAATGACTGGTTTCTTTTTGTTCTTAGAGAAAAGGTATACATTTGTATTTTAAAACTTTCCTAAGCATCTGGGGCTTTTGTAAAAATGAAGCAATCAGTCAAATAGACAAACCGTATCTTAATAGTTTATAACAATTTACATATTAGAGTTGAACACTTTGTTCAAAGATATTTCTTTTTTTAAAAAAAAGTTTATTTATTTATCTATTTGACAGAGATAGAGATCACAAGTAGGCAGAGAGGCAGGCAAAGAGGAGGAAGCAGGCTCCCTGCTGAGCAGAGAGCCGGATGCGGGACTCGATCCCAGGACCCTGAGATCATGACATGAGCCGGAGGTAGAGGCTTTACCCACTGAGCCACCCAGGCGCCCCTGTTCAAAGATATTTCAATGAAATAAGAGATTTGAAATTAAGACAGATGGATGATATATAAAATTTTGGTTTTACCACGTAGTTCGTTTGGTGTATTGCTTTGGATAAGCTAGAGTGCAAAAATGATGATTCACCCTGGTAAGCAGAATAGCACTCCAACAGCACTTCTTTGTGTATTTTTACAAGTAAATCTGCCTACTACTAACATTAAAACACACATACAACCTCCTTAATCAATGATACATTTATAAATTTAAGTATAAGTACAGAGATCAATCTTGGATCTGTGCAGAAACAGTTACTTGGTAGCATAAATCAATGTGCTTATAGTTTCCAAGTTTATTAAAAATTGGTATAAGGGGCACCTGGGTGGCTCAGTGGGTTAAAGCCTCTGCCTTCGGCTCAGGTCATGATCTCAGGGTCCTGGGATCGAGCCCCACATCGGGCTCTCTGCTCAGCAGGGAGGCTGCTTCCTCCTCTTTGCCTGCCTCTCTGCCTACTTGTGATCTCTCTCCCTCTGTCAAATAAATAATAAAAATCTTTGAAAAAATTGGTATAAAGGGCCCCTGGGTGGCGCAGTTGGTTGAGCGACTGCCTTCAGCTCAGGTCATGATCCCAGAGTCCCGGGATCGAGTCCCACATCGGGCTCCCAGCTCCATGGGGAGTCCGCTTCTCACTCTGACCTGCTCTCTCTCACTCTCTCTCTTTCCTAATAAATAAATAAATAAAATCTTTAAAAAAAAAAAAAAGCTTTCAAAAAAAATTGGTATAAAAATTTGCTTTTTAAATTCCCAGTTCTTTCCCAATAGCTAGAGTACTTTAGACTATTTTAAAAAGACAGTTTGAAGCAGATGATGATGTAATTCCCTCGGAGAAATGCTGAGGTTCCATGGAATACAGGTTGGCAGCCGCTGGTCGGCCTCCTGAGGAGAGGCTGTGTCATTTGTTCTTCACACCCTGTGCCTGGTACTTTCGGTCACGGCAATGCAACAGGCACCTGCCTCATGACCCTTGTTCTATTCTTTTTTAATGACCACTTTTAGTTGTATGTTTTTGTAAGAAAAGAAGGCTGATCATGTGATTTGAATAGCCGGCGCTGCTGTCTAGCTGCCTTGTTTCCAGACTCAAGGTGTAAATCACCATCCATGTCACCTTGGAGGGCACCCGTGAACTTCCCTGTGCCTCGGTGTAGTGCCCCGCTGGTGCCAAGCAAGCTGCTGACTCGCACGGAGATGAATTCCAGGAAGTGGTCGGCGCAGCCATTTTCCAATAATGCTCCCTGGCAAGGACTCAGTTCGGGGCTCTTTTACAAATGGCTATTACACTGAGATCATGATGAGATTTCCTAGAAGTACACGCAATGCTTTTCACTAAAATTCCTAATTTGAAACTTTTTGTAAAAACGAAGGTTTCCCTTGCATTTTTAATGTCACATAACCATATGTCAGTGCGTTTTAGTGTCCCCTTCAGATATGAGAGTGCTTGGATCTCTTGAAAATGCGCTTTGTAAAATTAATTATTTTCACTTCATATCACTTCGTTTTAGATGTCAGGCTTAAATTTTATGGGGTTTTTAATTCTTTCTTCAAGATGGCTGAAGAGCGCAGTAGTACTGTTATTAACTATCCCTATTTGTTCTGTCAGTCCTCGGCAGTCACTGAGAGTTTATGAGGAACAAATGTTGCAGTAAGTACTCTGGACATTGGGCAGCTAGCTTGGGCAATCTCGGCTTAGAATGGCCTATCAGAAGCTACCGTAGCCCCCACCACTTGAGGAATCTAAAGCACATAATAAAGTTCTTCAGTTACAGATGTGGTCATCCTGCCGCACAGGGTGAAATTTAGGTGTAGAAAAATAACAGTCTTCACTTCCATCTTGGACTAAGGACTGACTCCAGCTGTTGGCCCTTACTTTCTGTTACAGGCATTTGGTATTTGCTTGATTTTCAATGTCTTTATTGGGGGAAGAGGGGTGGCTAGAGATTAGCATAGTATGTGGCATATGAGTGATACTCAGATAATAAGATTCTCAGGATCTTCAAGTCAGGATCCTTTGTAGGTCATTGAATCTAAACCTTTTGTTTTTCTGCCCAGAAACCTGAAGTTCTGAGAGGCCCACTGACTTACTTAAGGTCATACAGCTACGAGTGAGACAGTATTCAAACCTAACTCTTTGTCATATTTGCTGATTTTTTTCTAAAAATGGTGTCATTTAGCATTTTCCTTTCTCCTCTGGTTATTCTTATTTGCAGTCATGTTTGATGATTCTCCAGTAAGTGGCAGAGGAGCCACACACAAAAAGATAGGGAGACCAGTTTGCATTCCTGTAAGTCCCAACGGATGGGCTTTAGAACCTCAAAGGCTAGATGAAACTTGGAAGGAGAGTACTTTTCTCTTTTCCCCCTTCTTGTAGGCTTCCATCTTACTCCATCCAGCAAGACTATTACTGATATTGGTCAATGTATTCTTAGAGTAACCTGTCCTAGAACCAATTGCTTCCAATAGCTAAATTGATCCTATGAACACAGATCTGTTCATATTGACTCTTCTACCACCCTCCAGTGATGTGGTAACCCCCTTCTTTAGGCTCAACCAGACATTTAGACTCAGGACAAGACCACGTACCACACCTCATCCTGTCTACTGAGAGGGACAAAGACTGGGAACCACAGCTGTCTAGGGCAGCAGTGGGCCTTCCTCTCTGGGGGTCCTTACAGCTGTCCAGCGGCTCAGCTGAGGGAATCATGCCGCAGAACAGCCTTATAACTCTGGCAACGATTCATAGGTATGGCTTGCCAGGTCCACTCACAAGGAAGCCTCAAGCTATGATGACAAACATTTCGATAGGTTTGTGTACAGTTTACCAATGAGGGTTCATTTTTACTATCTGTAATGGCACCTTGAGATGTAGTTAACATTCTGCCTTTATCAAGTTGCCAGGGAATCCAGCTAGAGTTAACCAAAGGTCAAGTTCTTATGAAGAAAAGGGAAAATATTTATTTAATTATTTTTAAAATTTTACTGTGGCGTTTAAAAAAATTCTTTAAGCGCGCATGGCTTCCCTGTTCTCTAGAATAAAGTGTAGGCCGTTTAAAGGATTCACAAGGATCATTTTTACCTGGCTGCTGTCGACCTCTCTAGTCCCACCTCATATACTCCCACCCACCTTGAACTCTACAATTTAGCCACACCAAACCCTTCCAGCTCCTCTAAAGGACCTGTCCCCGCTTGGCTCTCATCCTTCACACATGCTATTCCATCACTCATTTATGTATTTAAAAAGTTTTGCGTGCTTCTCAGGAGCCAAGCAGTGAGCAAGGCTCTGAGGATACAATGAAAAAGACAGCCATGTGGAGTCTACAGCCCCTGCCTGAAAACCTTTCCCCCCACCTTTGCCTGAGATCTTCATATTTCAAATGGAACATTATATTCTCTGTGACACCCTTTCTCTTTCCCCAGAATAGGTTAGGTGGCCCACCCTGTACTTCTCTCACCACACTGACTGCCCTCTAATTGTCATTGCCTGGTTTCTTGTTTACTCCTCATGAGACTGTGAGCTCCATAATGGGGAAGGAATACGTATAACCCACACACCATTATATTTTCTTTTTTTTTTTAAGATTTTATTTATTTATTTGACAGAGAGAGAGAAATCACAAGTAGTGAGAGGCAGGCAGAGAGAGAGAGGAGGAAGCAGGCTCCCCGCCGACCAGAGAGCCCGATGCGGGGCTTGATCCCAGGACCCTGAGATCATGACCTGAGCCGAAGGCAGAGGCTTTAACCCACTGAGCCATTCAGGTGCCCCCCACCATTATATTTTCAATGCTTAGGTCAATGCAAGGCATCCAACAGGTCCTCAAAAATATGTAATAAGCAAATGTGACAATTCTGGGAATTCTAGAATTACAATATGCAATTAAAACCACAAATAATGTACACCTAGAATCAAAAACTCAGGCCCAAATTTCAGATATTTTGGAAGCAGATGCCCACTAAAATATATGATAGAAGTAGAATATTTTTATTTTTAGAAAATTGTATCTATAAATTAAAAAGAAAAACAATAATATTATGTAAAATTTAGTAGATAAATTTTTCGAAAAATGTCAGCCACTCAGAATCAAATCATTCAGATAAGGCAAACTATTACAACCGGATTATTCTAAAACCTAAAGCCAATGTTAACATTAATGGGAAAATAAAGGAGTCAGTAAGGGCTTCAAAAATTCAAAACGAAACCTAGGATTCTTATTTTCATTTAATGTAGTCTTTGAAGTTTGTCCTGGCAACTAAAGAAATTATTTCCCATTAAGAAACCATACACAGATGCAAATGTGAGGATAAACATCTTTTCCTGGAACTATTTTTCCTGGAATTTATCACATGAATTCCAATACAAAGTAGTATTCCATCACAGGGTAGACTATACCTCCAACCGGTTTTCCAAAAGTTATGAAAAAACGCTCTTAAATATGGTAATTTGCTATATCAGCTATCTATAAAATCAAAGAACATGATATTGAGTCATAGCTCAGAAGCCATATCATTGATTGACTGAGATAATGTAGTCTAAGACATTATATTCTGATGGTCTGAGAGTACAGGGATAGAATTTGGAATAGGATAGGTCAATGGATAGTTAACATGCCCATTTTAGGCTTTTTCTCTCAAATATCAAATATCTTAAATGAGCTTTGGAGAGGTGCTGGACTACATTCAATTTGCAATCAAATTCCCTTAATAAGATTTTATAGTGAAGAAATTCTTCCTTGCTGATTAAAATGAGAGCCATAATTTTGTGAGTCAGGTACCGACCAAAGTCCTTACATAAGAAAAGACAGCACATTGGAACCCAGCCATGAGCCTGGGTACCTACAGGTAGCATCCTAATCTTTTGGAAAGAACAGTGGTTAGATGAATAGTTGTATTCATCATAGCTAATAATATTCATCATGGTTAGATGAATAGTTACAATTTCTAGAAACTATCAAATCTTAGAGATCTGGAGCACAAGTTCAAACTGCTCCCCTGTATGTATATTGTTTAATTTACACAGTACTTGATGGGGAAGAAGAAAAAGAACTTAATTGCCAACATTTACAAACCAGGAGATTTCCCCCAAATATTCTGGATTTCTGGCTTCTCATGAAAAATAGCAAGAATGGCCACACTGAGTTGTCATATTAGTGTGACGATGTTAGGCTGGAGATGAGTAGCAGAAGGTTAGGAGAGACAATCTTGTATGAGTGACTGTGTGCTCGTTAGTCATCTCAGTACCCACCAAACCCACCAAATACTCAGTTTTCACCAGGTTCCTAAAGGAATTGAGTTTTTGACTTGCTCAATACTATCGAGAGGTAGCTTTAGCTTGAAAAATTTAGTGTGTATGAATTTGTAAGGCTGGGGGAGGAAGGGAAGAAGAAAGGAATCATCATTTAATGGGTATCTAAATTTTACCCAGTAACAGGCACTGCACAAGTTGTTCCATATACAAAAAGGAATGAGACAGGGAGTCGGTCAAGTGTGTCCTTTGCTTAGGGCAATGGGAATGGCTGCCCTGAACCCACCACAATGAGGACCTGGAGGCACTGTACCTCATTTCTCTTCTCTGAATATCCTTATAATTTCATTGTAAAATGTTCGTCTTACTGATAGCTCAAGGAATCTGTGAAACAACGGGGATTCCTTTCAAGTGTGATTATCTTGGGAGCTGTGGGGAGGCATGCACTGATTGACGCGACCCCAGCCAAACTACTGTATGTTGAGGTACGGCCCTTGGCACGCAATCTGACAAATTAACAATCACACAATGTCATAAGAGCTATCTGAGGGGCGTGATTAGAATGCAGTCTTATGGGTGAGTGGAGCAGGCTTCATGTTCGGGTGGGGCCAGCTTGTGAATGGTTTTGTAGGCCATATTGTAGGAAGTTTTCAGGTTTATAATTTAGGTATTTCTCGGTACGGTGGATGGATTAAAGATCGAAGGGGCTAAAGCAGGGAGACTGTCTCCGTGGGCTCCACAGAGATCTTCCCACCCTGCTGAAGTGGTCAATTGTCAGTTCCACTCTCTGACTTAGTAGGATGGACGAAATGATTGCATGGGCTTAATATTAGCAGTTAAATATCTGTGTCTCTTGGGTATTGACAGCAGCTGTTGAAATGTAAGGGGTTAACACTAATCCAATTATGGGCATCAATACTCAAATTCAAATTTTTACCATTCCCTAATTTTAGTAGCAGCCCAAAAATTCTTTGTGCTTTGCCCACATTATCTAATTTAATTCTGATAATAACTTTGTGAGCTAGAACCGTCATCTCCCTTTTACAGATGAGAAAACTGAGTTCAGTCTCCCTTCTAAGATAGATGACCTGTTTGCATAAACAATGCAACCCACAGGCTCAGGCTATACCTTTCAAATATCAATGTTTAGGACTTTTAAACTGTAGGTTGATTTTTATGCCTGGTAATAAAGCTGTGTTAGAGGATATACAGTGTTACTGTATTTCAAAACTAAGATGTTTGTGTTAGTAATTAAAACTTTATTTGCAGAACAAGCACAGTTTTATTTCAATGACAGAGTGTGTAACTAATACTATTGATTATAGCCTTATACATATAAAGTGTCAGTGCCCAGAAATAAAGCATCTCTTTGGCATATTGAAGAAACTGGCCCTGAATCATTTCCCGTGAACATCAAAGATTAAGTTCACATTTACACATGGAGGTACGTGTTCACTTGGCAGGTTTTTTTTTTTTAATATTTTATTTATTTATTTGACAGAGAGAGAGAGAGATCACAAGTAGGCAGAGAGGCAGCCAAGAGAGGGGGAAAGAAGGCTCCCTGCTGAGCAGAGAGCCTGATGTGGGGCTTGATCCCAGGACCCTGAGATCATGACCTGAGCCGAAGGCAGAGGCTTTAACCCACTGAGCCACCCAGGTGCCCCACTTAGCAGTTTTCAAACACAGTAGTAATTCTCCTGTTGTGTTTGGAACATACAGGTTACTACTCACATAAAAAAAAATCTATTAATTTCCTTATATTGCTTTTTGAAATATGTATGTATCAAAGTATATATAACATATATATAAGTTATATATATACATATGTACATATGAATTTAAATATATATTATGTTTAATTTTTTATGCTTAATTTTTGGCAGCCTGTTTAAATGTATTCCAAGACAATGTCCAATGGAAGTCTTCCTTGCATTGAAGTGAGGGCTTGATGTGTGAATTGTTTTAATCCTACCCAGCACTGCCATTTTGAATACCTATGTTCTCCTTCTCCCTCTCCATATATAGTTTTCCATATCTGAGTACAGGAAAAATAAATGGAATATATCCTACAGAAATTTTCTGTTAATTTGTTTTATAGAAATTTTTTAAAAAGGAGGATGAGAAAAAGGTCTGGGTTTGATCTTATTTATTATATAAAACTGCATTAGTTTGCATTAAAGATTATATAATGAAAGAAGAATCTTTCCAAGGAAAATATGTGAATATTAAAGCAGTCTCTTTTGGAGAAGTTTTAATAAACTTAAACTAAGCACTGGAAACAGTTGAATTAAGAAATCTGAAAGACACTAAAGCAACATTGTTTCCCCTCTATTCTGAGAGATATGTTTTACACACTTTCTCCACATTTTATCATTTCTGAAATCTGGTATCTCTTATTAACTGAAGAGCATAAGCTCAGTGAAAGTATAGATTTTACCTATGTTATTTACTCATTTCCCTAGTACCTAGGTCATTGCTTGGTACTGTATTGGGCTGTACATAAGTATTTGTTGAATGAATGCATGAATCTAAGTTAAAGACATTGCCGGTCACCTACAGAATGAGTGTCATTGCCTGTGCATGAACTTAGCTGTGTGCAGAAGGCATCTCCTCATTTAGTTTTCATCTTGGTTGAATTATTTGCATTAGCAGCCCCACTTGTGGCTAAATTTTAAATTAAGTTTGAATTTTTAGTTGTCACTTAAAATCTCTTCGGAAGAATTACACTTTGATGTAAAACTGAAACAATTAGCCTGTATTCAGACTATCACACTAAGAGATATGATTGAAGACAGTAGAAATAGGGAAATCTTTTATAAGATATCATCAAATTTTCAATCTGGAGTGATCCTTATAACAACTCGTGCATTATAAGGAACTAAGAAGTTTCCAGATGGCTTTCAAGAGGATCTGCCTAACACCTGGGATATGTCAATTAAAGATATTTAAAAAATATAAAACGATGACATTAACCCATAGAAAATGCAAATGAAACAGCTGATGTTAAAATTGATAAAGCAGTTAAAATTACAAGCAAGAATCACGAAAAGCAGTTCATCAAATGACACTGTACAGAAAGACAATAGCCAAGAGTGAATCAGAAGAATCCTAGCTTCTGAACACACACAGCATTAGATTCCAACATTATTAGAATATTGGAAAAGAAAGGGCATTGTATTATATGAATAGTAGGACAATGTGAGATACAAAATGTGGACAGTTAATGTAGAATTTCCTTCAGCCTAACAACAGTTATAAAGTTGATAGCCCATTTGGAATTGATGGTATCTTGGAATAAAGGAAATACACACGCATTCACATACACATCTGGGGGTATCATTTGGACAAAATGAGGTACTTAGCAAAAGAAGAACAAAGTTAACTCAGTTAATGTTTGAATGTCCTATGAAGAAAAAAAATACACATTTTTCTAACACAACATTTGCTCTTAGAGTTGGTTGGCAGTATTTGAAAGCCATGACCAATAGGAGAGAGTCTCCCAATCAAAAATTTGCCTCCTTTATCTCTTCCCACCCCGAGTCTATGGGCACTGGTGTTCCATATAGCAACATAATACTGCTTTCCTTTAGTTGGGATTTCAATTAAGAACAATTAAAAAAAAAAAAAAACTCCGATCACTGCAGAAAATTTCTATTTATGGTGAAATGATAAAGATGTGGTTCTCCAATGAGGAGAGACCTACTTGCTACCAGATGCTGATGAGGATCAAGAGCATTTCCAGAAGAGCAACACCTGGAGTCTGCATGGATAGGGATAAAAGACCCAGGCTTTTCTTTACCCCAGTATCAGTCATAGGCCTCAGGCCACACCTGCAGGATATGCAACTTTCTGGGCATCTCTTGTCAAGTTGGCTCCTCTGCTGAGGGGAGTTTCCAGAGAGAGGTCAAGAGTTTCAGGCAGCGATGCACACATCCTCTCCCACAGAATTTTTTGATTTAGTCCAATTTACTATTATTTTCTTTGATGGGTTGTGCCTTTGGAGTCAAATCTTAGAAAAACTGCTTAGCCCTAGATCCTGAAAAATAGTCTCCTGGTTTTTTTTTTTTTAATGTTAATCTGTTTTTTAAAAATGGAATCCTTCAATTTGAAATAAAGAGATCATAAGAAGAAAGAGAAAAAGAGAGAGTGTATACCTACAAAAACATATCATCTTTGGTGGAAGACCAACTCACTTCTCCTGTATTAAGTGTGAATCACTTTGACACACCTTTCGCTGAAGATCACAAAGTCCACCTACTTTAAATGTTTTTTTATTACTGTTAATAATTTTCTTTTGGTTCACTTTCTGGTAATTCATCATTACTATAAAGATAAACAAGTAACCCAAAACAAAAAGTAAAGACATCTAAAACAATGCAAATTCACTCACTCAGATAATGACATCCTGGGGCGGAGGGGGGCACATGATAAATGAGATCATTACTCTTGTGAGAGCAAACCTGAGTACTTTCTGAGGAGGGGCTTAATTAAAGCTACAAAAACTGTGTTTCTTTAAGATGTCCAGATGGGTCATTCCTTGTACTCACATTCTACATATGGTCTTGTGAATGCAAATTAGTGCCTCATAAGCCAATGCACAGATAGAATTCCTGACTTATGGAATTCTCATGACTTGAATGGGTGATTCAGAGTATGACTGGGATGATATCAATCTTGGCTCTGTATTTAATATTGAGTTTTACCCAATAGACACATGCTTCAATAGTATTATAATAGACAACACTCAGAATGCCTGTTGATGCTTCCTTTTCTTTAGAGGCTGCCCATGACCTTTCAGAGAAGCCTGCACCTACAGTGCAGATGCATGAGCTACTGGTCATATAACCTTGTGACCCCACTCATCTCTAATTGGACCAGCAGTGAGTAGAGACTGGGGACAAAATGAGATTTTCTGTCCCCAAAAATGGAAGCTGGGAACGTAGAAACCCAGTACAGTTTCTATGTGATATAAATCAGAATGACCACATAAAGACAGGGATGGGATGGCTATAGTAATTCAAAGCATATAAGGCTCATCTGCAGGAAGAGAGAGAAAGAAGAATGATCACGTGTGCAGAAAGGAGCAGACCATAAGTCCTGTAAGGAGAAAAGCAAACCTTCGACTTACGTGTATGTTTCAGTGAACTCCCCACTGTGCTTAAATACTCTTCAGTTCTTCCAATTCTCCTAATTACCCTAAGACAAATTGATAAATTGAATATCATTTTACAGTTTAAATATTTTGTAATTAAAAACATCCTCTAATCTTTGTGCTAGACCCCAAAAGACAATGAGGATTTGTATGTGCCAACAGTATCTTTAAGTTATATATGCTTATAATATAGGCTGCCTCGACAGAAGCTAAGTGCCCAACTCCTGGGAAATAATGCTACATATGGAGCTATGAGATATTTGAGTGAGATGGTCTATAGCCCTGCTACAGATGATTGCTAGTGCTTTTTTTTTAATTTAATTTTACTTTTTCAGTGTTCCAAGATTCATTGTTCATGCACCACACCCAGTGCTCCACGCAATAGGTGCCCTCCTCAATATCCACCACCAGGCTCACCCAACCCCCCACCCCCCTCTCCTCCAAAACCCTCAGTTTGTTGCTCAGAGTCCACAGTCTCTCCTGGTTAATCTCCCCCTCCGATTTCCCCCAATTCACTCTTCCTTTCCTTCTCCTAATGTCCTCCATGTTTTTCCTTATGCTCCACACGTAAGTGAAACCATATGATAACTGACTCTCTCTGTTTGACTTATTTCACTCACCATAATCTCTTCCAATCCCGTCCCTGTTGATACAAAGTTAGGTATTCATCCTTTCTGAGGGAGGCATAATATTCCATTGTATATATGGACCATATCTTCTTTATCCATTCGTCTGTTGAAGGGCATCTTGGCTCTTTCAACAGTTTGGCGATTGTGGCCATTGCTACTATGAACATTGGGGTACATGTGGCCCTTCTTTGCACTGCTAGTGCTTTTAGATCAAGAAGTGATGAGGACTTTCTAAGCTATGAAATGAAATAGTGACTAGACAAAATAGGAACATTTTGCCTCAAAAGATAAAATATTAGCATGAGGGACGTGATTCGTGAGCACCCTAGTGAAAAGGGGGAAGACTGTTGGGAATGTTCCAGAAGCCACAGCAAGGACCATTGCTAGACATATAGGGAGGTTTGTATATAGTACTTAAGGAAAAATATTCAACCTTAGATCTGTTGAATGATGAACCAGTCTGCCTCACTGCGTAATGAGCTCCCTGTTATTGTTGTTCAAATAGTGACCATTAGGAAGTCTGAGTCACCGTTTGAGTAGGAGGTTGGATAGAAAAATCACTGTTTTCTACTCTATGGAAATTGGTTTCACTCTTCAGAACATCTTAAGAATCTGCAAAAACAGGGCGCCTGGGTGGCTTAGTTGGTTAAGTGTCTGCCTTCGCCTAAGGTCATGATTCCGGGGTCCTGGGATGGAGCCCCACATCAGGCTCCCTCTTCAGCGGGAAGCCTGCTTCTCCCTCTCCCATTTCCCCTGCTTGTGTTCCCTCTCTCACTGTCTCTCTCCCTCTGTCAAATAAATAAATAAAATCTTTAAAAAATGCAAAAACAAAGGTTTACATGCTTAAGAGGGGATGCCCTTTAAAGCTGCTGCTGTTGGTCTCAGGGTGTCAGCACCGAAAAAATCAGGAAATAAATAAAGAGGCTGGTTCCAAACACATACACACATGAGTGATTCATATATTAAATGGAAAAGGGTTCTTTTACACCTGATGTAAATAAGCCCACCTGTTTTAAAAATCAGACATTCATTGCCTAATATTTAGAAATATAAGTAGAGTTTACTTAAAATAAACTTGGGAGAAAAAAGTGTCTAAAATGAAAGCTTGATTTGGAACATTCTAAATAATCAGTAGTTTTCTTTTTTCTGTTTAAGGCAACTAAGTTTGTTATGTTCAGGATAATGAGCAATTGACATTGAAGATAAAACTTGATAGAATGGAGGAATATTGAAGTTAAGACATTCCTAATAGAACTTAGAAATAATTATTTCAGTTTTTATGTTATTTATAAAATAGGAAATCTGGCCTAATAACTTAAAGTTATTTATTAAAAATTTAGCTATTGTTTTCACTTAAATATTAACTGTATATATTAGATATTTAATTGTTTCTTTCAGAATATTTTAATAATAATAAAATTTTATTTATATAATTTTCAGGGCTTCTATCCCTATAAAAATAAGTTTAAACACACAAAAACGTATTCATGTTCTGTATTTCAGTCTAATCGTTAATTCTCAACTTTGGCGTATTGAGAAGTAGAATATGATTTGCTAACATAGGAGATATTATTTGTAATTTACAAGAAAGATGGTAGAAACTGTTAAACAAGAAAATCATTGTCATCTCTCCAGGTCATGCCACACACTAGATATGCTACAAAGATTGTTCAGCCACTTTCAGAGAATGTATTCCCTTTGAAAATAGGTCTTTTTTCTTTTTTCATTTTTTTTTTCCTTAGGAGGGAATTGGGGAGAGTGGGCAGGCTGGAACTTCTTGAGACTGAATCCATCAATTGGCTGACAGCACCTACATATTCTTCCCCCCAAATATATCGTATGAACTGCATATTACACAATCCAGGCAGTCTCAGAAAATCTATACTCATTTCTCGATTCCAAATGTGAAGGTCCCCCTTAAACCTCGAAGACTCCTGGAAGGATTTACAGGGAAAATATAACGAGACTGATTTTCTAACACGTGTTGGACACACAGCTCACATAAACCTTCGGGTAGCCCTCCGTAGATTTATATGAGGTGGTGCAGGAGAATTCTCCTAGCCATTGAGTGCGATTCTCCTGCTTCTGAGTTATGTCAGGTACATAGGAATCACTCCCAGACGTTCTCCCGGGACTACAGCCTTGCCTTTAAATCCTCAATTTGACACTTTTCTGCATGGTTATTAGAACTTTAAAGAAACGTATCAGGACTCTCAGCTAGCTTAGGGAAAGCCGATTTTCCCCTGGACTATCACCTCCACAAGACAGTACTGGTGGAGATGTGTTAGTAACCTATTTTTCCCTTGTGTTCAGGGAACATTTTATGAACATTACTTTCATAATACATGAGAGATCTTAGAAATGAAAAAAAAAAGGGTATAAGTAATTTCTTTGTAAAGTAATTAAAAGTGTTTTTGTTTTTGTTTTTATTTGGAGTGGGGATAACATTTTCTTCGGGTTTTCTTTCCTTTCTTATCTGTTGGTTTATTCTTAGTTTCTTTCATGTTCTTCAGATCTTCAAACTGTTCCTTAAAGATTGCTCCCTGGATGAGCTCATCCATGCTGGTGACTCCCTAGCACAATGGCCATATGCCCCCCACTATCTCTCCAGACCAGACTGCTCTCCTGGTTCTCAGACAGTAGAGATATCTTAGACTTTACCTCCCGCTGGCACCTCAAACTAAAAATCAGTTTTACCCCCTTCTCTTGCTTCCCAGTTGTAAATCTTCTTGCTTCCCAGTCTTGGCAGATGATGCCGATCTGTTCCTTTTCTTTATGTTTGGCATATAATCAGTTGCCAACTTCTGTCGATTATGCCTCTTTGGTAAGTTACAATTGAGTCAACTTTTGTCCATCACAAACAGGATATTATAGTGGTTTGAAGAACTTGTTCTGAACCAATACTTCAATGGATTTCAATCTCAGTTTTGCATGTACTTCCTGCGTAAACACAGACCACTAATTAACTTATGAGCCTCAGCTTTGTTTGTTTTTCCCTCTGAAACCAGAAGTAATAATAGCTATCCACCAGTGTTGTTGCAAGTAATAAATGTGATAATGCAGTTTATGTGCTCAGCACAGAGTCTGGCCTATAACATAGGCTCAATAAAGGTCCTTGTGTTTCCCCATGATCCATAGCAGGTTATCTTTCTTAGCTAAACTGCTGAGCTTCTAGTTGGCCTTCTTTTTAACTCACCTACTCCCATGCATCCATTCTCCACATTGTAGTGAGGGATATCTTTCTAAAACATAAGCCAAAGCAGGTCATTCCTTCTCTTTTTTTTTTTTTTTTAAAGATTTTATTTATTTATTTATTGGGAAAGAGAGAGAGAGTGAGAGAGAGCATGAGAAGGGAGAAGGTCAGAGTGAGAAGTGGACTCCCCATGGAGCTGGGAGCCTGATGTGGGACTCGATCCCGGAACTCCGGGATCATGACCTGAGCCAAAGGCAGTCGCTTAACCAACTGAGCCACCCAGGCACCCGATCATTCCTTCTCTTAAGACCCTTGATTTACTCCTGGGTTTCTCAAGATAAAGGTCAAACTTCTTTATGGAGAGTAAGGAGACAATCTTCTCATAGCTTGCCAATGGGATGCAAATTAGGACAGCCCTCATGGAGAACAATTTGGTAAAATCTACCAAAATGTGATGGGCTAAAACCCTTGACTCCAAAATTCTATTTCTTGGAGTTCAAATAAATACACATATTTGAAATGACTATGGTACAAGTTTATTCTTTATCTTATTGCTTATAAGAGCAAAAGACTGGAAAAAAGCTAGATGAATGGTAAAATAAAGCATGGTGTATGTATATACCATACACTATATGCAGTGTTTGCAGAGAGTAAGATGTGGTTCAATCTCCAAAATAATATCATGCCAAAAACACTGGTTCTATGCATAATATAGGAATTATGCATAATACAGCTTATTCGTTCATTTCTTAGGACAAGGTGTTAGGAATATATGTTAATATATTATCATTTATGCATTTGATACCTATGATAGTTAATGGTGGCTTCCTTCCAGAAAAAGAAATGGATAACTGGAGAAAGGATGGAAGAAGAACTTTTCATTGTATATCTTTTACACATCTCATTCAATGCATGTGTTCAAAAAATAAATTATTAAAAAGAGAAACAGATGTCCTTCACGATAGGCTTCTTCCAACTTCTGCAGATGGAGCTCTTCTCTTGGCCTTGTGCTTTCCCCTCTCCTCCCTCCATTGTGCCCAGATGAAGCCTGTGATGCTTCCCTTTCTCTACCACCTTTTCCCAAAACATTTTCTGGGCTTTTAAGGTTGAATCAGTCAGGGTTTTTGTTTTGTTTTGTTTTTCTATATACTCTGAAGCACCTACACTTACTCTTTGCACTTAGGAAATTATCTTGTAGACCACTGATTATCTTGTAGACCACTGATGTGTTAGAATCATCTGGAGTGGATGTTAAAAAGTTGCATATCTGAGCCGAGCAAGATCTATTGACTCAAAATCTGGGCTTGTGGGTTCTCAGAATTTTCATTTTTCATAAGTGCCTGGCTGGGTTTTCAATGCACTAAGCTTTCCATTGCACTTGCCTATTTTCTAGTCTTTCTTTTTCCACTAGGCTGTCAGTAGGACTTGTGCCTTCCTCATTTCATACACTTAACAATGATACTGAACAATGGGGGGTGTCCAGTAAATATTAAAGGAATGAATGCCGGCCTCCTGAATAAGACTTTGGCTATTCCAGCAAAAATCATTCTTATAATACTGAATGTGAATGCGGATGGTGAGGGCAGCCAAATGACTTATCTAAGGCCATATACGGCAAATTCAGACCCAGAAGGCAAAGGCAGGCCTCCTAGCTCATGGACCAATCTTCTTTTAGGGCTGTGTCGTTGACCTGGAGATAATTTCTTTAATGTTCAATTTTTAATTCCTCCTATTTGATCTTAGGAAAGAAAGGAAGCAGAGGAAATAATACATAGCATGCCTACCAAGTAATTTACAAGGTACCTTTAGACATAGTTTGAGGTATGAGAGCATAGCACACAACTAGAAATTTTAGATAGGCATTCGGACAGATTTAAACATTTTTAAATGTGTAAATTTAAATTTTAAGCAAGATCTCATATTTGTAATAGTATGTATTACTATTACTATTAGGGAATAGTATATGTAGTATATTTATTTTTATATCCCTAATAGTGTATAACTACTCCCATGTGAATTTAACTTCAAAGAAATTAATTACCATATTGGGCAATTCTACCCATGCCAAGGTGGTAGCCATTAGACACCTTGTTTATTAAATTCTGTTGCAGATAAAGGTGCCAGAAATAAATTAATGACTGTTCTAACAGCTCGGCTTTCTTGGTTACAAGAAAAATACCTTGACATATTTTTTGACTCTGTGATTGGTCTACATTTCAAGGGTATAAATTAATCTTCAGAAGATCCTAAAGAATATCTCCCCTGGACACTTCACTTATACATCAAGTTGGCCATGTTAGCAATCTAATCACAAACCTGTAATTCAGTGGACAACAATTTCTTATTGTGAACAGCATAGCGGCTTTTACTATCATTTAGGTCAGCCCAAGATTGCTGATGCACCGTATGTTTCAGGCCAGGGATGATGGATGGCGAGCTCTGAGGCCCATCCCTAAGTGATTGGAAAGATGGAAGACACACAGTTCACTTAAGCTTGCTTACTATTACATCAAGTAATCAGTGTGATAGGCAAGCCCATGCTCTTTATGTCATCCAACCAACTTTCTGCAGGAACAGTATTTCACATTAAAAAAAAAAAATCTTAAGAATTGTGTTCCGGCTAACATTCCTATTACTGGATCAAACAGCTTCACCTCAGATGTGGATGTTAATGAATATTTTCAAAATGCCTCTGTTTCAACAACACACAGATCTTGCTTTTCTTTATCTTACAGCTCAGAGTACACATGCCACTGATGTTATAAGTAAAAGATGCATATTTGTTTCTTTGAAACTTTACTCAGGCCACAAAGAGAAAGAGGCTGTTAAAATAGTTTCATATTTTCTACACTGATTTCCAACTTAATAAATTAGTCTTGTTAGCTTTTAATCATAAAGTTGCAAAGATTTGTCTTTGCCGAGACTGATTGACGTAAATACTATTTTCTGAAACTCGCCTGACCAATATCCAACACAAATAATTAGGGGCATCTTCCTAGCTACTATGCCGTTTTGTGGGAAATTTCTTTTCAAAAGTGCTAAAGAAAAACCAAGTGAATATCTTAAATTGTCAATTTTGCTCTAAGAGCATAAATCACTGAGATAAACTCAACAATATTCCTTTGCTTTTATTGTTTCAGACACTATAATTTATAATTTCAGGCAAAACATTTCATGGAATAATTAGATGTATCTTGATATGATTTAAGTAGCTTGGGGAACACAAAGCATAGAAGACCTTAAAATTGTTCATAATTGCTCATTTATTTTCTAAATAATGTCATAATGTAAGCTTTTTTGACTTTTAGAGTGCTAGCATCGCCTGCCATCCCACACCAGGTCTAATTTTAGCTTTGTAGAGAAAAGAATGCTGAAGTCCATTTATCTCTTGGGAAGAGTTTGCAACAGGGGATAGGAAATCACTTCTTACTTGAAGCTCTATTTTATTATCAATTCTAATTAGCATAGTTTATATATCATCATCCTTCTTGCCCTTCTTTCCAATTTGTGTTTATATGTACCCTGTTTACATAAATGATTTGAAGAAGCTCATAATAGAGACAGGTAATATAATAACATTCACTACAATTAATCCAGCCCCATGATTGTTAAAGCATAGACCAGCAGCATCAGCATCACCTGGGATCTTCTTAGAAATAAAAAATTCTTGGGGCCTTCCCAAGACCTACTGAATCTCAGTCACCTGTATTTTAACAACACCCTCAGTTGATTCTAATTCATGCTGAAGTTTGAGGCCCACATATTATTCTAGAATCTAAACCAAAGCTAGGAACTAAAAAAGAAGTAGGATGTGTGTATGTGTGTGTGTGTGTCTCAGGAACAGAGGTGGAATTAAGAGAGAATTATTTTACAGGTGTAAAGCTATAAGAATCGAATACACAGAGATTTAAGAGTGTAAGCTCGTAGTCAGACACAAGTGCTTTGATTCCCGGATGTTTTGCTTCTAATGAGCTACTTGACCTTGATCAATTTATTCAACCCCTCCTAGTTTCAGTTTGCTTATATGTAAAATGGGAAAAATAATATTCCTCTGAGACGCAAATGAAAAATATACATAAGAAAAAGTTTATTGCAGTGACTAGCATGAGATACATGTACATTACTTTTTAAATTACTGTTTCTCTTAATAGAAAATGATAACTAATACTATAATACTCCCACTTGTGAACAATATAGGTGGAATTTGAGGACACTGTGCTAAATGAAATAAGCCAGAGAGAGAGAGAAAGACAAAAACTGCATGGTATCACTTATATGTGAAGTCTTAAAAAAATTAAACTTGAAATTTGCTAAGAGAGCAGACCTGCAGTGTTCTCACTAAAAGAAAGAAGAAAGAAGGAGAGAGAGAGGAAGGGGGAGGAGGGAGGAAGAAAGGAAGGAAGAATACTGAGGTAATAAATGTGTTAATTAACTAGGTTGAGGAGTCCTTTTTCCATGTATACACTTAATGCAATGCACCACAGCATACACTGTAAATATCTTTCTTTCTTTCTTTTTTTTTTTTTTAAAGATTTTTTTATTTATTTATTAGAGAGAGACTGAGAATGAGAGGGGAGAAGGTCAGAGGGAGAAGCAGACTTCCCACAGAGCCGGGAGTCTGATATGGGACTCGATCCCGGGACTCCGGGACCATGACCTGAGCCGAAGGCAGTCGCCCAACCAACTGAGCCACCCAGGCGCCCTGTAAATATCTTTCTATTGTACTTGTCAATTATACTTCAATGAAGCTGGGATTAGAAAATAAATATGTATTAAATTTACCTAAAAGATTCGTAGGACTACTTGAGCTTCCTAGCGGCTGCCGTAAAAAGACGAAAGCACAGGCAGGTTACATCTCTGATAGGAATGTTGGTGGCTAGCTTCAGCCGCACATGGGAATCACCTGGGAGCTTTAAAAAAAAAGTCAGTGGTTAGACCCAACTGTCAGAAATTCCTATTTAATTGCTCTATCATAGAGCGCTGGCATCTCAATTTTTGAAGAGGTCCTCAGGTGGACCTAAATGCAGGCAGGACCTGGTACAACTGCATTAAAGTAGGGCTTTTCAAACTTGATCAGTTATATAAAGCACCCAGGGAACTTGTTAAAATCATAGTTCTTACTTTTGTGCTGTAAGGTCTTAGATAGTCTAAAAATCGAGTAGGGGAGAGTTACTTCAATTAGCAAGAAATTGAGGTATTGAGAAATATGTGAGTTCCTGGAGAGAAGCAAACCATTTTCCCCCTTTCGGCTGGGAGACAAAATAGAGCCAAAAGGCATCGAAACATGTGCTTGTTTTATGTAGAGGAATATTCTCATTGCTGAATACCTTAAAGTAACACTGTCATATCTATTTTTTAAAAGATTTATTTATTTATTTGAGAGAGAGAGAAAGAGAGGGCATGCACAGGGGATAAGAGCTGAGGGAGAGGGATTCTTTTTTTTTTTATTATTTCAGAGACAAAGAAAGTGAGAGAGAGCATGAGACAGAGAAGGTCAGAGGGAGAAGCAGACTCCCCCCAGAGCCAGGAGCCTGAGGGAGGGAGAGGGATTCTTAAGCAGACTCCGTGCTGAGCAAGGAGCCCAACTCAGGGCTCAGTCCCACCCCCCTGAGATCACAGCCTGAGCAGAAACCAAGGGTGGGACACTGAATTGATTGAACCACCCAGACGGCAACCCTTATGTTTTTTTTTAATAATACTTTGTATTTTTACATTCGGGATACGAATTTGGGTTCTGGACAGATTAGTAACTTTCAATGACTTTGTTTACTTTCTCAGGAAAATTTTTAAAACCAGGATTCAATTCCTAATCTTTTTGGGGAGATGGGGAGAGGAGGTCTAATATTAGGCTTTGGTTACACACTTAAGTTTTAGAAATAAATATATCCTGAGAACTAATTTCAGATGAAGCCCTTTTTGTTTAACGTTCTATATGAGTTTACTCATTTACTAAAGGTAGAAATCCAAGTGTTCTGAACAACGCAATTTATGATACTCAAAATAAAATAGCCTAAATGTCAATAAAATGTTTGGCCTTAAAATGTCAATAAAGGAGTAAAACTTGAAGATTTCTAATCTAATCTCAGGCAAAGGATTATGTGAAGAATATCTTCAGAGTGTGAGCTCTGTTTGGAAATAATGTATAAAAAGGTAGTATGGAAGACTATAACCTTTAAAAATTATTCTAAAGCAATTTTATCCTCTCTCTGTCCCTCTTTGGAGGACATGTAAATAAGAATCATTTTTGGAGAATGGAAAGTAGTTATTTTGAGATTAATAAATTTGGTTAAGAATCAAGCTAAAAATGATCATAAAGCATTTTACTATTTCGTGTTAAACTCCGTAGCAAAACAAGTTTCAGTTTCTGCAACCTACTAATAGCAGCTGAAAAGCTGATGGCCTTTTTCTTAAACAGCACTCAAAAGGGTGTCCTTGCCCTATCTCAAACTCATTCACTATTTGAAAGCATAAAATTAAAATAAGAATAAATACAGCATCTTGATTCTCAGGAGGGGAAACTACCTTGCCTATTAGGGTATGGTACTGAGCATCCTTGCTTGGACTCTTTGGAGTTACAACACGCCCCGGAAGGAAGAAGTAGATCAGCCTGGGAAACTGGCCATAACACACTTCACGGCAGTTAACACAGTTGCTGGTAAGGACAAGGAAAGAAGCCGAACTTTTACCCAGTGCAATCTTCTGTCCTTTAGTAAACCTCTAAAAAAACAATGTGAAGATGGCAGCCCCTCACGTGAAACACCATGGCTGGTGGGTCAAGTCATCGGTGTGCATCAGAAAGAGGCAGAATATGGAGCAAGGCGCAACCTCAATCTGGGCTGTAATAAAGTAGCTGTTCATCTGTGGTCACAGCGCCATGAAAGACCTTGAGTTCCTTCACTTTATTTTGCAGAAAGCCATCGGACAGCTTTGCATCATCTAGCTCTATCAATCAAGGACCTCAACCGCTGCTTGCTGCTGAAAGCTTTCCTGTTTGGCTCTGTTTTTTCACAGACAGCTCAATAACTTGTCTGTGGAGCTGTGATAAATGTGCCATGTGCTTCTAAACTGTCTCTTTAACACTGGACTGCATTTCAACTTGTAATGCTTGTGACTAATTGCTTGTATCAAAGGCTTTTTATTTATTTGTAATGATTATCCAATAGGCTTATCATTTATGTTTCTCACTTCTCTGATGAAGTGGTTTTATTTTAAAATTGCATACAAGCAGACTGTCAGCTAACTTCTAATGTAGCAGCGTTTGCTCAATGAATAAGCTGTCAAGTTAAGAGAACGTAATTGGCAAACCCCAGTATATAACCAGAGCAAGTGCAAACTCCTAATGATTTTTCTTTCTCTTTTTGTGATCGCTGCACATCAGCCATAGTTTTAAACACCAACTTTATGGCTGCCTACTGCGGCTGTCAGAACGGAAATTTCCTAGTGGTTTTGTCTTCTTGTGTAAGAACAGTAGTCAGGATCACAAAACCTTCTTATTTGGGCACAATTGCCAGTTTCTGCTAAGGAGGCCCAGAATAGAGCCATTATAGTAAATGAATAACTTCTCACTTTGAAAGAAGGTGGTTCTTTCAGATCAGGTTGGAGGTCAATGACAGGGCAAGGAAAGGAAGCTCATATTGCAGCTGTCTGCAAATGAGCTTTTCCTACAGATACTGTAAGGGAAAATAAGAGTCTACTGGGGAAGGTGATCTTCCCTTAATCTTTAAAAACATATTTTCAAAAGAAAGGAAAACCTGCATGCTTTTTCTTAAACTTTCATTGTGCTTAAAAAAATCCATACATTTATCATCATTAAAGGTCGTTCATATTGAGAACAAGGAGCATTTCTTCTTTCTAGCCCTGGCTAAAAAGAAAATGGAAATACTGTGGCAATAGCCGAGTCCATGTCTTCCAATCCTAAAAAAAAAAAAAAAAATGCTAACACTCAAGCAAAAAAAATCCTAGCAAGTTGTAACTAAATAACCCATTTAAGGTTGCCATTCCTTTTTAATTTTTTTTTCTGTTGACTGAATGCTTGTGTTGCTTCATATGTGAATAAACTGAAGAGATAACTGCTTGTCTGTATGCCTGAGATTCTACCCTCTGAAAAAGTGGATTTAATTTCTAAAATACGCATTTTAAGCATACAAATAGAGTAAGTTAAGAAATACAATGCCCCATTTTTTGAAAAGTCAAAGAGGAAAAAAATTTCGTTGAGACTTTTTTTTTTCGTTGAGACTTTTATTCTGAAGCCATTTTCTTGTGTCAACATAAAAACTCCTACCAAACAAATGAAACCAAAAGACAGGTGCCATTTACTGCTGTGAATCAGAATAAGCAGCCTCACTCATTGGCTCAATTGGAAAGAAGTTGCGCATAAAATCAAGAAATCATCTACATAAGGTTTAGGAATACATTATAGGGTCCTCTCTTACACAGCAACCTAGTGGGTGGATTTTTAAGTTTTTTGAATTTATAAATTAGGAAATCAATTCAACATTGCATTAAACATACTATAATGGAATGTTGAGTTGCTAAATCATCATTTTGAGAGCTAATCAAATAATCCTTATTCCTCCTTTACTCCACCCCTAAGCCACTTCCCTAAAGACCAAAGATAGAGGGTAGTGTCTACAGAATAATATTTAATGAAGTTTCAGTTGTCTAAGGAAATTTGATACGTAGAATTTATAGATAATTTTTTCTGATTTTTAAAAAAATGTCAGAACTACCTTAGGCTGCACATGTAATTTAGTTTAATTTAGGTGAGACTTCTGGAGCAATCCCCCAAAAAACTGCCAGGTGTTAGGAAGAGGTACTCTGGAATCAAATATGTCACGGATAATGTTTAAAATGTGGCAATTAAGGGTATACTATTTTTGCTATTAAGATTGGATAAGACATTAAAATTAATAATGGAGGCTATAAATTCCTATTACAAAATGAGCAATGAATTCCAGAACACCTTTAGGGTACGAGTAGATCTGCGTCCCTCAGTGTCAGTGGAAAGACAGTGGATTGGCCTCTTGTCCTGAGCTCTCCCCCACTTCTCCATGGTTACACCATTGCTACTATTTCAATATCAACAAGAAAGGCCATTTCTATCCACTTTTCCATATAATCCAGATATAACAGTGAAGATACTAGAAGCATTGTCTTTCTTCAGGTTTATATACCAGAGTTGTTGATTTTTTCAAATCCATTTCAGCAAAGGTAATAAACTGCTTTCTTTAATGTTTTTCATGGACAATATTACGGCTCCTTTCAATTGTTTTCATGACCCACAAAGCAGAGAACACGATCTGGAAGATCTGGAGGAAAGGATCTGTTGTTTCACTCTCTTCTGGGCCTCAGGAGTCCGTCGGCTGTGGCTGGAAACCTTTTTCATTGTGGAGGAAGTCTAGGAGGAGACGGGTCGCTCCTAAGTGAGAGACCCATCAGCTGGAAGTGGCTCCAGCAGTGACGTGTGGTGGAGTCTCACACTATGTTAGGGCTCAGCGAGAAAGGCTGCCATGATAGGTTAGTGATCTCTACCATGGGCAAGGGATGGGAACCCCAGGAGGGAGGAGTCAGGGGACTGGCACTTGACAATTTAAAGTAGGAAATGTCGTTGGCATTTCTATAGAAAAGTACATTTGTTTGTGTGTGAGGCAGTTATGTTAGCTGGATGGAAACTAACGTTTGAATCCTAGTACCACTGTAAGTGTCACTTGGGTCAGTCTCCTTGAGCTTTAGTTTATCTATAAATTAGCAGTAATGATACAAGAAATTAATATATGTAAAACATTTTTCGAATTATAATTTCACTGTACACATATTAGGTGTTAGTAAATTATCTCAGGGCTAATGGGAACCTTGGAAATTATGTAGTAGCAGCCCCCCTTATTTAAAGGTAAAGAAATTGAGCCTCAGGATGGTTGTTGGTCATTTTTCCAATTTCATCGGGCTGGGTATCTCTTGACCTCACCCCAGAACTCATTATGCAAGATCACAAAAGGCGCCATGAGAATTTCCTCTTTTTCATTTCTAGCTGATGGCAGACCTTGCCTGTCGATCAAGGCACTGTTTCTTGTTGGGTCCATATAGAGCCTTAGAGATCTTCTGAACGTATTCTTGCAAGCAGTTACTATAATTGCTTTGGACGTGGCATGTAAGATGAAACTCATAGCTGACTTAATGTCTAGGGGCCCCTGAAGTTCACACAAAGTGTTATATATAGTGCTCCTTACTGTAGGTACTCTTATTACCGTACTAAAGGCATCAGTCAACTTGTTTCTCCAAAATTATCTGACAGGTCAAGAAAATGGAATAAGTGCTGAACACAAATGGCTCCGTCCACTTAGAAAACAGGAAAGAACGTCCTAACCTTAGAACACTAAGTACAATGAGGCTGTAACTGTTCACTTTGCTCCTCTGGCTGTGGCACTGTCTCTTGCCATCTAAGCTCTCTGGATAGCCTGATATACTAAGAGCTAATAAAGTAAATTACCTTTTAAAGTGCAGTTTCTTATTCCGCCCAAGGTAACCTTGGCAGTATCCATTGTTTAACTGTTGACGACAGATTCCTACTGTCAATAAACCTTTTATTCCTCTTTTCTGTTTTTGCCTGTTCAGAGTGAAACACCTTTCCACTGGTGTTCTTCTTCATTCAGGTTATTGTGTGTGTGTGCGCAATGTACGTGGATGCATTGTGTTGTATGTGTAACACGTATTGTACGACATTCATGAGCGAGTAACTTCTGCACGTTGTCGGCATGTTTTATAATAGAATTTGTATTTTGGTCAAGACCAGGTTTATGCTATGTTTTGAACCAGGTTATAAAATCCCTATGATAGCCGTCTGTATTTTTTGGCTTATTTTCGATGGGTGGGTTGGGCTGCTATTGTAAATTGCATCTAGTCAAGATATTGCATTTTGAATCATCAGAAAGGATTCTTGATGCTTTCCCAGTGCACTTATATTTATTCTTTGAGCTTTTATCAGTCTAGGCAGTTCACCGGACTGGGTTCACCAGATAATTGCCAGCTCCATGCCAAGTCAGCCTTCTTCACATGGATGATTGGGTGATATAGGTGACAGTTGATAAGTCAGTTCCATCCATCCATGTACAGGAACACTGCTGGATGTCACCCTGCTGATTTCCAGACCCTACGAGAGGCAGTGCTTCTAGAAACACTCATGTGGATTCTGTGAGGTAACAGTTTAGAAGAAAAGTGACTTCACTGCAACAGAATGAAAACTAAAGGGAACCTGCATCCTTAGTTTTAACATAATACTTTATAGTTTTTAGTTATGCTGAAAATCTTTCATGGTTTTCATCATCATAACCCATATCTTAACACTAATGTTAATTTACTCAGTCTTATTTTTTTTCTCAAAGATTTTATTTATTTATTTATTTGACAGAGAGAGAGAGAGAGATCACAAGTAGGCAAAGAGGCAGTCAGAGAGATGGAGGGAAGCAGGCTCCCTGCTGAGCAGAGAGCCTAATGTGGGACTCGATCCCAGGACCCCGAGATCATGACCTGAGCTAAAGGCAGAGGCTTTAACCCACTGAGCCACCCAGGTGCCCCTTACTCAGTCTTATTATTTAACTGCTGGTTAACATGTTTCCTCCAAGGGACGGATATTGTATGAGTCCCATTTATGTACTTTTTTTTTTAAACATTTGCATTGGCAAGTAAAGGAAACTGTTATTTGTTTACTCCATAGGGAAATGTTAGAATATATTCTCACCCAAACATTTATCTTCAAAGAAAAGATGTTTAAAAATGTAGTATATATTTTGATTTTGAAACACTGGAGAATGTTAGAAAATATCATAGAATAATAATGTAGAAACACAGATTCAAGTCTCAGTTTATTTTGTTATTTGTTTAAAAAAATCACTTCATTTCTTTTGTCTGTCCTTGGTTTGCAGAATGAACCTAATGTCCCCCTTTCTGATGGAGTACTATAAGACTTTCTAGGGAATGGATATGAGACCCACTGTCTTCTTAGCAAAATCAAACTATCATGCAGGGTTGGGAAACGTGTGTTTTTTTTTTCCATAACAAGTCACAGAGCCAACAAAATAATCAAATAAGTGCTCTGAATTTAAAACAAATAAGCCAGGGGCACCCAGGGACACCTGGGTGGCTCAGTTGGTTAAGCATCTGTCTCTTGGTTTCAGTTCAGGTCATGATCACGGGGGTCGTGGTCAATCCCATGTGGGGCTCCATGCTGGGCGTGGAGCTGTGCCTCAGACTCTCTCTCTCTGTCTCTCTGCCACCCCCCCCTTCTCTAGTAAAAATTTAAAAAGAAATAAATTGATTAATTTAAAGAAAAATAAGAATAAAACAAATAAGCCAAACCTCATTTTAATTTAGTTTGCATTGTGGATGATAAGGGAGGAACAGATGAGTTGAGAGAAATATGACACGCTAGATGGTTTGTTGTTATGTTAATAGAGATTAGAAAACTGCAAAGAATACCACAAGTAAGAACAATATTTTTTACAGCACATGGGGAGAAGGGATGAAAGTGGGAAGGAAGCAGGGGTGCTGGGATGACTCAGTGGGTTAAGCGTCTGCCTTTGGCTTAGATCATGACCTCCAGATCATGGGATTGAGTCCTGCATCGGGCTCCTTGCACAGTGGGGAGCCTGCTTCTCCTTCTGCTCCTCCCCCTGTTCCTATGCTCTGTCTCTCTCTCCCTCTCAAATAAATAAATAAAATCTTAAAAAAAAAAGTAGGAAAGAAACAAATGAACCAAAAGGGAAAAA
>CM052797.1:36299296-36328723 GCA_028533885.1 Nasua narica | reverse complement strand
CACATGATCGCTCTGATATGAAGAATTTGAGAGGCAGGTCAGGGGGTTATGGGGGAGGTGGGGAAGAGAAATGAAACCAGATGGGATGGGGAAGGAGACAAACCATAAGAGACTCCTAAACTCACAAAACAAACTAAGGGTTGCTGGGAGGTGGGGCGGGTAGGGATATGGACATTGGGGAGGGTATGTGCTATGGCAAATGCTGTGAAATGTGTAAGCCTGATGATTCACAGCCATGTACCCTGGGGTAAATAATACATTATATGTTAATAAAAAAATTAAAAAAAAAAAGAAAATATCTGGCACAAACTGGATATGTTTTTAGCCATGACCCAAAATTGGACCTAAATTAATCTTAACTTATTCTTTGTCACCTTTAAAAATAGAGCTATATGATTTATGTTTATGAAACATAATCGGCTGAAATAAATATATCCTTTTTTTCAAATTCGTGATTAAGATAGATGCTTTTTCCCCCCACGGTTTAACCTGATGTTCAAGGAAAAGAGCTGTTTTATTGTCCTTATTTGATATACTGTCTACCCTTAGAAGTAAGCGAGAAAAGGAATGTCAGGAACGAGTTAAGCTACTATTTCTATGTTTTGTTTTGTACTCCATCCGATGACCGCCCCAGTAATGCTTTTGTCATTGTTGAGGCTGAGCTGGATTAGACTTTCAATTTCAGTCCTAGCACATTCTTAAAACACTGTATGTGAATGGAAACCAGTAAAAAAAACCTGGCAATCCAGGATCATGTGGAAGCGATGGAAGACTGCTTAGAATGCTTGCATTATTAGAAACCAGTTTTGCTTCTTTTCATATTCATTCCTCTTGATAGGAAATAGGAGAATCATAGATGACTTGGTGCAGGATTTTATTTGGTTATAGACATCATCAAATGGATACAGACCCAGGTGCCCTTCCAACTGTTCTTTAAAAAACGGGCCACTAACATTATCTTTTCTATAGTGAAATTCAAGGTTATATAACTATTTAAAATATTTCCTTTATTATTAGGTCAGATAAATTTTAAGTATTACTGTATTGCTAGGACAATAAAGAGCCTTGATCTGAAGGCCGGCCATCTTACTGCCATTTACACACATTTCTAGATAGAAACATATTTAGAAACAGTAATGATACTGGATTTATTTAGGCTCTCTGCTTTCTAGCCACTAGTCTAAGCACTTTGCATGTTAACTCATTTAATTGTAACAACAATTCTACATCTGGTAAAAGTGTTACTGCTAATCACATTACCATTATTACTATTTTGTAGATGAGGAAACTGAGAGAAAGATTAAGCCACTTGAGCAGTTTCCCAGTTTGTGGATGAACCAGGATTGTATTTGAATTGGCTATTTTAACAGCATATGGATAAATTTCCATAACAATCAACTACTTGTCTTTCAATTGTGAAAGCTGTCTTTGTAAGCAGTCCTAAAACTGAAGGGTGATCTTAAACAGTGTTCCTTAAAGGAAACACTTATAAAAAGCTAGCCAATTACAAAAGAAAAGCAATATATGTAATTCCTTCAACATCTAATCATACTACATCTTTCAATTAAATCATCACTCTTAGAATCCCTGTATTGCCAAGTACAATCCTTGCCAAATATCCAGACACAATCATGAGCTTTAAGGATTACAAGTCACATAATAAAGGATAATGACCTAAAATTAAGCACACCAATATAGAAAGCAGGGAGTGCCATGCTTGGTGGAAATCAGCAATCTATTAGATTTAATGTGAGATTAAGGATCTGTGTAACCTGCAATTACGCTGTTTTTCATTAAGAAAAAAAATGTGATGATGGTGCTCAGTAAAACTCTTCTATTTACCTCTGTTTAATTGGATTGGGGACTGCTTAAACATCTTTGGGTTGGAGCTTATAAGAAGATGATCCCAGCTGTTCTTCAAAGCTTAAGGCAGCAGGCAGACAACATGATCATGTCAAGGCTCATGCAAAAGCCTTAATCCTACTTCTTTCCATCAACCAGCTACTGCAGCCCAGTATTTAACCTTCTAAGTACTAAATGTGCTCTGTCACTGCTTTACATTTGCCACTGAATTGTTATTGTTTAATGCTGTTGGCTTCGCGGCCATTAAAAGATTTTCTCAATTCCCTCCCCTTTGGATACTGACCATGTTTCCATTAGGACTCCCTGTATTTTATGTCTTAATTCAAAAATAGTCAGTGGTTCTCCACACTTCTAAAATGTCAAATAAAGAATACTGACTTGTTTGTTCATACATTCATCCACCCACCCATTTATTCATTCGATAAATATCAAGCCCTTTCGTGTCTTTTCCCTAGGCTCTACGGTAGATACTTGAGGGCAAGCTTTGAGATGGTAACCAACTAGCTCCACAGTGTTGAAAGTAAACAAAACAATTTGGAGTAATCTTTTCCTTTTTTTTTTCCTAGCAGCGTTTTGCCTAGTCCAAATATCCAGCACTTTGGGAACTATCACTGTAGTTGTACCGAGACCAGCAACATCATAGTATGTAACGAGGAAAGGTTAAATGGTCAAATTAGCTTTCCCTATAGCTGCATGTGCTACTTGGATGGTGATGCACATTCTTTTCTCTTTTCCTTGGGAGCATGGGTAGTCAAGGAAGAAGGGAGTGTGTCTCTGATTTGTCCCAGTGGCAGTGAGCAGCCGGCAGAAAAGCAGACACAGTTAATGCTCAGCGGCTCAGACCAGTCAAGCAAGCTACCGAGTCCCAGCTGTGCCTCTTAATGTTTTCTGATTACACCTACTCCTCAATCTGTGAACTGTTTTCTGGACCCAGATTCATCAAGCGCTGCCGCTTTAAAAACTCATGTAGGCAAGCATCCTAGGATATGCCATTATAAGCTGCTGCCAGGGGATCTTCTAGGAGATAAATGGAATCTGTGTGAAGTAAATTAGTGTGAACCAGTCAATCTGAGTGTCAGCCTTGAGCCACGTCCATGGATAACTAGCTGGCTGACTGGAGGCCAGGGTCTTCTGCCATATGTGGGTTGGAATCTCAGAGATTCCATTTCTCAGGATGCGGGGGACGTGGGGCTGTTTATTCTTGGAAGAAGGCCAATTTGACCGATATTTTAGATTTGTTAATGAAATGGAGTTCTGAAGCATTTTTGTTGACCTCCCTACCCTGACTGTACTGAATGCCTCTAAGTTGAACTTCTTCACTGGAGGAAATAGGAGAGCACTGCCCTGGAGCGAACTGCTTCCTTCTTGCTTGAGCTGCCATTTTGCAGACTCCAACTATGCTGGGCTCAGTCAATCCTCCTATCTAAGATCTTTAGGTCTTAAGACAAAGTAATAACCATAATTTGGCAAAATGAGTTTAATCCAAATCTCCTCTCCCTATATGCTTTTTGAGGAATAAATCTATGTGATCTTTAATTCATGAAGAAAGGGAGGTTCTATGCAAAGCCTGATGATCATGGTTCCCTGTAGATACCCAGCATGGAAAATCAAATTTTGGCCATTAGGGGAGGGGGAGAAAGCCTCTTAATAGCAATAGAATGAGGAAACCTTTTTAAATAACTTAACTGTTCCATGGAAAGAGTTTAGAGACAAAAAGCATGTGAACCAACACAGTCATAAGAATTAGTATTTAATATGATTAAATGGTAAGTATAAATGGTTCTATGATGTAAAAATCATGTTTCCATAATTCAGTATTCCTTTAGAGATCATAGTTTGTTCTTACATAAAGATCAAAAGAATTCATTTTATCTAGTTAAATTATGACAAATCATCTTTATTTCCTTTTTTCCTTTATTATATTAATAAAAATTTTTATCACTTTTCTCTCTGTAGAATCAGTGAGATGGTTAATCACAGAATGTAAATGTATAAAATAGAAGGAGAATAAATTTTTTAAAGCTTTCTCTCCTCCATTTCCAGGGAAGCATTTTGCCTTTCAGAGACAGGGAGAGAGAGAAAGGGTGTGGAGGAGAGAGAGAGAGAAAGAGAGAGAAAATACCTAGGAATAAGAACTTGGGCAAGACAATAAATGTTTAAATATTCAACAAATAAGTATATTTTCTTTTTTTGGTCACCTTTTCTAGACTCATGTATCCATAAGGTAGCTTTTGAGTACTTTATGTGAAGGTACTACCGTTATGGGGTCCAGAGAGACACATTCCATATATAAGATGCATTTCAGTATATAGAGTGTGTCTGTGGATGTTAGATAGCATGAATCATAGCAAAGATCAAACCAAATGCTTTAAAAATTGAGTGACCCTTTCCTTGAACTAATGAAACAAAAATGGGATGTCCTGTGAGAACAAAATTTGTTTTATGCCCGTACATTGAGTTCAGAGAAATGAAACCCCTAGTGTAAATTTACCTTTATGATTTATGAGCGTGAGGAAAAGAGAGTGGAAATTGGTGAATTTCTATTCTGTTGTAGGGACTAGGTACAATATTTTGCAATGTGTGACTTTTACTTTCTAAAGCCCTTTGAAGGGAAGGGAAATAAGCATTGTATAAATGATGCTTTGTCCTAGACATGGTCCCTCAACATGGTCCACTCAATGTCTACATAACCTTATTCCCTGTAGAGCAAGTCAACTTCCCCAGTCATTGCGGCCCATAGGTGCATTAGACTCATCACATTTGTGGAACAATACTACAATACTAATTTCCAATTATTTGAGACAAGCTAGTGAGGACAGAAAAAGGCACACTGAGTCAGGCCTGTGATTATTCTAGCCCAGTCTTCTGATTGCAGCACTGGAGCTCAAGTTGTCCTTATGACATCAGCCTCAAAATTTTAAGATGTGTCTCAATATCTTTCTTCCCTGTTGATGTAGTCCAGTGAAGTAGTCAGACATAAGAACCAATGAATGGGATAAGAAGAATAACACCAGCCAAATAAAGTGCTGAGAAACACAGAGGAGGGAGAAAAATTAATGTTATCTGGTGGGTTGATAAATACTTCATGGAAAGGGTGGCATTTGAGTTCAGTCTTGAATAAGGGGAGCATTTCAGCATGTAGGGAATTGCAGACAGGGTGAGAAAGGTTATCTCAAGCTGGGAATCTTCACATAGGCACTGATGTAGAAAATAAATGGCATACCTAGCTGACAATGAGTAGTCTCATCTGGCTAGATAGTATACATCAAGAGAGAGGGAGAGTGGAGAAGGCCAGCATCCAATGAGAAACCTCTAAATGCGAACTGAGATGATATTATGAAAGGTCTTCAAATCCATGGCTTCAGGATTCCCCACTGGTGACTGAGCAGAGGTGCTTGCAGGTTTTTCTATACAGAAGCTACATGATCAGACCCTGGTTTTAGGGATATGACTCACCTCAGTTTAAACAGTTGCTAGAGGGAGAAACATGTCTTAGGCTATTAAAATAGAGAAGAGACTCTGGCACTGAAAAGTAGGGTTGGAGTATAATGATCTTGAGGTAAGAAAATGGCAGTAGTAGGTGTATGTAACTTCCTGATGAGTTTATAAATATTAGTCACATTCTTCAGATTTACTTCCATGTTGGAGTCTTGGTCTTGAGATATTCTGACATGATACAGACTCTCCTCCCCCCAATTCCTTCTAGACATTTGGTTGGCCTTTTACATTCCACTGTGTCCTGTATTGGCTACAATCTCTGGAGGCACATAAAGGGTTCCTGATCCAGAGGCCTCCTGGGCTCACTTGTTAGTTTTCTTGTGGTCAGTTTATTGTGTTGACTAACCCATTCCTAAAGTGCAAGGCTTCTGTTAACTATTTGCCTATATTTTTACATAGGCCTAATGTCCTTGAGTCATAGTCAATGATAGCTCAGAGCCATGTTCTTGTTACATATAATTGTTACTTGGATCATGTTTCCTTTAAATAGTTCCCAGAATATACTATAGTGACATATGTACTCAGTCTGTATTCCCAGTGATTCAGCCTTGCAGTTGTTTTCTATAGTTAATCTAATCGGTCTCACATTTCACAACTCAGGAACTCTTAAGTGTTGTTTATAGTCCCAGATGTTTTTCCGAATAGTCATCCAAATAATTTGTAAAAAATTTAGTAAGATTTTACACTGACCTAGGACACTGTTTTATACTGTCTTATCTAAACATATCTGTCCCTTACCTTTTGCTACCTATTACTTCACTCTGTAATGATACTGACACCTTTTTTGTATTGAACATAGTTTTTGGAAAGTCTCATTACATTGTAGTGACAGGTTGCCCTTTATCCATGTGCAAGTTTGCTCTTTAAAACATTGCTTTCTTTAGGTATGTTTCTCTTATCCTTTATTTATAGATGCCACTGGTTTGCTTAGTGTGAAAATGAGAGTTTCTCTTCC
The DNA here is from genome assembly GCA_028533885.1 of Nasua narica. NCBI lineage: Eukaryota > Metazoa > Chordata > Mammalia > Carnivora > Procyonidae > Nasua > Nasua narica. Next base: position 36,322,407 of record CM052797.1, on the reverse strand, counting down.
CTATCAAGGTCATTTCTATATTTTGGACAACCATCTCTTAGAGATATTAGTCCAAATACTGAGTGTCATGCAGTGACTCAGCTTGAGGATTTGAGAAGGCATCTTTCAGTGACTTATCCCCCAGCAAAATTAATATTTTGAAATGAGTGGCTACATTTTATATGCATGACCATAAGAAGCAATCAATGCCAGCAAACCACCTATGCTTTTTGTCTGGTGTGAGTGCATATGTGAGACAGTGATGCTTGCTACTGATTATATTATAATACAGTGGTTAAGCACATTATTAGCATCCAAGCATAGCTTCCACTCAATTTCAGTAGGTTCTCAAGTACACTAGCATGCCGTTTGATGACATTCAAATAAAAATAAATCACCTTCAGAGTAACCAAGCCTAATGATACAAAATGTGGTAACTTAGACCTTTTGTTCCTTGAATCCTTCTTAATGTTGACAAAGAACTAGAAAACTAAGGCATAGTCTAGATAATTTGATTTCCTTATTTTCCATTTCCTATCTAGGAGATGAAAGAGCTCTAACACTTGATTAACCATCTGAGACAAACGTTTTCCCCTGAGATGGAGACAACTATCAGCTGGGAATTTGAGGCTGCCTGCCAACCATTCTCCCCATGCTGATGGTGTTGTCTGAGGTTCAGCCTATGGAAGGCTTGCTGCTCTTATGAATTCCAATGGTCAGGCCATTTGACAGTTTCTCCTCCCACTGATTCAAGAGGAAAATGTCTGTGCTATTTTTCTTTATGGATAACTGTAGACTTTGCTGTGGTTTAAATTGCCCCTTGCTGGGAATCCTTATCTTAAGTTCATATATAAATCACGTTTATCTCTAGTCTCAGATACTAGCCTGATGTGCTTTTGATTGAAGGGTCTCTTTTGTTGTCCTGACCTTCTAAATTTTCAAATGCAAGCTGAGAAGTTTACTATAAATTTACTCTTAGAATTCTTCTTTTATTGACTGTTCTTCAATTTATCAATACGTAGGGATATATTTGTTTTCATCATTAAAATTTATTCCTGCTTTCAACTTCTTGAACTTCTGAACAGTAAAATTAATGCATTTGTGTATTTACAATAGGATTTGGTCTTTATGAGAAAAGCCAAATGACTTTTTCAGAACCTAAACGGCATAAAGAGTTTGAGAGTTAATTTCTATACATTCTCAGAATTCATCCATCACCTATACTTCCTTTTAGTGATGACGGAGTCCTTCCAGATAAGATGTTCCTAAAACCTTTGTCTTGAATAATTATGTCTCTGGTTTAACATAGAAAGCTGGGATTGAGCTTGCTGATTTGACCAATTTATTTCTTGCATCTGGAAAGTGTCTTCTTTACCAATAGAGACATAATAACATATAAAAAATAATAATAAGTAATGTCTCCTTGAGTTATTTCCACTCTGAATTTATTCGGTAACATTCAAGGACTGAAGTTGAGGAAATTATTTTGATTTGATGTTTTAAAAAAAGGTGCCTGTTCACCTGCTCACCACCTGCTCAGTCTCCTGGGAACACTGCTCACCAAAGAAATGGTGGCTCTAAGGGAGTACACAAAGGAATCCAGGCAAGACTCTCACAGGTAACTCAAGACCTACCCTTTGGGGGACTGAGGAAATGCAGCAAAAAGAGAAGAAAGAGGTGCATCATTACTGCTGTTCTCCTTTCCTATTCCCCTTTTACCTTACACATTTCCTTTGTCAGACCCTCCCCAGCCTACCTCCAATCTGTCTCTATAGGCCGTTTCAGTCTGAGAGTTTAGATAATTTGATTAGGGTTGGTTTTCATGTCAGGCTTGACTAAAACAAATGACTTCAAGGGCCCCATCCTTACATACAAAAGGAATAGAAATAGTTGCCCTTTAAGAGATTTGACTTGAGGAAAATACAATTCCACAGGAACACCACACCTATGCATTCATTTGGCAAATAATAGTTGAGAGCCTCTTCTACGGCCCCAGGGCCAAGATGGAGCCAGTCCTCAGAGGAGTCTCGTGCATGTGAAGCTGAACCTTACACAGACAGTCTAACGTCCAGGCCAGGGCTCGTCCACTCCATCTGTACTTCTTGCAGTTATTATGTGAACCCAGTTAATTTAGTTTAGGATGATTTGTCTCGTACTGCAGTTCATATTTGCCAAACTGATTAATGAAGAGGATTTGTTTAAATAAATTAATTGCATACATACGATTCTAAGAAGGATCAGATATAACTTACTTTTTAAAAGACTTGGTTTTAAAGATGTATTTTGCACCATTGGTAAACATCTGACAGGTGCTTTTCTATGCCAAGGAGTCTGTTTGTTCTCAGGAGTGGCCAGACTAGAGACTCGGTCCTTTCTGGGTCATCTTTCCACAGGGCTGCCTCACCCTAGCAGTGTAGCTACCCAAGTATTCCTCTGAAGCTGCCCTGATGTCCTCTGCCCCTAGTCAGACTGGACATTGCCACTTGTAGGAAAATACAATCTTACTTAATTCAGAAAGAGCTTCAGAAGTCCTCACTATTTCCAAGGCTAGTATAGTAGCCACTTACATATTGCTACCCTGTTCAATGACATACAGAGTGGTTGGTTGTACTTGGATTTTTAACTAAAGGATATTTGAGTCTCAGGGCCAGAAGATGTCAAGGAAGTTGTCCAGTCCAACTCTCTCATTTTATTAATAAAAGGACCTGAGTCCAGGAGAGTGAAATGACATGCTCAAGGTCATGAGGTCACACTATTAGGACCAGAGGGGGAATTAAAAAGAACAGATCTTCTGGGTCCTACTTATTGAGCTTTTGTCCAGAACAACATATTTTTCCCCAGGAACTCCGAAGTTCATCTCTATAATGAAATTGTTGATATTTATTTTTGTTTCAATTAATTCATATATTTGGGTGCTATACAATAAGGAATTTTCTTTTTTCACTCAGAAATAAGGCAGGTAGGGCCTCTTTTTTAGGCAGACTTCCTGTTGACATTAATAATAGATTGTAGGGTTGTACGGGTGTGTTTGAGCAGTAAACTCTAAGCCTGACCTTAAGATTTTCCCCTTAAACTACGAGTAAAATTAATCATTGTTTTTTTGGGGCGCCTGGGTGGCTCATTCAGTTGGGTGTTTGCCTTTGGCTCAGATGATGATCCCAGGGTCCTGGGATTGAGCCCCGCATCAGGCCACCTGCTTGGCAGGTGGAGAGCCTGCTTCTCCCTCTCCCTCTGCCTCCCACTTGTGCTTGCTTCCTCTCTCTCTCTCTCAAATAAATAAATGAAATCTTTAAAAACATTATTTTTAATTTTTAGGAACGCTTATTCGCAGTTTCACTCAGTCATTTCATACGTACTCTAAGTACATGCCCTGTGTCTCACATGGGGCTAGAGATGTGCTCACTTGTTTATCAGCCCAGATGACAGGGGACTCTCTATATCTGAGAGGAATAAAGCATTGTTTAAAAAGATTCATTAAGGGGCATCTGGGTGCTTCAGTTGGTTAAGCGCCCAATTCATGGTTTCGGCTCAGGTCATAATCTCAGGGACACGGGAACAAGTCCTGTATCAGGCACCATGCTGGGCATGGAGCCTGCTTAAAATTTTCTTTCTCCCTCTCCCTTTGCCCCTTCCCCTGCACTCACTCTCTCTCTAGAATAAATCTTTTAAAAAATAATAAATTCTTTATAAAAAATAAAACGATTCATTAATTATCTTTTTTATCACTCACATTTTCCTTCCCTTCCAAATTAGTGGGCTGGTCCAGCCATGGGTTTCACCTATAGAGGTTAGCTATAGACAGATTTTTTTTTTTCCCCTTAGACTAAATAGTCAACAATGTGATCCTGTGTGTGTGTGTGTGTGTGTGTGTGTGTGTGTGTGTGTATGTGGGTGTGTGTGTGTAATATACATATATCCCAAAACTATTCAAATAAAATAACAACTTTAATTCTATACATCTAGTAAGGATACCAAAATAATAGTTATCCTTCACAACGTTTTGGAAAATTCATTACTTTACCAGTTGAAGATATCATCTTTGAAGCAATTCATACTAGAAATGCCATCCAGAAAGTAATATTCCATGTCAGATTACAACTGCAGAAAGATAGCAAAAACACAGAAGTCTAATGCTAACTTGTCTTGCTGAACTTGTCCATAAAATAGTTACTACTTAGTTATAAAGAAGCATTAGATATTTTATTTAATTCTGGGCATTTTATATGCTATTTTCCCCCAGATCCCAGTCTACACTGACACAAAATCAGCCTGAGGCCTGATGCAGGATGAAGGTATTGCTATTCAAATATAATCAAGAGGTCCTATCACTTGATTATCTCAGTAGATACTCTTAAAGTAGGGGTAATAAGTACATAGTTCTTTAGCTAGATGTGTTTTCCTGATAAGAAATCTGTCCTGAGAGAACTACTTTGTAAAGTGAATTTGGGGTCTATTCAAATGACATCCGCCTTGTTTACAAATTTGGTGTTATCACTTCAAGTCTTTTCACCGACTTTGTCTCCCTCTAATTTAAAATATATTGTGGTCTTTGTTGATCTGTGAGTATTGCATTAGTATTCACTTCTTGAATTTAATGTCATTTTTCTTTCTTCTAAGCCTGTAGAGTTTTTTTTTTAAAGTTGATTGATAATGATGCCTTAAGATGGAAAAGAGACCTAAATGATCAACCAAGAAAGTGATCAACTCTTCACCACAGTATTAAACTAGTAGATTTGAACTCAGGTGTTTGACTTCTTCACTGCTCATTCCACAAATTAGCATTCTTTTAGTCTTCCCTGACTTCTGCAACCTGTACACTATTTTATGACCTTGAATAAGATGTGATTAAGATTTTTGTCTGAGTTTTATCTGCCACTACAGTGGTTTATTCTATTCAGACCAACATTTCAAACTGTTATATCTTTTTATTAATGGTTTTCTATAAATATCCCCAATACTTCCAAAAAGTCCATACATATGATGGATGGGATCTATTTTTAAATCATTCATAAGTCATTGTATTGAAAACATTATTTGTAGTGCAGATTTTATTCGCACTGTAAATGACATGGATTTTTAACAAGGGCTCTGTTTATTCTTCAGTACTGGGTTATTTGAAGAACCCGCTGCTGTTTGTGGAGGTAAATGGTAAATTTTTCCAGCGGTCATTCTCTTATTGGGGTCAGGGGGGATAGTTCTTGGAACTGTTTTCTGCCTAGGCATAAACACCTTTAAAAACTAATACCATCTTTCTGCAAATGATGACAAAGAGAAAGTGGGAATTTTTAGAGGTTAACTGAAACCAAATTAGAGAATAAACGGAGATGAAGGGAGCATAACCACTGATGACCCTGTTATCACATTGTCCTACCGTAGATCTTTCTAGAGTGTTTTTGTCACACAATCCTCGGGGTTTCTTCTGCTGTTGAGCTATTCATTTCTTTAGGATTTAGAATTGTAGTCAAAGTTAAACACATCATAGTCAAACACAACCATATAAAGTACATGGACTTTTCTATCTAAACTATTAAAGATATTACAAAGATATTTAGAACACTGGCCCCTCAGTTGTCAATATTTTAAAGTGTGTGATGAGTAAATGGAACAGCCTTACATCTTTCAGTGGTAGAACTGTCAAGAAGAGTTTGTCTTTCTTGCCCCTCATCCCCCAAATGTGGACTATTTCAGAATCCATTACAGAGGAAATAAACAGTTGATTTTAAGTTAAGAATGAACCTAACAGTCATTTTCACTCTATTGATGTCAGAAGTATCTCTCTGCCAAGTTTTAAAATGCATCTTCAAAAACTACTGAAAATATCCAAGAACTTTAGTGATGAGCTACAAATGGACTTTGGTATTGATAAATAAAAGTCAATATGTATCGTGAAAGGACAACTTACTGTGATAAATGGGCCCACCATCAGTAAAGATCAAATTATTGACTATTTAGGGCAAGGAAAAACCCGTCTATAGCTAACTTCTACAGGTGAGAAGAATTAGCCACAACAGCAATTTAGGAAAAGCTCAAAGAGACATGTTAGGAGAATTCATTAAAAATGCATACAAAAGTAGGCAGCAACATTCTGTTAAATACATTTGTGGCACTAAGCTCATGTATTTCTTTGACCATGCCTGAGTTCACACCTTTTTTCTTTTGCCTTGAATAAGCTCCCTTTGGGCTACCCACATTCCTTTTCAGGGAGATCTAATTCAAAATTCACTTCTTAATCCCCCTATTACAGGAGAATTACTTCTGCATTCCTAAAAACTATGTTACTCTTGGAATATTGTCTCTAATGCTCCTACTACTTTTCATTATACCTCAACTAGATCACAAGTTGTATGAGGACACATTAAAAGTGACTTTAATTTTTTTACCCCTAACATAGTCTAGCACAGAGCTCTACCCATAATAAACACTAGATCAATATTTGTTGATTTCACTGTTTTTGAAAAATGATTCATTAGGGGAGCTTTGGTCACACATCATGTCCAATTTTAATGATGAAATATCACAGAAAACACCCAAAAGAACAATTGCAAAGATTATCTTATCAAAACAAAACAAAACAAAACGTGGAATGGCAATAATTAACCTCTCCAATGTCAGCTGTTCCCAATTGACAGAGGTAGGTATTTCTTTTATAGTAAATTTAACCAAATACTCTATAAATTAGCTAGTAAAAATGACAACTCTTGTACCATTGCAAATTTGGATGCTAAAATGTAGGTAAGGAAAATATCTGAAGGCTAACCTTTTCTACTTTCCTAACCCCTTACAAATGACACCCTCCAAAATCTAAGGTAGGCACAAAAAGAGCTGCACGGTACCTACTACTGTGAGTCTAATGAAGATCATTCAGCTATAACTACATCTAACTTTCTGATTTTCTTGAAGGACTTGGGATGTCAGTTCATCCTGGGACCACTTTTTTTTGGCCACTGGAAATTCTTAAAGGCATTCACTTTGTTGTTCTAATGCCATGCTCTCTTCCTTCTTGAGGGCCTTCTGTCTAGAACAGAGACTTGCTGGAAGAATAAGTAAATGGATGAGTGGATGAAAGTTATAAGTGATGAAAGAACAGTGTATGGGACAACAAGTGCAATGCATTTGCCCAAATAAACACGGGTGCTAACTCACTGGCTGTTAACAATAGATTCAGCTGTATGGTTCATCCCCTATGATAAATATCAATGTAAATATTTCAGAATATTATAAGATACATAGAAATAAAAACATAATTAAAACAGTCCAGTAAATCTTGAACAATGTAATAGTTTTCTGCAACTTTGGTACATTTAATTATCCACTTCAATGTGTCACAAAAATCGATGGATTCCAAAATAATCTGTAAGTATCATCTAAACTGAGGAAAACTACATTAAAGGCAGCTACACCAATAACTACTTAGGCCATATGTGTCTCTCCTCCATATTACGGACTAACCCATACCGCCATTTTACAAAGAGGCATCCTTTGTCTCAAGTGGGCCTAACCAAGAAACTGATGGGATCTAGTTGAAGATATTCAAAGCACATATCCTCTCGAATCAGGAGGACATCTAGCATGATACCTCTGCTTCATTCACTTGTTCACTCATTCATTCCACAAGTCCTTTAAGAATATCTCCTGTGGCCCAGAGCAGACAGAGGTGCATAAAGCACACATGGTATTCCATATTTTTCCATATTTTTTTGTGTGTGTAAAATTTAAATGACAGGATTTCATACATTTTCCCCATGTTTTGTTCTCAAATAAAAGGTTTCAGAGAAGTGATTTCAAACTCTATGCACACACTTTCATAGAACAGAGAACTATCCGTGTTCTGAAAAAATTGGTGAAACTTAAGAGAATATTTGGACTGGAATTATGTTACTAGTCTCCTTTAAAGTGTGTATATTGTGGGCTTCAGGTTATGATCACCAGTGCTTTATACACTGCGTGGAAATAAGATCAGGAATGTGAAAGGTGTGAGGTCTGCTCACGCTGCTTTGGACCTTGGGTGGCATTCCTTTGTGTCACTTATCGAGTATGTATGAAATGCCACAGCCCCCAGCCTTTGCTCCATTATTTCCTAATGGACGTTTAGCAACAGTGGCCAGACCTACTCCCCCGTGCCAACAAACATATCATTTCATGTATGGCTTATATATTTTCTTGTTTGCATTTATGGCCTATAAATAATATGTTGTGTGTGTTATCAAGACCTGAAGAGACAGTAGTAGTGTTTACTGCAGCAATTTGCAATAGATAAAATTAGCAGTAGTCAATAATATACATATTTATGTAGTTTGGCTTCAGACAAGTAAGTATGATGTAATTTATATTATTGTGGTCTTGCTTTGTTATGATATTCACTGGGTTTTTTTTTTTTATGAAGACAATGTCCACTTTGCTGATGAGTGATTCCTTGAATGAATAGAATATGGAAATGTGTTACTTGCAGAGATAATTGAGATCAAGAATTATAACTTGTGCAAGAATGCGGAAACTTGAGTCTGTTTCTCTAACGGAGCTAGAGGTGTTGTGTGTTTATAGGAAATTTCAGATTTCTGTGCTCGTTCCCATTTCCGTTCGTAATTCCTACTCAGAAGATGATGACAAATTGTCTGAAGTCATCATTCAAAACACTGGCCCTACTTATTAATCATTTGCCAACTATTTATTCTGTATTTTAAATTTTACTTACAGAAGGCTTTAAATTTTTTGGCGTTTGGAGTTTCTCATTGGATGAAGCAGACACAAAATGCATAGAAAGTGTTCGTCAGCTGTGATTTGTGTGACAGGACGAACCACTGCACCCACGCAGAGCTGCTCTTTCTAACTGGCCCGCCCCATGTTCTTCCGTCTGTGTCCTACGGCTGTTAATGGACGATATTGTTTTAGATTTATGCATTAAAAATACGATTTCTACTTCGGAGGGATCGCTTTGTTACTTTGTAGCTTTTAAGCTGATGCCATGAACTTATTTTTCTTGTAAGATAAAGTCTCATCTATAGATTTTTCAACTAATTACATGTCTGCCAATACATACTTAGAGGATACATTTTATTTCAATTTATTATTTGTGTTTACATAGTGTGTCCCTGGAAATATCTGTGGAACTGAAAGGAAATATTTTAATGGTGTTTATTACTACTTTTTCATCGCTCGCTCTCTTCTTCCTCTCTCTCTCTCTCTCTCTCTAATAGCTCCAGTCAGTCCAATCAAGCATGACAGCAACTCAAACTCGGCAAACTTCCAAGACACCGAGGACATGCCTGACAGATGCGTCTTGGAAGAGTCTGAGAGTCCAGGTGAAAGCCATTTAAAAATAGTCAAGTATAAAATGATGAATTTGACACAGCTTTGGGGTCCTTGGAAGGGGGTGGCGGGGAGGACATTGTAATGCTGTTTTCTCTTAGCAGCTGCGCTGTCAAATTAATGGTCACCTCCAGGGGTCACAGTGTGAAGCTGTTACCTTTGCCTCTTTCATCAAGGATTCAGTTGGAGGAAGTACAAAGGCTTTATGACTGAGAAGGGAAGCTGACACTATTAGTTCATTATCATCAATTTTAGGCTAAACTGGTTAATAGAGGCCAAGACTGAAAACTGGAGAAATGGCAGCATTTAAATATTTCAAGTAATGGGATGGAGCGGAAGTGGAGAGTTAAGAGAGTCACAGATGATTGCCATCATTACCGTCTATTCACCTGTCTAAATACAAACAGCTCTCTAACAGGACGAAAGGGTTTTAGCATAACAGTAATGGACTCTGGATATGTCAACTGTTGAGAACCAACAAAACTAAAGACGGTAACAACTCTTCCTCATGCCATAAAATTTACCCACATGCCAAGTTACTTAGGTTTGCATTTTCTTTGTAGAAGGAATAGACAGAAATGTAGCAGAAGGATAGAGCCAGAAGCACTTAAGCATGGATTTTTGTTTCTGTTTGTGTCTTGTTTCAAAACATGCCCAGTCTTTAACAACTAATTAATCCAAAGAAAAAAAAAATCCTGTGAAAGCCAAATGACATTCCCGAATCACTACAAAGCCATAAGGTGCTAAAAGGTACCTTATTACCATGAGTGAAAGAGTTAACTCTCTCCTCCCACCGAACATTTTCCTTTCCTGTTTTCTCTGGCTGCTGTATACCCTCGACCCTCTTGCATCTTTGTGTGCTGATCCTTGTATCAGATTTTTGATTCATCCTCTCTGTGGCCTGTCAGCTTAGTTAAGAGATTTCCAAATCTTGTAGCCTTCGCTGACAGGGGGCAGCTGCAAACAGTCCCCTGATCCTTCCCCGAGGAGAGCTACTGAGATTTAATTTTCAGTGAAAGGTGCAGCCTGCAATCTATGTCAGGTCCCCTAAGTCATCTTGGAACCCCAATAGGCCCGGTGGCAATGGCATTGTATTTCAGTTCCCTCCACTACACTAAGATTCCTCAAAAGATGTACTGCTGCCTTGTGTCTCTTCTCCACCGCACTTCTGCCTCAGCATCCCACGGACCTGAGAAATGGCATCTTTCTCGCCCACAGAAATTTTTAATCAGAATGTGAATCCCACCTCCTGCCATAATATCTAAAAAACAAATGTAGGTCAGTCTCACTCTGAAAGGGAGAGGGCGGTGGTAGTGTTAAATGTCTATCAAATTATCTTAAAATCGCTTTTGGTTTCGACAAAAATTACCTAATTTTCACTAGATTTTTAAACTGTCTCCATAAATGGTTCCCTATTAACCCGAGGCAGTTAAATCCCTGAGTCAAGTTTTCACCTAAGTGTTCATTGTTTTTGGCAAGAATAGATTGGCTTTATGTCATCTCCAAAGTAGAAGAGATTTCAGGCCTCCCTCCATATAAGTGGAATTGTAATAAAATTCAAATCTTCCACAGCTTATCTGATTGATATAAACAAAAGGATGTATCAAAACAAAGATTAATTAGAAAACATAGGTATTGATAAAGAATCTTAAACTTAAAAAGTGAGTACTGTTCTGTACATTGGACATCATTAAACTGGTAATAAAGAATGAATTACTCTGGCTTTTTTCCTCTGTCCATTCCTGCATTTTAAGACATCTTGCCTTATAGGCCTAGAAACCTCTGGAGAGTTCACTACTGGTCTCACTGCCTTCCACTGAGAATTTGTGGCTTGGTTGTCATGGAGACATCGTATTTCTCCAAGAATTGCTCATATTGATCCGTGGCCAGGCGTAAATGGCCAAGCGAGTGTGAGGAATAAAGGAGGCTGGGCAGTCCTATAAAATGACCAGGGCTTGTGAGTTGGAAATAAGCTCATAGCAAACACTTAGGTAAAAAGAAAGAAGCAGTTTTATTTTGTTTCAGGATTTCTTTCTGCACTTTGGGCCATTGTCTTCTTTCACTATGAACTGAAAGAAACTTGTTAGTCACTTGTCATGTCAGATCTTTGGTGCTTGTCCTGACACAGCTGTCAGCCTTCCAGCTCTGTGCAGTTCAGGGACACACAACAAAGAGGCAATGACATGAATTATTTATTGCTCCTTGTGTGGATAAAATTCTGTGATAAGAAATTAAGACACTTCTGACAGAGGTGCTTGTTTAGTAAGAAAGATTTTGATGAGAGAGTGCATTTCCTTGAAGTATGAGCATTTGAGTGGGAAAATTCTTAAAACTGAACATGAAGGAAGGTATGTGAAATTGGTGGCGTGGAGGGACTTTCCTAAACCGTGAAAATATGATTGTCCACTTCTCAGTATCCAAAAATGAACTAAAAAATACCAAGCCATTCAAAGGGAGGGGCTCCAAAACTATAAACATGACTTTGGTGGGTGAGTTACCTCTGATTACCAGGTATGAGTGGGGTTCCTCTGGGAAGCACATTTAACCCCCTTCATTAGAAGAGAAGGCAAATTTGGGGGTTTTAAGGGACAAGCTTTGGGAAGGTGTCCTTAGACCAATAGAGGCACTTCACTAGCTAAGCTTCTAATTGCATTGGTATATTTGTTATTCCTATATGGAGAGGAGTGCATGGTTCTTATCATTTTCACTTGGCATATTATCACTCACTTAAAAGTCCTTTTAATATTCTCATGTACACGAAAAATCCCCCCGTTACAAAGTTGAATGTGGTCAGTCTTCTAGCTTTAATGGATATTGACCTTACATGGTTTTATCTATGCAACTCTAAATGACTAATATATTTATTCCATCACTTTTAATGAACAAACCAGTTGTTCAAATGGCATATAGAAAATGAAAACAAAAAATCATTTTCCCATCCAAGCACAGTTCAAGAATATTGCCTCATATATTGTTCTTTCCCAATAAAATCTTTTCTTTGCAAATCCCCTGAACATCATTTTCCTTTGCCCTTAGAGCGTCATATCGCTGATACCAATTCCTTTCCATATGCAGACAGCAAAGGGATATTGAAGCACCGAAAAACTTTAATAGTTTACTTCTTTAAAGGTGAAGTTAAAGTTTTCTAAACATTGATGCAACATTTGAATATGTCATTAATAAAATCAAAATTTTAAGTTTATACACAAAATAAGATTGACTTTATGCACTGATTATCTTTGAATGCAGTGGGTTTTGAACTCAATCTGCAGATTGTTTATTTTTTCATGGACATCACTGTTTCTCTACCACTAAACTGATGAGGATGACCCATGTGTAAATGGGCCAGAGTGTGCGTATAGGTCCCAATTCAAAGGACCGGTGGAGTGGTTGTTCACCTGGTCTCTAGGGCACTCTACCTATGCATCATGCCATTGTGATCTCTTTATTGGTTCAAGCTGTATACCCAGGTGAGTGCCTGCAGTCCATTAAGGTTGGCAAAGCAACTTAGACCAGAGCATTCTTGTTACTCCGGCCCTGCTAGTGAACCTGAAGGTCTTGTCTGATAGGTTAAGGTCTCCCTCAGCAGTGTCTTTTCTCTGGAATAATTCATTAGCAAAGAGTTTTGACTCACAGGTGAATCCCAGATTGAAGTTTCTGGCTTAGCTTCTGTGAAGTCTGCTTACTTCTTCACTGGCACTTATACATCCCCCAAACCTGTGGGAATAACTTTGATGTCTAGTAATAGGAGCACCAAGACAACACTGTGAACTTACGGCTCCCTTTCTTCAGATTTTAGGGCCATTAGGCTTTCTTTCTTTGGCTATTTCAGCTTCATCACTTCTGAATCTGAAAGGATGCTATCACAAAAATAGTTTAGTGCAGTCTTTCGCTGGTTACCTTCTTGTTAACTGCTTCATGCACAGTGATTAAAGCTCAATTCCTATTCTCCCGGATATCATAAAAAGTATTCCTTGTCCCCATCTTTGCACTCATGATGATAAAAAATTTAGTGTGACATTCACAATTTTTATCCAAGTGTTAATGAGAGACCTTGAGCTTTTATCACCTTATTGGCTTGGAAAATTAAGAATTTTACTTCCTAGTGCACTAGGGACAGTGCATTTAAACATAGCTTTAGCTGAAAATAGTAGTGACAAGAGAGAGCTTGAAAGTTAAAAAAAAAAGGCATTCAGATCAGCGTTTTCACATCATTCTGTAGTAGGTTTATAATCAGTATGCATTCTGCCATTAACAGAACATTTTAGTGGTTTTTATATAGCACGTTATGTGTATAGATCTATATACATCATTGTCAATCAATATTGCATTTGCATGAATCTGATGAACAAAACTAGATTTCTCACAGTTTCCACGGGATATACTACATTGTGAAAAGCCAAGGTGGACTTTTTTTTTTCCTTTTACTATTCTAGCTCATGAATCAACAGCAAAAATCAGGTAACAGAAAGTAGGACAGATTCAGGAGTGGAGTGTTGGAGATGGCTGATGATGATGCATGAAGCAGAAAAAATGTGGAATGTGTGAGCAGTCCATCAATCATAGCCATCAAGAACACACTTCTTAGGGTTAGTGCTAAAAAAAAATGTTCTAGAAGGAGTAAGAACAATTTCTATAGTAAAAACACATCAACCCTTTCTTCTAATTGTGTTTAACAATATCAACATTCTTAAAAAGTTTCCCCAATGGAAAAATATAAGCATCAACCTAATAAATTTTAAAACATGTAAAATTCTAGGCTTCTACACACACACACACACACACACACACACACACACACACACATATTTAAGTAAAACAAATACCCAGCTTTTTGAGTCTTTGCCAGTAGGAGTCATGTCGTTAATATAAATGTATTTAGAAATAGTTTGCTAAGGCACAGTGCTCCAATATGTTTCATAGTCAACATTATTTAAAGCAAGTGATATTTTTTAGCCTACAATAACAATCATCCAAGTAGTCTGAGAAATGCTTTTTTTTTTTTTTTGAAGATTTTATTTGTTTATTTTACAGAGAGAGACACAGTGATAGAGGGAACACAAGCAGGGAGAGCAGCAGAGGGAGAGGGAGAAGCAGGCTTCCCGGAAGAGCAGGGAGCCTGACGTGGGACTCGATCCCAGGACCCTGGGATCATGACCTGAGCCGAAGGCAGATGGTTAACGACTGAGCCACTCAGGCGCCCTGAGAAATGCTTTTTTGATTCTATAATTCAAACCATTTTTCAACTAACATTTATAACAATTGCTCCTAAAATTGTGGTTGTGGGTTTCTTTGGGAGCAACTGAGATATTTGAAATTTATTCATTTATAGCCCAAATCATCTTGTTGAAAACTTTCATCTTTATTGGCATTTAAAATAAAAAACAACCTATGTTAATAATGTGTGCAATTAAAATATATTTACCTGAAGTCTAGTTTATAAGATAAGAATATTTTTTATTATCTTGACATATTGTATTTCAGGATAGAAAAGAGATATAGAAATTATAGGTAATTCTGTCCTTCCTTCATTTCTTTTCTCATTCCTTCCTTTCATCCTTCCATCTCTTTTTCCAAACCTCTCTCGCTTTCTTCCTCCTTCCCTCTTTCTTTCTTCTTTATTCACCATATAACCTGATAATCTGTTTCCTTCCTAGGTAAGCCAAGGCATCATTCATGGATAGCAAAGGTGTGCTCCTGCAAGCTGTGCTAAATGGAATCTTATCTATAGGAATTGGATTTGGACAAATGATGGAACCTAAACATGCCGTTTGTTTATTGTTGTATAAAAAACTATGCTGTTATCGGTCAAGTTATTAGGTTGTAAGTAGATTTGCTAGTACTTTGGAAACAGTGGATTGAAAATGGAATTACTGACTAAAATATCTGAATTGATCTAATTTTAGAAAATTTTTGTTGAAATCATTCTATACTCCTGATTCTTACTTTCCTTTAAAATTTACAAGCAATGCCAGTCTGCAGACACAAATTTAACACTGTTTTAGATTTTCTTCCATCTTTTCAGCTGCTACATTATAGAAGCAACATTAAAACCACATTGCTTTTAAATATTATAACATGTAATACTTCCAAATTTAATGCAATTTCGGTGTATTTAATCTAAAACTTTACCAAATTTATTCGATTTGTTAGTTTAGGGCATTTTGTTTTAGTATATGCTTTAATATGGATTAATCACCCTGCAGTAAATCTCATCAAAGCATGAAATGTTGTCAACAAATAGCCAGTTCCATTTAGTCATCAATTAGCCCAAATAAGTGATAGACAGTATAACAGGGACCAATTTTGTGTAGTCAGGTTCTTTCGGACTTCTAATGACGTAGAAGTTAATGTCTTTGTTGATCTTGTTAGCCATAAAGATGTGAACTATATATCTACTTAGAGCACATTGCTGTTGATCCACATTAAGTATAAACTCTTGTAGTTCTTTTCCCAGAAAGAAGTCTGACTAGCAGGAATTCTTAAACTAAAACATGCAAAGCAATATAAATAGGAACAAAGTGCTCATCTGTTAAACCCCTCAGTGACTGATTTATTTGTTGTGACCTATATTGTATAATTCCTGGATTTATAGAAAATCATCAAAAGATTATTAGTGTGCATATGCATATAAATATTGCCTAATCATAAAAAATGGAAATAAAATATTAAATATATGATCGATCGATCGATCGATCTAATAGGGAAGTGCTAATCACTTCAATTTACAAACATATTTGAGAGCAGTAGCATCAGGTCCTATGCTGGGTTGTGGTGGGGAGATTAGAGAACTATACATCAGAATAGCATGGTCTCCACCTTTAAGGAACTTATAATTAATGACTGACCTGGAGGAATATATCAGAACATAGACACCCAGTGAGTGTGACTCCTTTAAAGCAGACATAAATCTGTGCTCTTTTTCTCCCCTTAAAATATGATGTCATTGCTTGAAAATACTTTTGAGTTGTACTTCACAGAGCAAAATATTGTCAATATGAATAATCATGGAAAATTGTCATCTTTTGAAAATCATCATATATAACCCCCCCCCATACACATACACACACAATGGAAATAGTCCAGAGTTCCAAATACTTGGAACAAGTTTCAAAATAAAAGAAGGTAGCAAGGTAAGTAATGGAAAACATTTTTGATGATGGCAATATCAAATATGTACATATTTTCTCAAGAGGGCAATTTTAATAGTTAAAACTTATTTGGATGCTCAAGTTCTGGTATATGTATTAAAAATAAGCTTCTCTGTTTTTATAGCTGGGCTCTATTTTTCCCTTTTCAATGAAGATTAAAAATAAGTTTAAACCATTGCCATATTTAGCATTTCCCAGGTCTAAGGAAACCAATATTGAATCCTTGATAAATATTTTATGATGTCACCAGATATAGGAAATTAAAACTGGCATAACCCTGACATTACTAAATGAGATTTTTAAGATTCGTTTTTTTGGCATCACATTGTGCAATTGCTAAAGTTTAATAATTCATATTAAATGACTAATTATAATCTTCTTTTATCATTATGAATTCTGGAGGCCAACACCATTAACTATTAAAATTTTTAATTCTTAAAATTAGAGTTTTAGAGAAACATTTAAATAACGTTCTTAAATATCCACGTGCAAATGTAGACAAATCCGCTAGTCTTTTTAAAAATGATTTCTTTATATTGACTAATGTTCAGCATGTTTCAGCAATGTCTCTTGTAAGGAGAACTTAAATAGCAAGTTGCCACCCAATTACCTGGATCAACCACATGGTGACCCTAACCTCTTGGTACTACAGCTAAAAACCCAAAACTGACAGCTTCTTGAATAGGTATTCATGCTTTCTTGGCCTAGCTTTAGGTAATAAGTGGAGCAATTATATTAGCAAGCAACTCATTTGTGTGTATCCAGAGTCTTCCTTGCTGTTGTAATAAATCACTCACTTAAAAAATTGTCTTACGTTCCTCTTTTGGCATTAACCTTGGTGATATTTATGATTATTAATTTCCCTCCCCAAGGAATACCATATTTTCAAATTTGCAAGTGGGGATTCTGTTACTCACTGTGAAGTTATATACTGGCTGTATTGCCGAGGAAAGACTCCGGAAAGAATGTTAAGGTTAAGGGCCTAGCCCTCACCACCCTGTTCAGATACCATGTCTAGAGATCCCTCCCAGGTCTGGGGGGAAAAGACGCTCCAGGGTGGTTTATGGAAAGCAATCTGAACACTGTAAAGCACTTCAAATATAAGGTAAAATTTATGATATTATAAACGCACAATTAGAGAGGCAGCCTCAGGCCTGAAACATCCTGATGCTCCTTTAGAAACTAAGTTAAGGCTACTTTGAATATGTCACTATTAGAAAAAGAATATGAAAACATTTTGCTGAACATTAACATTCTATCTCTAGATGGTAGTATTTGGGGTGATTTTCATTTCTGTCCTTGCACATTTTCCTCCAATGCTTTGTATTTAAAAAAAATTATAATTATTCAAGTGAACATTTTAGAAAAGATAGTGTTTCTCTTCAATCTTTAGAGGGTACATTATAATAATTGAATTTTTAAGAATTAAGTTTTATGCCATGTGTTTAAAATGAAGGCTCAGAATACATTAATTCCAATTGATTTTAAAATCTTATTTCCACAAAATGGGCTTATTCATGTAATTTTTAAAATTTTATGTTGCACACAATTCCACACTTATTTAAATGCACAACTATATTTTGTGCATTGATTTGATTCTCCACAAAATCTTGTTGTACATGTCAAGTATCCAAAGTTGTGTCAAATTAAATAGGAAAGTCATTGCTTTGTAAATGAGCATTTTAAAATAATTTCAAGATAGCATGACCAAAAAAGTTACAAAGTTAAAGCTGTCTTGGGTGGATTTCTTTCTGATAAAGTTATGTGGCTTTGTGTAAACTGGTCCCCAGACCATTTTATGCTGTAATTTCATCAGCAAGGAACCTACAGATGGCATGTATGGGAAGAGCACAAACAAGAAATGAACAAGTCTCCCAGTATGAGCATGCCACTGGGGGTTTCCATCCAACCTGCGACGCCTGGAAGAAACGGCGGATCACCTCATCTCATCTCATTGGCAAGACAGGGACTTCCCTGACATGACTCCCTCCTGTCACCCTCATCCCAACATTTTCAGATCCCATTTTATTGTAAATTTTGATATCCTGGCTTTGGGGTATGATTCTGATTTATTACAACATTGTATTAAAATACATTTATCCTGATTACTGAGTTTTTTGCCACCCCCTGGTCTTAGACCCTGTTCATTAAGTCTGGATAGATTCACTTTTTTTTTTATTAACATATAATGTATTAGTTGCCCCAGGCGTACAGATCTGTGAATCATCAGGCTTACCAATTTCACAGCACTCACCATAGCACATACCCTCCCCAATGTCCATCACCCAGCCACTCTATCCCTATCCCCCCATCCTCCAGCAACCCTCAGTTTGTTTTGTGAGATTGAGAGTCTCTTATGGTTTGTCTCCCTCTCTATCCCATGGAGAGATTCACTTTTATTCCAGAAAGTATACTGAGGTAAATAGACTGTGACAATTGCATCATTATGAGAATAATTATAATGATACAAATGGTAAGAAATAGTTATTTTAATATCCTGTGAAAACTAAAGCCATAGACCATTGCGAATGTTTGAAATTGCTTACTTCTAGAGGTGTATAGGGGGAAATACTGGGCATCTAGTGTTTTTCCTTTTGACATTGTTTTTTCAAATGCTTTTTTTTTTCCATTGGACAGAGCATGTTTTCCTATCATCAATTTTAGGGATCTTTTCTGTTTTCAACACACTACTAATTGGAAAGGTAGCAGTGATTTTTTCATTCAAGGACCCAAGGTTTTAAACACTAAAGGTAATTTGTACATGTTTAGTTTAACACTGCCTAAATCTGCAAAGTACCAAATGCCAGCAAAAGACCAGTATTCATAACATTAGGCAATAGTGATAATTGGTTGGTACATGCTTGCAAACCTATTATTTCTTCACTTTGCAATTATTTTAATTGTAATTATCCATAAAGTTGTAGTTGGCTTTTCAGTCTTGCATGTGCATTTTCTAAGGAGAAAGTGTTTTCACACAGCCTCAGTAACTGAGCATCGTGTCCTCAGATGATGCCATCTAAGATAAAAGGACTGTCTATGATGTGTTCTTGACATATCACAAATTTCCTTTAGACCTTTAAAGAGATTTTCTGTTAATTGTGCAGTGGGGACTACATTTTCTAACAGAAATAATCTCTCATTTTTGTCAAAAGAATTCTCCCATCTATGTTATTTCCATTTATATCAATTTATAATCACAATCAACAGAGAGGCATTATTTTAGTTTTCCCTCTGTGTTTTAAAGAGTGCCAGGAAAAAAAGAAAAGGAAAGGAAAGAAAGAACTTGTAACACTGAGATTAAGAACCTCCATCCTATCCCTAAAACAGCCATAGCCACGGGATCGGGTCGCACTTAGGATTGTTTTTGTAATAAGGAAGATATCCTTGGATCAGCCTCTATTTCAAATAATCAGTGTATTCCCACCAATCTAAGCAAAACTGTTTGTACCAATTTCTGTAAGAACTGGAGATAGAAAGTGAGGCAAAAATATAAAATACTGTCATTTCAATTGTCTTTGGGATAGTCAATCGAAACAAATTTGGGGATCTCCAAAGTACGTTCCCATAGAAAGCACATTGCCTCTGATTCCTGTCTGGAAAGGTGTTGGCTTTTGTTTGGAGTCTTCCTGCCATGTAGGTGGCAGCAACACTCAAGGCTAGGAATTTTCTTTCACATTCTCTTAGCTCTAGTCCAAAGCATGTTCTTACTCAAAATCCTTGTGGAAGAGAAAAGGTTTAAAGTGTAGAGACAAATTTCTCTATGTCCTCACACATCGCAAAAGCACTATTTTAAGGTTGTGCTAAAGTGGTTCCCATAATGTGAAAACATTCATCATTTCCCTTAATACAGAAGTCAGCTTCTGCTCTCGCACATGTTAGTAGTATGATGCTTTTGTTTCTTTATTTACTAGGATCTTAATTCTTTACCTTCTTTCAAGCTCGAGTTTTTTTCTGAAATAAAAAGGAAAAGAACTCTGCTTTCTTCCACTACCAGCTGAGCTTTTCTGGGAAATAGCACAAGCCTGGCCTGTCACTCTTTGTGAACATCCAAGAAGCCAGGGTATTTAGGTAAATGTGGAGTTTCCTTTTGTCTTCCAAATGAAACCATTTCCTCTGATTGTTCTAAAGAGAGGAGATGGCAGTCAAGTTAGTTCTGTGTGCAAATCTAACAGAGGCTGTGTCCCAGCAGAGAGGCCCCGGCACCTGATTGTGAGGCCTGGAGAGGACGTAGAGAGTCCAACACACAGGGAGGGTGTTGAGTCACTGCAGGAATGTGGATCACTGCCTTGAGAAAGGTTGAGGCTCCTGGCCCCAGGCAGAAATGAAACGGGGATGCCCACCTTCCTGCTCATAAATTTGTTCTTATTGGAAACTTATTAGCAGTGAGTAGTTCTTCCATTTCTGGCATTTGACTAAAATTAGTACCTGTTACAGCAAATACAGGTAGCTTTGGTGAAGAAGGCATGTTTAGAGTGTCCCTTTTACATAGTGTCAGTCAACATGTCCAAAATATCAGCCAAATATCTACAATTCCAGGCCCAGGTAAAGCACGTAACAAATCCCCAGGCTCTGAGGAAGTCACTGAATGGTTTGGGAAAGTGAGGAGAGGGTTCTGTATCTAATACATTTCAGTCTTATTTATACCACTTCTAACTTCTTTTGCCCTTGATCACTTTCCCCAAATATCTATGTAATTCAATGCAAGTATTTTTCATTGTAGCAGGCATTGAGCGTGGAGTCTCAAGTACAGGCATTGTGTCTCAGCTCTTTCATTTTCTCACTAGTTGTGGGACATTAGAAAAGGAATTCATGTTATACTCCAAAGCTCAATTTTCTCATCTCTGCACTGGGACTAATAATTTCAATTTCTCAAGCACCATCTGCCTGTACTATTATTACTGAATATAAGATTACAAATAACTGAAACCACTACACATGCCAAAAATGCCTATTTTTATAATCATCTTAATTATAGTCAATCATAATGGCACTCCAATGCATGAACAAGCTTTTTACTCAGACTGAGAGAGCAGTTTGGCATAAACAAGCTAAATAGGTTGTCTTACAGAAGTTTCTTCTTTTAAAATATTTCACGTTAACTGAGTACTCTCAGGATCAAGGGCTAGTTTCAGTTCTCAACAATTTATTTAAAGGTCAAGGCTTTCCCCAGCTCAGTGGGTAATAATAAATAGTAAATAGCACATAGTTTTTCTTCTGGGTCCTGAAAGATAATCCTCTGAGAATGTTTTATGTCAGAGTAGGACAGGCCATGGTCCATCTAAGGTTGTACAAAATGACAGGTAGCTTTTCTCTTTACTTCTATCAGTCTTCGTATTATCAGATGACAATAGCAAGCATGTTTCTGTAGCTTTACATGAGTGTGATGAATAGACCAAACCAAAACATATAAGTACTTATAAAGAAGTACCACAACTTAGAAAGTCAATGAACTCCTGAAAAGATCGTGACTAAAACAAAACAGTCTATATCAAATTCTACCTTCCCCCTAAGGTCGGTATATATTAGAAATGTTTTCCTATTAGGTAAAAATCTGAAAATTAATGAACAGGTCTGAAAACCCTGGTCAAGGAAGGGTTAAAGTGAGGCTGACCATGGTATCAGGAACATCAAACACCAACAGAATGTACCTGGAGAAGGATGCTCCTCTTTATTTTTACTTTAATCAAGTTTGGTGAAATGCCTTATTACATTTTATTACTTTTGTTCCCTTCTTTCCTCCTCTCTAAGTGGAAAAAAAAAGAGTATTGGTTAGGAATAACAATAAAATGACTAGGAGGATTTTCAATTAAAATGGCAAAAATGAAGACACATTTATCTTTACCCTCTCCTAAAGCTCCATTGAAATACTGGGATAAAAGACAAAAATCCAAAGGAAAAATAGAGAAGGGGGAAAGGAATAACAACAGCAAAAATTTAAAAACCAGAAAGTAAATAATTGCTATAGAGGATGATGCCAAGAAGTGAGAAGCTTGGTGTTGCAGAGCTCCTTAAAGCCTCAGAAATTGGAATCAGCTGTGATTTTTGAAAGTAGGGGTACAGGAAAACTATTTGAAAGAAAATTAATCTCCTTGTTTCCCACCCCCATTTTTCACTCCAGCTGACACCAAGAGGTTCCCTCCCTGGACAAGTTAAATAGGAAAGATTCTGAATTCAGGACACTGGCCCAGCTGAGAGCAGGGATATCATCCTCAAAACAAGGGCGGGGTAAAAAATCTGTACACTGATGGCCACACCCCCAGCCCAGCTCCCTTCTGTTTTGTTCCAAAGATGTTGATAACCATTCTTCTCAATACCGGACAAGAGACAGATGAGACTTTTATGATAAAATAACAAGCCTGAGGCTAACAGGCACATGAAAAGATGCTCAACATCACTAATCATTAGGGACATATAAATCAAACCCACAATGAGTTACTACCTCACACCCATTAGAATGGCTACTATCCAAAAACAAAACAAAACAAAACAAAAACAGAAAATCACAAGTATTGATGAGGGGACTGAGAAATTGGAACTCATGTGCTATGTTGGTGAGACCGAAAAATGGTGCAGCTGCTACGGAAAACACTAGAAATAAAATTACCATATAATGCAGCAATTCTAAAGGGTATATACCCAAAAGGATATCTAAAAGCGGGATCTCAGAATTGCACC
>CM052797.1:36223079-36293660 GCA_028533885.1 Nasua narica | reverse complement strand
TTAAAAAAAAAATTAAGGTGCTTAAAAAATAGCTAAAATAGACATTTTGACACTTACCAAGCTAAAATATATATCTTTTAAAGCATCAGTAATTAAAACAGTGTGGTATTGAATCAGGAATAAATAAATGGATCAATGGAATAGAACAAATTTCCAAAAGGATACCCAGGCATATAGGGAAATTTAAAATATGATAGTAATGAGATCCCAAATCAGTGCGATAAAGATGGACATTTTAATAAAGGGCATTCACTCGGTAGCTATTTAGAAAAAATAATGTTCTAGCTGTGCCTGATATTGCATGCCAGTATAAACAAAGAATTTTAAAGGTAAAAATAAAACAGTAGAAGCACCTAGGTGACTCACTCGGTTGGGCAGCTGACTCTTGGTTTCTGCCCGCTGGGTGTGATCTCCTGAGATTGAGCCCTAGGCCTGGTTCTGTCTCCTGCTCGGTGCTCAGTGGGGAGTCTGCTTCTCACCTTCCTTTTCCTCTGACCCTTCCCCTGCTAGCATTCTCCCCCACCCTCAAATAAATGGATCAATCTTTAAAAAAAAAAAAGAATGTATTTATAGAAAGCATGTGTGAATTCTTTCATAAACTGAGAGGAGGAAATTATGTCTTGCATGGCAAACAAAACAAAAACCAAAAGTCAAATTCAAAAAGAAATGAGCAACTGAGAAAACCACTTGCAACTCCTAGAAATGGAGGAAAAATGAATAACATCCCAACAGAAAAATGGCTAAAAGATACAAATAGAGACCACAAAAAAAGAAATACAAATAGTCCTCCCTAAGCATGAAACAAAGGCACAATTTC
This sequence comes from Nasua narica, assembly GCA_028533885.1. Classification (NCBI taxonomy): domain Eukaryota; kingdom Metazoa; phylum Chordata; class Mammalia; order Carnivora; family Procyonidae; genus Nasua; species Nasua narica. The sequence goes on along the minus strand of CM052797.1, from coordinate 36,292,843 downwards.
ACTCAGAGAGACAGCATTAACATTCTCTCAACTATCATCTGGCAAAAAGTTCCAAAAGTTTTCATAGCACACGTTGTCAGACTGAGAAAAGAGGTTCTCTCCTGTCATGTGAGTCGGAGGACAAAATGATACAAAAAGAAAATGTTCACCTAATTTGGCAGCACCTATCTAAATTACAAAAGCATTTACCCATTGACCCAGAAATCTTACTTTGGAGATTCTCCTATCAGCACTGTTTGAAGTAAGAAAAGACTGTGCAAGACAGAGTGAAAAAAAATGAAATAAATGTTCATAATCACTGAGTTTAGATGGAATAATACCGAAAGGTTGAAAAAAAATGGTTATCGATAGGGGAGATTTTTTAGTATCCACCTTTCATATCATTTTTATTTTGTAAATGTGTTAATCATTCAAAAAACTTAAATTAAAAATTTATTTTTAGACTATTGCAATTTTTTTTATTTATTTTTATTTTTATATTTATTTTATATTTATTTTTATTTTTTTTCCTATTGCAATTTTTTAAATCTGGCCAGTCTGCTGCCATACTAATCACTTTCAACTTTTTTTATTTATAAAAACATAAACTTGATTGCATCAGATGAAAACTACTGGTCATTTCTCATTGCCTTCAGAAAAAAAATCTCAATTCCATATGTGGCATATAAGAACCTTCCTGGTTAGCTCTTCCATATATCAGTGTCTACCTACTTTCTTTTTCTTCACCTAGCAGATCCCTACTCATTTTTAACTTGCAGCTCTGGGCAGTTTCTTTCCCATCCTTCCTCTCTCCCCCATGCTGGTTTACATTTCTCAGTCATATTTCCAAGTCACTTTCTGTTTCTTTTTTCTCCTTCCTTTTGCCTGCGTCCCTGGAGGGAGTGCATCTTAGCCCTTAGTCCTTGGTGCAGAACAGGCAGTGTGTGTGGTGCAGGGGGATGGGTGGAGTAGACAGGGGGCCAGTTATTAAGCTACTGGCTCTCAGCCCGACACCCACCCTCCTCTACCCTACTTTGTCTGTGTCCCTGTGGGGTGGAAGGGTGCAAAGTACGAATTTCTGCTTTGCTCCTTGTTAGGTGCGCCCATGGCCGGTGCCGGAGGGAGACCACAAGGCTGTTGTGTTTGTGTATGTGGTGGGGGGACTTGCTCCTTCCTTCCTTTGGGGTTCCTGTTCTTGTCAGTGGCACCCCGGCCTCATTTCTTCACCCCAGTGTCTGTGTTCCAGTAGCAGTAGCTGAATCCTGTTAGCCATCCGTTTTTCCCACACTTGAAAAACCAGCACAGGACATCTTTCAAAAGCTTCAGCTTTTAGCTTCAGCAGAGCAGGGCCCCCTCCTCAGAGGCCTGACTCACAGCTCCACGGGGCCCCAAGCTTCTGAAGTGGAATGACTGTAACCTCTTCCCTTGGTTCCCTCCACCAGAGGGTTTACAGCTGCTTTTTGCAGTTGCTCCCTTTGTAACACCCCAGGGTTCTTTTGCCCTTTCAGTTCTTCAAAACCTAATGAACAAATCTTGGTATCACATTCTCTCCATTAAAATAGCTAGTGTGGCTTCTCTCTTGCCTGGAGCCCGAGTGAAGCCGCCGTGTGTCCCCCCTCAGCATACACACCTACACCTGTTCCTACTGTGGCCTTAGATGGGATTTCTCCTCACTTCTGGCTGCGCAGTTCTGGGGTAATCAATCCCTCATGTTCTGTGCTAGCTCCACAAAATCCTCCATGTATCGAATAAGCTGATGAGGTCGCTCTCTGGGCCTCGGTGGAAAGGAGGACTAGAATTCAGCAGTGTCAAGCATGGCATTTCTTCTCTGCCTGTCGCTGTTTTGCTCCATTTCCTACCTCAAAGGATCTATATCCATTTTGTTTTGATTCAGATGTCCAAAGTGTCCTCTACCTTGCCCATTTAATCTGTTTCCTTCAGGTGCCCTATGTTCCACAAAATTTTTGCAGTTTTTGAAAATTTTCTCTCATACGTAACAAGCATCGCAGAGGGACAATAACAGTATTTTAACTAGCATTTATTAAGCATTTATCATAAACCATAACGTGAGAGAGCCCCCTTTAATCCTCAAAGCAATCTTACTTTTTAGGTGAGGAAGCTGAGACACAGACGGGTATCATCATTTGCTCAGGGCCATGGACAAAACTGAGATTTGGCCCCAGGCTGCCTGACCTATTGTACCCTTAATAACCATCCAAGTAATATTAACTAGGGAACATTTCAGCTGGTTTTCAAAAGACGATGGGGCTTTGAGGTCTTTAGCAGAATGACATCGATGTATGTGTGCATATGGAGTGTACATAAGCTCTAGATTGTTGAGGGGCATAAATATTTAGAATTTGGGGAAAGGAAAAAAAAATCATCTCCCGCGTTGTAAAACCAGAGGTCAAGAGTGGGGGAAGGGAAGCACTGTCACGAAAACAAATATATATAACTGCCCATTTCTCTTGGCAGTACCTGGATGATTGCTAGCTCCTTGGCATTAATCACCTGTCAGAAATTACCTTCCCCACACCTGACACTCCTACCTTGACAATTTTTGCCTCCTCGCTCATGAGTGATGGGGTGATGGTTAGGCCCTATCCATCATGCATTTTGATCAGACTGTCATCCCTGGGTGACTCACATCTCCTGGCTGGGACTAGGCCCCAAAGATGTCAGCCCCAAAGTGAAACCTTGTGATGGTTGGGTAGATGGTTCTGGGAGCAGATTGATGGCACTCAGGGTTTGCTGTATGTCAGTGCTAGGTTGCCTGCTATGACACATGAGCTGTGCCATATAAAAGTACAGCATAAGGACGATGTTGGCCTGGGCCTACATTTTTAGCATAAGGATGAGCTTAATTGGATAGGTGCTCAGCTGTGCCTCATCTGGGGTCAAGGAGGGGTCACAGAAGGACGGAATTCTAAACTAGTAAGGGGGCAGAGTTTCTATGGTGTATGAACAAATGACTCAGAATGCCTATTGATGCCAACCTTGGAAATGCAAGAATTGAAAATATAAGAGAAGTTTTCTAGGGCTCTGAAGACCAAAAACCCCAAAGTGGAAAGATTGGAAGAATTAAATCATGAGGCTCCAGAAGTAGACTCTGGTTTCAGAAGAAATCACAGTTTGTAGTTAGCATTACATCCCTGGGTAATTAATTTCATGATTCAAGGTCAGTGAAATCTTTCTCCAGTGGGGAAACCCAAATGCTTATTATTATTATTATTATTATTTAACCACTTCAGTGTGTCTGATCTGCTGTCAGCATTGAGCACCGCTGTTCCCTTTCCGTGCTGAAATGTTTTTCTCCTCCTCATCATCATCATGTGTTTAATAATCTAGACCCACCAAAAATTCCTTCTCCAGTCCTGAATCCTTACTGAACCAGTCTTATTCAAATTTATTTCATACTTTTGTTCTTACTCTATAATTCTCTACTATACTTTCATAGTATGCCTTCCTGGGTATGCTTTATTGGAACAGAAGTTTTCATAAACCTGTTATCTGAATGTATACTTGTGTTCATGCCATTTCCCTCCTAGTTGATTGGGAGATCGTTGAGATTAGGGATTATATATTTTCCACTTTGCACTCGTATATGCTTTGGGAATGTGTATTGATTGATGATATTTATGCTTTTGTCCTCTGATACCACCTAACACAGGGTTAGGTACCCAGAAGCTAAGTAAATGCTTATGGACATGTTCAGGTAGGGACTGATGTTTTGTTTAGAAAGCCTTGTGTCAGAAAGCCTTCCGCAGGACATATTCTGCACCTCTTTCTAGATACACAGATGCCATTTCTATTCTCGAGGTCACAGAATCCAGTAAATTGAAAACATTTCTTGGGTCTTACTCAGTAAATTCTTTGCAGTTGAAATGGTATCTGTTTCAAATGCCACTTATAGGAGCCAATAATCATACAAGAGCTTGATCTTGACAGCAGAGAAATGTGTTAACTTTCTCAATGTGCCCTATTTACTGTAATCTTGAGTAAATTTCACTCTCTTTTTCCTCTACTACCTCTACTTCAAACTCTCTCATTTGGAGAGTAATTTCTTTGGAATACTGCCCAGGTTAACAGGGGACCTCTTTTGCTATTTTGGCTCCTAATGTGGTCCTTAAACTGGATGCATAATTTCTTCTTACTTTTCTAATGCTTACTGCCAATCTCTTGTTCATTCATTCTGTTCACCCCTCACTCATATGTTATCTCAATGTTTATTACACACCAGCTGTTGCCACTGACACTCCTAGTCTTACTCTTTACTAGCTGTGCAATTTTGGCTTTCTCTGTGACTTAGCACATCCATAAAACGGGGATAATAACAGTTCTGCCTTATAGATTATTATGAAGACTAAATAGGTGTGTGTGTGTGTGCGTGTGTGTGTGTGTGCTGTGTTTATCTGAGTAACTAGCACTTAGAATAATACCTGGCACATTCTAAGGATTTGTTATTTTTGTCTTCAGAGAGAATTGCATCAAATGCATTGGGAAGGAAATTCTAAGCCTCCAGAGCATCATAGCCCTCTCCATCTAAAATATATGCCAACAACAGATTAATATTGCCCCAATATAACTTTTATCACACTGCTCTCCTCACAAAGTTTCTCTGACAATGAGGGGAGAGAATATTATGGCAGAGGACTGGCTAATGTGAGAATTCCAGAGAGCTCAGCATAAACTCAGTTTCCATGGAACACTTGCTCATTCATTGATCTGCTAAACTGTCCACATCAGATAATTTACAAGTATTTTCTGTCTGTGATCATGATTCCCCTGCTAGGTTGTAGGAATAGAAAATCTAAGATGCAAAAAAGTAAGGGGAGCAAATTTAAATTAAAAAAAAATGAGTAGGTATTGAGCCAGCATCCCAAACTGAGTCCTAAGGAATTTCCTGGAATATTCTATAAGGAAAGAAGAGTCCTGTGGTCATAGTATCTGGGAAACTTTAAATAGAGTTGGTTAGCATTCCCTACTGTTTGTACCCTACTCTGGATTTTGAATCATCTCTCACAGATTACTGCTATAATGACTTGCTGGGACTCTCTGCCTTGAATTCTTTCACCTTCTAACCAACCCTTCTACTCTTGACAGAAGTGTCTTTCTAAGACATAGATCCAGTCACACCACTTACACCACTTCCTTGTTTGGAACCATTGGTAGTTCTTTATTACCTATAGCATAGAATCCAAGTTTCTTAGCATGGTGTATACAAACTCTGATTCACAAACTGTGTTTTCAAGCTCCCCCTTCAAACACACCCTGTTCTCTGTTCACGGAGATTTCCTTTTCCTTGACATTCCATTGACTCCCTTTGCCTTTGCTCGTACTATTTTCTCTGGCTGGAATGACATTTTCACATTTATGTACAAATTCAGTTAACTGTACAATGTACAATGTTAATTCTCACAGCAACACCATAATGCATGTACTATTACTATCCCATTTAACAGTTGAGTAAGCTGAGGTGAAGAATTGTTAAATAATTTGTCAAAGGTTATACAGATCATAAAGTAATTGATTTGAACCCAGGCAATCTTGCTCTAAAGCCATGCCTTTAAGCCTTAGGCTGCCTTGCATTTGGGAAGTTGACAGAGAGGGACAGATAAACTACTGATTCAGTTCAAGTTAGGCTCCTTTTTGACCAAATATGCATTTTATTCCTCCCTCCAGAGAAAACACAAATTATTTTATTATGTTTTCTCTTACCACGTGCATACATATAACGTTTTGTGTACACATTATAACTTCATTACATCATCTTCAATTGCAATGCCTGTTTAGTTGTTTGCCCCAGAGGACTGTGGGTTCCTTATGAATAGATATCTTTTACAAATATTCTGACATTCATCTCTATCTTAACAGCCAAGCACAACACCTTAAGGTTCATGTTAGGCACTTAAATCTTTATGGAGGTGAATTAAAATGAATCTGCTTGAAGGTAATGGGAGGCCATGGTGACAGCTTGGTTATGATTTCTGCTCAGCAGTTCCCAGACACACAACTGATAAATGCAAGCCCCTTGTCAAAAATGACAGTGTCTGGTAAGCTATGTGCTGCAAGCATTTCTGAACGGTAATTGTCACAGCAGGGTTTAGAAATGGAACTCGAAGTACTTTTGAGAAAGTCTACCTAAGTCAAGAACTCTTTCCTCTGATGCAGCCTTGGAAAATCAACTTGGCTTCCTGTCTGAAATTTCTTGGTCACTCCTAACACATGTGGGTGTCCTTGGTATGCAGAAGCTCTTCCACAATCCTTTTAATATCAGACTCAATCCCAAGCCCCTAGTTCTGGCTCCCACTCAGTGCTGCATGTCACGTGAAGAGCTCTCTAATTAGAGGGCACGATGCACACACACATTTGACATCTACTGAGCACCTCTTATGCAGTGGGCTCTGTTCCCAGGCCAAAGTTACAGAAATGGACAAGACACAGCCATTGTCCTAAAAAAGCTCACAGTCTTCTAGGAAGCAGGCAAGGAAGTCAATATTATGGAATGTCACATTGTGGTGCCAGGTGATAGGCTGCTTAGAGAACAGGAGGCGGTCTCTAACCCTGTAGGATTGACGGGCTTTCAAAGTAGCCTAGCTTTGTAGGGGATGCTTGGTTTGGGACTTTAAGGTAATAGAAATTAGTCAGAGAAGAGGAAAACTCAATTGCATTGCTCATTCTTCCCCCACACAACTCTTGAATGCACCTGCTATCATCCCTTTTTTGGTCTACTGTAATAGCCTCCTAAGTAACTGTTCCATCCTCCTTCTCTATTGTCTTTCTTTAATGCATACATCATACAAAGTCAGAGCCATCTTTTCAAAACATAAATTGAGCCATGTTACAACTTTGCTTAAACCAAACCAATAACTTCTAGTTGCACTTGCAATAAAACACCTTGCTATGAGCTGTAAGACTCTGCTTGATTTGACATCTAGCTACCTCTTCATCTCCACCTTATGTTATGTCCCCCACACCATACTCTAGCCACATTGGCCTTTATACATTTTTTAAAGATTTACTTATTTATTTGAATGAGAGAGCAGGAGAAGGGGCAGAGGGATAGAATATTCAAGCAGACTCCCACTGAGCCCCATGCTGGGCTCCACGCAGGGCTAGATCTCAGTATCCATGAGATCAAGACCTGAGCGAAAACCAAGAGTCAGATATAGAACTGACTGAGCCACCCAGGCACCCCAATCTTTATTCAACTCTTGAACCCAAGAAAGTTTTACCTACTTAGAACTTGAGTATGTTATTTTCTCTGTCTGGAAGTCTTGGTCCCAGGTCTTCACCTGGCACACACTAAATGTCACCACCTCATACCCCTCATCCTCCTTTGTCTCTATGTCAACACTCTGTGGTTTTTTTCCCCCTTCCCAGCACCTATCGCAATCTGTAATTATTTTATTTATGTTTATTTATTTTTGGCAGGGGTATGTTGTTTCTTTGTTATCCCTACTCCACCATAAATTGCATGAGACATTGGATCATGTTGCCTTGTTTGCCATATATTCTTAGCCCTTGGCACAATGTCTGGCACACCCTCCCTCCCAAGTATTTGCTGAGTAAGTAAAGAGAGGCATGGGGGCTTGGAGACACAGTCCACTTAGGATCTACAGTAATTAATTGTGATATATCTGCAGTGATTGGTGGATGTGTGGGTGTCAGGACAAGAGACTGAAGAGGGAGGCAAGGGTTAGGTTGTGGAGAATCTTGCATGCCACTTAGAGCGATGACAATGTCATCCTCAAATGATGGGGAACTGCTGAGGAATGGTAAAGCAGTGAGTGTCTTGACACATAATGAAGTTCTAGTGTTTTATCCAAGGTCACCCACGTAAGAAAATATGACCTTGGGAACAAAGAATGCTCAGCAGTTGCCTACTCTCTTCTCTGTGTACTTCTGCAGGATTTTGAAAGAAAATGCTTTATTTTACCATTAGCCTAAACACAGCAATTACTTCCTATTCCTTGCTAATTGCTAACTATATTATTGCTTTTTTTCTTCTTCTTCCAATGAGGGACAACTTGGGGAAAACGCGGTAAATGGGGCACTTTCTAATCTTGTTAAATGGTGCAAACATTTTAGAAAAAGTATAACCATTGTACACCATTCTTTGCCTCTATTCCCACCTGAAACATAAGAAAAAATTTATATGTAATCATTTGTCATTTTCACACTCTGACAAATTGTTCCCATATTTTTATTATTAAAACACTATAAAGTGTACTAAATGCACATGATATAGTGAAGATTTTATGTTGCTTTCCAAACCTACTCTATTGCAAAAGGACCAAGCTGGCTGTCTCCCAAGATATATTTGTACATGGGTTGGGATAACATGCAGTATATTCTGGATTCTCCCTCTTCCCAACTCCCAATTGTTTGAACAAAAATGTCCTTTTGATTAATTTGTACAAGTTTCAGTTTTACTTAGGAATATCATCTGCTTTGAGTATTTTCTACGAAAGCAACATGTTGAATCTGAAAAAAAATCACTTGGACAATAGTTATCAAAAAGTAAATTGTAAGAGAGGCATATATTAATGACTTAACCTGAGTCCTGTTATATCCTTGAAATGTATCTGGTAAAACTGAGCACTGCTATCTAAGAACCTGTTTATTTAGACTCAGACCACAGGATAACAAATTTTCTAGCACTCATATCTAATTCCTCACAATTAATTTATATTTTTTTCTTTCTACCTTTAACTCCAAAATTTTTAGAAATTCTACTAATAGTTTTCTTTTCTTTTTTTGATTGTTTTATTTCCTATCAAATTTAAACAGAAATGGTGGTGCCTGGGTGGCTCAGTTGGTTAAACATCTGTCTTCGACTCAGGTCATGATCTCAGAGTCCCAGGATGGACCCCAGCTCAGCAAGGAGTCTGCTTTTCCCTCTCCCTTTGCCCCTCCCCCTGCTCATTCTCTCTCTCTCACTCACTCTCTCTCAAATAAATAAATAAAATCTTTTTAAAAAATTTAAAGAGAAATGGATTCCAAAGTATTAAACAAAAGATTTATTTTTAGCTTTTATTAGCAACAGTTTTTATATATGACACACTTCTAATACCTCTTACATCCTTACCAGAATATAAGTAGTCTCAAAGAGTACTACAAATACTCAATTAAACCACCTTCTTCCAACCTGGTCTCCAAAGCAGAGGACCTGTGGTAACTGTCTGGGGACAATTTGTTTTCAGAAGACCATTTGGATCTATCTGATGGAGCAGTACAACACACCTTTGCTCTTCTTGATTATTTTATCAGCCCCTCCAGTTGGATGAATGACAAAACCTTCCCATATACAAAACTAGAGAAATTTAGGATCAAAATATGGGACTCCATCAGGACCTTTTGCATATATTTTCTTTGAGTCCAAATTTATGTTAGATTTTACAGGTGATTATATATCTGAACCTACAGAGCTATGCGAACTTTTTGCTTTTAGTGCTATGAATTTCTCAACAAAATTTGGACATTTCTGCTACAGTAAATAATTGGCTGCACTAAAGTGGTTCTCACAAGATAGCTCACTATGTTTCCACCAACATTGAGCATGCTCTTCACTCTGGAAGAAGCTGAAAGTCTACGGCATGGTCAGTGGGAGTGTAGGGTATCCAGATTTCACTTTTCACTTTCATTTCTCAAGAGCAAACCTGTTATTGTCAAGTAACTCTGAAATTCCACTTTGAGATGAAACTGAAATTGAGCTCTGAAAACCTCCATTGAAAAGCACCAAATTACAGATGAACTTATGTTTAAATACCAGACTCACTAGCTTTCTGATAATTCCTTATGGGCTAAGAGAGGGAAGTGTGTGCGTGGAATCTGGGATGGCCATTTAGTCCAGCCCCCTTTCTCCAGTCATAACCTTATTGATTTCCCCAACATCATGGTATTTTATATGCCATAAGAAGAGTGTGTATCATCCATTGTCAAGTTGTTACATGCCCTACAACAAATAGTAATGTATAAATGATCTTCCTTACATTTAATCTAGCTAACAAAATTGAATATTCCAGTTATCTAAACCTTGTGATACAATGTTTTATTGAATATGAATATTTAGAGTGAAATTAAGAGGTATATTTCACATCAAATACAGTACCACATGGCTTTGGAAAAAAGAGATGATAAGAAGCCATGGCTACCTTGTAAGAAAGAGCCATTTTAATTTCAAAAAAGCATTTTGGAAAGTACGAGATTTTTTTAAATCTCCCACTATAAAGCCCTTTCTTAAGTGAATCTTACTATTTGGTTGACACTGAAATATTTATTGTTAGATTACTTAGTTCTTGTAATTAAAAGATAGAACATTTCTTTTAAAACAATGACTGCTTTTAATCTTATTTTAAAGCCAAATTTAAGTCAATTAAATGAGCTTTGCTAACAGGTACATTCCCGGCTACAAAGACAGGTGATAAGAAATGGCTACCTAGGTGGGTGCTATGAGAGAGGTCAGTGCTGAACATTTTTTGATGATCTTTCCATGTCCACTCTGCATTCTTCTCCATCCTACTCTGTGCCCTATAAGGCTGATCCATGTAGACAGCTCTGACAGTTGTCCTTGTCCATGGGCTTCTAGTTAATTCTGCCAAGAAGAGGCACTAGTAGGTGATGGAGGGTGGGAGGAAATAAGAATGAGGGAGGTCATGGTGGTCTGGCTTGGTCTCTCTACCAGGGAGTCGTTCTTTCCACACAGTGATCGTCAGTGGGTTTTTGAAACTATTCTTTCCTGTTGCTTTTTTCAGGGTGGTAACTATGTCCACTGCTATTAGACCCTGGGTTCTGTAGAATTTATTTTCCTGAGCCCCATCCTATCTTTGAAACATTTCTATACTACACTCAACTCAGTTACGAAATTTGAGTGTGCCGTTTCTTTCTTGCTGATAAAAGGACTAGAAAAGCTCATGAACGAGTACAATCACATTCTCAGAAATGTGGCAGGCTCAATGTCCTTTTGCACAACTGTTTTTTTTTATTATAAACTTTATGTTTTATAAAAGTTTTAAGTTCATGGCAAAATTGAGAGGCAGATACAAAGATTTCCCACATATCCTTTGCTCCCACCCACGCAGAGCCTCCGTTATCATCAACATCCCCCACCAGAGTGGAACTATGATTTCTATGAAAAGAAAAATTATAATGAGAGAGTGTCAGGAACAATGCTTTGTGGAGTCAAAAACCCTCAGTGCAAGGGGGGAGAGCAGGGACAGCTAGGACAGTACTTTCATGCATATGGTCAGGGGAGAAGTTCTCTTTTTTTGTGATATTACTGACCACTACCTAGTTCAGGTCCCAAGAGATGTTTGTTTTCCTCTGACTTTACATATATACTAAAAATCTGGCAATGGGTCAAGATTATTCCACACAATTATGGAAAATTTTTCTGCCTTTTAAATGACCCACTTACATGGAAGAGGAAGCCTGCTCATTGGTAAAAAGCTAAGCTGGAAAAGAAGTGTTTATATGTCTAAACTCTCATTTGTTGAGCAACCACCTAAAAGTAAAGCAAGAGAAACTGACCTTCTTCCATTGTTGAGCCAGAGAGATGTGTACCTAATACCCTGGCTACTCTATCAACCAAGTTTACAACCACCCAGCAGGACCATTTTAAAGTCAGGCCCTCTTCGCAGGATAAGGAAGGAATGGAGAGGCATCTTCATAAGCGTGTTCAGCCTCAGTACCAGTGCCATGTGCTCTCTGAATGCACCTGGACACAAACTGACAGTGCAGGGCTTTCTAGAAGACAGGAGAGACAGAGAGTTTGTGCCAAAGAGAAGCTCACTGAAACCTTCTCTACTAACTTCTCAACCTCTTAATGAATAACAGAAGTGTTTTTTTCTTTTTTTTTTTAGAAGTTTTTTTTTTCTTATTTGAGTTTCTGAATCTGATATTCTCTATCTAAACGGGTGAAGAGATCAATGAAATCAGACTAATCCCAAATGATATTTGACAGTTTTCAAGCAAAACTGAACCCACACACATGGAGTGCTAAAAGCATTCAGAATGCTGCCTGAATGCTGCTTAGCATTTCAGTAGTGGCTCAGAAGATCCCAAGATGGTTTCTGTAGTTACAGTGACAATGTAATTACCACATTACTTAGCCACGTTTAAATAAGTTAAATGAGTTTATGGTAATTGTCTAGAAAAAAAGAAAAATTATAGACATAGTTCAGTTCCTTTTTACACTATCTCTTCTGATTCTCTGCAGACCTTTTAAGGTTGACAGTATATGAATTACTGTCCCCATTTACATATGTGTAACCTGAGTTCCAAAGATACTAAGACAGTTGCTGAAGCTCACACAGAGTCTAGAATAAATAGATTTTCAAAAAGACTTGTTGGGATGATTGAATGAACACATGAGTAACTAAATGGGCAGTTAGCAGTAGGCACAGGTGAGGCTTGAGGCCAGCTTCCCTGACTTGGGGCTCCAAGATTCCTTTCATTATACCACCATTGTTTGAATTTAAAGGAATCCATAAATCATTTGCAAGGAAGGAAACTCCATTGGAATTAAACATTTGAAAATGTTATAATGGATAGTAGGGCTCTGGTATTAACTCCCTAACGTTCTTCAGTAAGAACTTGGTGAGACCATTGCACATTTTCTTTTGTCATTAATGTTTTACATTGTCTGCTTGTTCTGTGCTCTTTGATTTTGCTTCATGCCGTTCTGTACTTCAGTCACAGCTTCCTCTTGTCATTGGCTTTTCAGAGCAATTGCAGAGAATTCTCAGCCTTCATTAGCAAATGTGCCTGGTTCATATTTTAAATTGATTTTTAGCTATTCACACTCTGACTACTGGTGTTTCTACCTCCACAATTCACGATACTAGAACAGAGGGACAGGCTCTTAAAAATACCAACTCCAGTAACCTTGTTTCTGTGTTTGCCCAGTGCTACGATCCCATTTTACATCTTTGTATTTTGCGATCTGCAGATCTGTACACGTGCTGCCCTTGGAGGCTTGGGAATGGGGCAAGGGAGACAATGCTCTGCTCTGCTAGTAGGGAACACTTGGGACAGGTCTCAGAAGAAAATGAACCCTTCCTTGAAGCATCTGATACATGCTTCCATTTTTTCTTTTTGCCCATAACAGAGGATATGGGCATCCCCTTTTGTGGTACTTTTTAAAGTAAGTGATTTTGCCATTTCAGATTAAGATGAAATTTTGGGTGTCAGCTTGGAACTGCTTCAATGGCTGTGATCAGTTAGCTCTCAGTTTACCAATTTGTGTTCCACTGAGTTGAACAGTAAAAACCCTTGGTAGTTTACCTGAAAGGCCATGAAGATGACTTATGGGCTGCAGCACACAATATTTCTTTTCTGTACTTTATCTAGACAAATAAGTGCTTATAACTCTGGATTCAGGAAAGACTGTTTATTCTTCAGAACTGACATCCCATTAAAAAGAAAATAAAGTAAGCATCAGGATTAGTCCCCTAAGCTTCCATCAACAATTTTGCCATGAATGTCTGTGTGTTTTTCCCCTGACAACTCCTGACACCCAAAATGCATTTTTCTATAGAAAATATCATGTTACTCTTTTCTCTCCCCTCTGTATTTGCCAGTCTTCTCTGACCTCTCGCAAAAATCAAGCCTTAGATCTTAAAAATAATAATAAAAGAATAAGAAATAAAAGCTCTTGTGGACTAAGAGTGATGGCAATACTCTTAGCAAAGACTTCCCCCCACTCTTAAGAACCATCCATTGCTGTTGAGAAAGAGGGAGCTGGCACATGCAGGCTGACTTTAGGGAACCAAGGTGAGATAAGAGTTGAGGGAAAAATAAAGCACTATTTTATAGTGCTAAATGAATTTTACTGGAATAGTCAGCTTCTTCCTCACTCTTACTAATCAAATCGGCCTTTTAGTTATCACTTATAGTGAAATGAAGTCAGAGAAACAAGAATGCACCTTAGTCAAATAAATATAAGGTGATGTGTCTAAGTGCTAGATTGCAGGAGAAAAGAGAATTTGGAAAAGCAAAAGGCTTATTATGGTAGGTAGAGCTCATCAGCCAGGATCTGGGAGATAGAATGGCTGTTATAGATATGGATTTCATCTGGTGATTTAATAACAAATTACCTGAATTTGTTCTTTCCACTGAGTAAGATGAGATTGAGGGCAAAGTCATTGCCCTTTACAGGCTTCCCCTGGTGTTTGTTTTTAACTGACAGCAATTAGATAAAAATGTTTGAAATGGGAGCCTTGCCATCCCCATTTCTGGTCCACAGTCCTAAGGAATGGTCCTATCGGATCCCGTTGGGTGATCATAAAGAGAGAAACTGTCTTGTCTTTGACTCCAAGGAGAATTCAGAAATGTATATGGGAAGAACACTCCTTTTGTTAAGAAAGAATATACAAGATGAAGATATGGCCAGCCTCTGCAATGGAATATTACTCAGCCATGAAAAAGAATGGAATCTTGCCATTTGTGACAACATGGATAGACTCAGAAAGTATTATGTTATGTGAAATAAGTCAGAGAAAAACAAATACCATATGATTTCACTTACGTGTGAAATCTAAAAAAAAAAAAAAATGACAGACAAACAGACAAAAAAACCAGGAACAGACTCACAAACACAGAGAACTGGTGGTTGCCAGAGTAGAAGGGGTTAGAGGATGGGTGAAATAGGTGGGGGGGATTAGCAGTCATAAAATAACTGTTTATAACATGAGATACTTATAAAATAAATAAGTCATGGAAATGAAAAGTACAGCATAGGGAATATAGTCAAAAATATCGTAATAAGGGTATATCACACTGTAAGGTGATAGATGGTGATTATACTTACTATGGTGAGCATCGAGTAATGTATAGGATTTTTTTTAACTACTGTGTACACCTGAAGCTAACATGTCAAATATACTTCAGTAATAATAAAAGATTGAAAAAAAAAAAGCCAGAATACCAATTGTGTCAGCATACAGACTGCTGCAAGAACAGAGGCAGGTGTTCCAAATGAACAGGCATCAAGTGATTTAAATTTATTTGATGTTCTTATCAATCATTTGTATCCCTAATTCTTATATAGTAAACATGTGTTCCTTATATTATTTTTTAAAAAAGTAAATCTAAATGGATGTTGCCAGTTTGTTTATAATACTGAAATACTAGTATTAAAGGACAACAATTCTCTATGATGATTACCATGTAAACAAGTCATTCTGATGTCATAAGTCATTCTTACTGCCATAAGAGCAAAAAATCTGAGTTCGAGGTTGGCTATGTTACCCTTCAGGACTTTCACAAATACTGAGCATCTACTGTGTGGTAGATAGTTGA
The DNA here is from genome assembly GCA_028533885.1 of Nasua narica. Taxonomy (NCBI): domain Eukaryota; kingdom Metazoa; phylum Chordata; class Mammalia; order Carnivora; family Procyonidae; genus Nasua; species Nasua narica. Next base: position 36,277,561 of record CM052797.1, on the reverse strand, counting down.
GTGAGTCCTGGATATACGATGAACATTTGTAGGCACAGTCCTCAGTGAACTTACGGGGGATAAAATTGTCATGCATCATTCAGTTTCCTCTCTTGTAACATGGAAATAACCACATCTTAGTAGGTCATTGTGAAGATGAAGATTAAATTATTTAACATATGTGAATTCTCCAAGTGCAGAGAAACTATTCAATTAAATGAAGGATCTGAGAGTGTTTGAAAGCAAAGATGAGCTATTAGTTTCAGGAGACAAATATTAGCTCACTAATAATAGACATCTGGTATCAAACCCATGTATCTATGTTACTTATTATGAGTTTAAGAGAAAACACATTAACTTGTTCAAATATAAGCTGTTGAATTTAGCTCCCACTTTGATTTACCTTTCCCCTGGACCTGTTGGTACGCAAGATCCAAATGATAGAATGCCGTTAATGTTCACTTCTTGTCACCTGAGGGACAAACCAGTTTCTAGGCATCCCAACCCTACATGGCTCTGTCTCAAAGATCAGATAGGTGGCATGGAAAGATTAATGAACCATTCCACCAATGCATTCTCGTGTTTTTAGCCACAGACTCCTTTTTTGTGGCACCTTCCAGAAGCCTGTCCTAGACATTTCAAACATATTTTCCTCTGTTTTTACATAGAGCCATGAGAATAGCAGACCTTGGCAGAATAGTAGAAGTGAATCAGAAGATAAAGGAGGTTTAAAAAGGCAAGTCTATGAAAGGTGGTTATGAAAAAAAGAGGTTCAGATTTCCCTGTGTAGAAAACACATTTTCATTTCTCCAAATCACTAAGTAATTCTACCCTGGGAAATGCTCAACCATTTTTCCTTCTGAAAGTTCCTTAAAGAAACAACAAAAAAACCCTAAAAAAATCATTTTTCTTGAATTGACTCAGATAAATTAACCACCCAAACTCTCTTTCTCTGCATCTCCTCCCCAGACTCGGTTCCCTGGGGGCAGAGAGTTATTTCCCAGTACCCAGGGAGTTCTACCAAGTCCTCTGCCACCATGGGGCCTCAGGGCATGGGAGTATCCTTTCCTGCAGAGCGAGAGCACCCTTTCCAGGGGTCGCAAAGCCCTTAGGACCCAGCCAGGCACTGAGCCTGATGTGTGGTGACCATCGGGTAGTATGGTGTGGTACGCAGAATGGGGATCAGGGTTTTAGGCCAGGAGCCACCAACAGATGTAGGTGTGGTGAAAAAACTTCCTTAAATTCTTTACAACTGCAGGGGCGCCTGGGTGACTCAGTCAGTTAAGCATTTACCTTTGGCTCAGGTCATGATTTCCGGGTCCTGGGATCCAGCCCCATGTTGGAGGCGGGGGTCCCTGCTCAGCAGGGAATCTGCTTCTCTCTCTCTTTCTCTCCCTCTGTCCCTCTCCCCACTCCCAGCTCATTCTCTCTCTCTTTCTCTCTCTCAAATAAATGAATGAATGAATCAATAAATAAATTCTTAAAAAAAATTTCTTGCAACTGCATATTCTACAATCCGTAAAGCGGGGGGAATATTGGCCACTTTCTGGACTATGAATAGGATTAAATGAGAAACCACTTATCAGTAGTAAGCCTGGACAAATACTACATGATTTTTAAAATCTTAATGTTACCTGGTACTATGGACAGAATTGTGTCCCTCCACTAAATTCAAATACTGAAGCCCTAGCCCCCAGTGTGACTATATTTGGAGATTGGCTTTTAGGAATAACTAAGGCTAAATAAGATCATAAAGGTGGGGTCCTACTCCTATTGGATTGGGAGCCATATAAGAAGAGGAAGGAAACATTTAATACAAGATCTACTCTCTTTGCAATTTTTGAGCATACAATACGGTATTGTTAACTACAGGCACTATGCTGACAGTAGATCTCTAGGACTTACTCATCTTGTATAACTTAAACTTAGTACTGCTGAGTAACATCTTCCTCTTCCCCCCTCCTCCTAGATTCTGGCAACCACCATTCTACTCTCTGCTTCTGAGTTTGACTATTTTAGTTAAACGTTCTTATTATACATACATAATAAAAACAATAGTAATAAATAGAACAGGAGGAAACCCTTGGACGTGATGAATATATTGATAGTATAGACTGTATAGATAGTATAGATTGTGGTAGTAGTTTAATGGATGAATACTTATTTCCAAACAGATCAAGTTGTACACATTTAGTGTGTATATGCCCAGCTCAGTGGTTAAAAAAAGAAGAGAGAGATCTCTCTCTCCATGCACAAGCACAAAGGAAAGGGCATGTGAAGACACAGTAAGAAACTGGTTATCTGCAGGCCAGAAAGAGAGCTCTCGCCAGAATCTGACCATTTCAGCTCCCTGATCTCAGGCTTCTGGCTGCCAGTACTGTGAGAAATAAATGTCTTGTTTAAGTCCATCTACAGTATTTACTTCTCATCTAATCTTACAGTTAGTGACTCCTCGTCAGCCCCTCCTGCCAAACATACCATCTTGAAATTCTCCTCCTTCAGCTCTCACAACTAGTATAATGAGATAGTTATGAGCAACTCCAGATATTTACTAGCTGTGTGACCTTGGGCAATATGTTTAACCTCCCTGTGCCTCAATTTCCTATCTTAAAAGCAGGTTAATAATAGTAGCAATCTCATGGGGTTTTTGTACAGATTAACTTAGTTCATGAGCATTCAGGCCAAAGGCACATATTAGCAGATTGTCCTCCCTAGAATATAAATCCTGTAACAGCAGCACTGTTCATCTTTTTTGTTCCCTGATGTATCTCAAGCCCTTGGAATTGTGTTTGGCACATAGTCATACTCGATTAATATTTCTGGAATGATTGAATAAATGGTCCTCCCACCTTTCTGACTGGCTTTCCAAATTCTATAATTTGACCAGACTTAACCTTTCTAGTCTTATTTTGTCTCTATAACCAAGTTAGAAATGTACAGCCATACTGAGTGACTGGATATTTTTTTTGTCGAAGTTCTACATTTTCATATTTCATTTTCCTTGCTCCAGCTATTCCTTCTACTTGCAAAGCATGCCAAGTCCCAACCTACCTCAGCCTTCTAAGTCCTACTCATCTTCAAGACACTTGTGTCAGTAACTGTTTATTAGATTTGAGAGACCATCCGAACTTCCAGAAGATTCTTCAGCTCCCCTTTATATACTCAGTCTCTTACAAAGGTGAACATGCAACACCTCTACTCCCTGCTACATACACACAGATACACGCAGTCACAAACATACCATCCCAAAGGCTCCTTGCAAGATAGGAACTGGGATTCTCAGAATCTTACCTCCTCAGATCCTAGGAGCCCTCTATGCTCTCAAATGGAAACATCTTATGCCTGGTTTGAATTTCTTTCTTTCTTTTTTTTTTTTTTAAAGATTTTATTTATTCATTTAACAGGGAGAGAACACAAGCAGGCAGAGAGGCAGGCAGAGGCAGAGAGAGGAGCAGGCTCCCTGCGGAGCAAGGAGCCCGATGCGGGACTCGATCCCAAGATGCTGGGATCATGACCTGAGCCAAAGGCAGTTGCTTAACCAACTGAGCCACCCAAGCATCCCCTGGTTTGAATTTCTTGATCACCTCTTCACAACTGTCCCTGGGGAGCACTACCTTACTGAGAGAGTAGAAATCTCTAGACAGGGTTACTGTACATTAGAATTCACTGCTTCTATTTGGAGAGGACTTTTCCAATACATTTTGAAATGACCTTAGGAGAGACCCAGAGTGTTATACAGTTAGAACTGATTCTCCACGCATTGGAGGAATGCTCATAGTTGAAGAGGTTGCTCCCAACACCTTTCTTCTTTTTTCTGCACTTCTCATGTACAAACATGACTACCTACCGCTTCCCAGGAAAATGAATAAGGCCCTTTCTATTCCCAAAGTCATCAGAGATTATATCAAAATTTAATGAGGAAGGGACAAGAGGACATAGAACAGATGTATCTGAAAGGCTCTGGTTTCTATAGTAGCTTGGTCTCCACGGGATTTGGGTGGAAAGTCCTATGAAAAGTTTTGATATATTTTTATCTTCATCTCTTCCCTGATTCTTCTGCTCCCTGTTCCCATCCCTTAGAGACACGACTCCCCACTGTGCCCTGTTAAAGTACATTTGTTTGATCAAATCCTGAACCCGCTTACACAAACGGAAGTTGGAGGTTAAGCATAGCTATTTGTTCTTCTGGGGAAACCAGAGGCTCTTCCCTGCCAGTGCCCCCCAAGTAAGCAATAATGTCATCTCTCAGTTCTTAGAGCCTTTTTAGCTCCTCCCAGTTGTACATGGATGCCTTTTGAGGGCACAACTGCCAACTACTGCTGTTACACATCCCTTTTTGCCATGGCCAATGGATTGGAGTATAGCCTCATAATGTCCAGAGACCTGAGGCTATGGCTACAAAGTCGCTCCAGTAACCCTCTCCAGGTCTGCCTCTGTTTTGCCCTTTTACTTCTGAACTAATTATTGCCTTGCCTAGGAATGTGGAGAGCATCCTAATTAAAGCATCTAAACTTGTTTTTCCTGCCCAAATATTCCTACAAACATTCCATTAACTCCCAGAGAAGGCAGACGTCACACATAATTAGGAGCATTACAATAATGCCAACCTACATTGATCTCATGTATTCTAGTGTACAGGGCACTTTCACACCTATTACTGCAGATTATACTCATAATAACCAACCCCATGAGGAAAGCCTGGAGACTATAATTAGCCCTTTTACAACTAAGGATTCTTAGACAGGTCGGCTAAGTGATTTTGGCTTATAAATGGCAGAAGCAAATCCTCTTTTGAATAAATGGAGAAAAGGATCTTTTAGGAGGGAAGTGGGGAAATGTAAATAGGCCCCACAGAAGAAATATATGGGATGTCAGATAAAAAACAGGATCTGATTTACCTTGTAAGTATCAGATTGATTTGTTTGCCTAATAAATTTTAATAACCTTACCTTTATCTTTATAACTAGACAAAGTACTTCATGAGAACAACACTCACGTAAAAGTATTTTTCCATGAAAAATAGATATAGATGACAGGTTGGTGGTAGCCAGAGGCAGGGAGTGCAGGTCAGAAAAATAAGTGAAGGGGGATAAAAATGTATAAACTTCCAAGTATAAAATAAATAAGTCATGAATATAATGTACAGCATAGTGACTATAGTTAACAGTACTGTATTGAATACTTGCAAGTTGCTAACAGAATAGATCTTAAAAGTTTTCATCATAAGAAAAATAAATTTTGTAATTATGTATGGTGACAGATGTTAACTAGAGTTATTGTGATCATTTTGAAATATATACAAATATTGAATCATTATGTTGTATCCTAACATAATCATAATTATTTCATAAACTAATATAATGTTCTATGTCAATTATACTCCTTCCAAAAAGGTTAGCAGACATTGCCCTATGCCTCTTAGAAGAAAATCACTCCCACGGAGAATCACTGTTCTAAAGATAACCAGTCATGCCATTTTCCAGGCCTTATTCTCTTTTTTCCAGGAGTAGAATTTAGTAATTCATCACTTACATATAACACCCAGTCCTCACCATAACAAGTGTCCTCCTTAATACCCAACACCCATTTAACTCACCCCACACCCACCTCCCAATCAACCCTCAGTTTGTTTTCTATTGTTAAGAGTCTCTTACGGTTTGCTTCTCTCTCTCTTTTTTCCCCCTTCCTATATGTTCATCTGTTTTGTTTCCTAAATTCTACATGTGTGAAATCATATGGTATTTGTCTTTCTCTGACTGACTTATTTTGCTTAGCATAATATACCCTAGGTCCATCCACATCATTACAAATGGCAGGATTTCATTCTTTGATTGCTGAGTAAATTCCATCATTTATATATATATATATATATATATATATATATATATATATATATATATATATATATAATGGAAACATACATATATAATGGAAATTTATATTCATTATATATAATGGAAATTTACAATATATACACATAGAATTTATATGCCACAACTTCTTTATCCATTCATCAGTCCATGGATACTTGGCTTCTCATAGTTTCGCATAGTTTGGCTATTGTTGATAATGCTGCCATAAACATCAGAGTGCATGTACCCCTTCGAATCTGCATTTTTGTATCCTTTGGGTAAATACCCAGTGGTGCAATTGATGTAGGGTAGTTCTCTATTTTTAACTTTTTGAGGAACCTCCATACCGTTTTCCAGAGTGGCTGCACCAGTTTGCATTCCTACCAATGGTGTAAGAGGGTTCTCCTTTCTCTACATCTTTTTTTTATTAACATATATTATTTATTTCAGGGGTACAGGTATGTGATTCATAAGTCTTACAGAATTCACAGTGCTCACCACAGCACATACCCTCCCCAATCGCCAACATCTGTTGTTTCCTGACTTGTTAATTTTAGTCATTCTGATAGGTGTAAGGTGGTATCTCATCATGGTTTTGATTTGTATTTCCCTGATGAGGGATGTTGAGCATCTTTTCATGTGTCTATCATCCATCTGGATGTTTTCTTTCGAAAAATGCCTATTCGTGTCTTCTGCTTATTTCTTAACTGGATTATTTGCCAGTTTTGGGTTTTGAGTTTGATAAGTCCTTTATAGATTTTGGATATTAACCTTTTATCAGATGTGTCATTTGAAAGTATCTTCTCCCATTCCGTAAGCTGCCTTTTAGTTTTGTTGATTGTTTCCTTTGCCGTGCAGAAGCTTTTTACCCTGATGAAGTCCCAGTAGTTCATTTTTGCTTTTGTTTCTCTTGCCTCCAGCGATGTGTCTAGTAAGAAGTTGCCACAGCCAAGGTCAAAGAGGTTGCTGCCTGTGTTCTCCTCTAGGATTTTGATGGTTTCCTGTCTCACATTTAGGTCTTTCATCCATTTAGAATTTATTTTTGTATATGGTGTAAGGAAGTGGTCCAGTTTCATTCTTCTGCATGTGGCTGTCCGGTTTTTCCCAACACCATTTGTTGACGAGACAGTTTCAGATTGATTTAATCAATGTGTAAAGATTTCTAAATGAAATAACCTCTACCAGTCACCTTTCTGGTCCCTTTCAGTCTATTGATAGCTTGCCTGCCCTCTGTTCTTGCCACCACCAACCTGCTGCAGGCAGAGAAATCCAACCTAATAGTATTATGTCACATCATGTCATCTCATATCATATCCTATCATCTCTCCTGTGTAAAACCCTTCGATAGCTTTCCATCGCTCTTAGGATAAAGCCCAAGCCTTGACATGGCCTTAACGAGAACCTGCATGATCATGTCCCTAAAGGTCTGTTTCTGTCCTCTTAACTCCCAGCCATCCTCTCAGCCTACCCGCCTCCTCAGAGTACTGCTCCTCTCTCATGTCTGTGCTCAATCTACACTTCCTCAGGTAAGCATTCCTTGACCTTCCTGACTAGGACAAACAATTCTATTATGGGTTAGCATAGTCTCATGTCCCTCTCCTCAGAGGGCTTAGTAATTTTATGTTAATTTGTGCGATTAATTGATAAATGTCCTGTTCTTCACCTACCTGGAGAGGGAGAGGTGCCTGGTTTGGCTCGCCATTGTATCCCCAGTACCTACCACCACACCTGGAATAGGTTGGAACTTAGTAACTAATATTGACTGACTGTATGAACAGATGAGCAAATAAACGGAGAATGAAGGTAATCCTTCAAACTAATTAATCCTCATTAAACTGACAGTTCAATAGAAAGTCGTGTCCTTCTTCGTAAGTGTCCCAAACATGAACAGTGCGTAGATATGGCCTGTTTCTGTGTTTTGTCATCAAATTTTATAAATAAGATTTTAGTCTTAGAGAACTACTAAGGAATTCTTATGTAAATGTCTCCTTTTTTTTCCATTTTCATTGGGAATAATCTTCCTGGCCCTTTTCTCCCCGTCTCTCTCCCCAGGAAGTAAAACCATCATCTTTTTTAAATCTCAGAGAAATACTGGTGCTGAGTAATTCTCCAGCAGGCAGTTCTTTAGGGTCAGAAACACTGCTCGAGTGCCTACCTATGTTTGGGTTTAGAATCACTCATCCTAATACTTGGCAGTGTGGACCTCCATGTGGTCGAATGTTGAGCCTCTGTCTGAGGAAATGACCACCTTCTTCTTCCAACTTCCCCGCTCTTTGTTAAGAACCCTACTTTGAGCTTATTTATATTGAGAAAAGCTTTTGCAGCAGACACACACCTGTTCCTGAACATCCTGAGCGTGAGCTGTGGGGTTTCCTGATGAAAGGGTTTGTTCACGCGGAGCTCAGTAAGTCTGACTCAGAAAGAGAAATGAGTAAAGAAAACTTAAACAAAAACAAAAACAAAACCCCCCCCAACAACTCTGTCCAAAGGAACACAATGAAAGAAGAGAGTTTTGAGGCAAAAGAGGCAAAGCAAATAAGAGTAAATCATCAAGAAACCATGTTGAACAGTTTTACTTCCTAAAGTAGAAATGAATGCATATTCTCCTTCCTATCACACTGCTTCAGGGAGAGAACTGTAGCTCAGCAGATTAACCTGGCATTTGCACGATGGTCTTTAAGCCACTAATTTTTGGTGAGGGAAGGGACGCAGTTGGAAAAGAAGACTTGAAATTGGCTAATTTGGGACCATTGGTTAACGCCAATATATTTGTGTCAGGAGTCAGGAAAGGATTTAGCTTTCCACTTGATCTGTGGATGTGCCTGAGGGGCAGTGAAGTTTTGAAGGAAACAAACCATTGGAGGATTTGTGTTTCGCTCCATCAGTTTGGACCTAAGAATCTAAGAAGATGCTTGTAGCACTGTCTTTCCTCTTAGCAGATTTTTTGCTCTGAATCATCGCAACATGTAAAGCCCTGACACCTAGGATATCCTGAGGGGGAAAGCAAGAGAGAAGGATGTAATTGTGCCAATTCATCTGGCCAGGAGACTGAGGGCACAATGTCCTTTGGGCAGAATAAATTGTTATTTTGGGACCTTGTGTTGATCATTTTGGCAGTAGTATCCTGGAGGGACAAATCCAGAGTTGCAGAAAGACGTTTGGGTGCCTGGGGCAGGAAGTCAATTAGTTATAAAGCTCTCCTTTTCCCACCCATATTTATACAGGGTGAATATCCATTTAATGAACTGGTGTCAGATTCATGTTCTACAGCGTAATTTAAAAAGCACATGATTTTTTATTTCATTCATTTGTTATGCATGTAAATAAATAATTACCTTTTACATCTCACAGCAAAATGCTGAAATAAAAAACACACATATACTTGTTCTGTAGAAGCCCAATGTCTCGGGATAGTCAAGTTCTGGTTCTCTTTGTCCTCAGTTTCCCTTCCCATATTTGATAAAAAAAATCTTCACTTCTTGTGTTTTAGAAAGAAACATTTTGTTGATGTTGTTGTTTTATTTCAATAAGGTCATTTAAGGCCTTATTTCCAATTATGCTTGCAATGTAATCTTGAATTTCTAGCTGAGATCCACCATCACTGTAGAGCTTAATACAGTTCTCAGATTCAAGGACTAAGAAATTCACAATGTAAGCACTTTCAACTCTGAAAGCAAAAAAACAAATGTTCTACCAATAAAATCTACTTTAAGAAATTTTCTTTTCTGGAAAGTTGTATTTCATTGTTCTAAATCTTACTCTCCAGTCAAGCCCACTTGAGTTCTGCCCAAGTGCTGGCCCTCATGCATAACCCACAGGTCAAAGATGGTAAAGACAACGGCAGTGTGCAAGGTACAAAATGAACAGCAGTGTCCTGAACCATTCAAGTTCACCAGGAGGAGGGGGTGTCTGTGTGTGGAGACGGAGGTCTTGGGGCTGTGCGACTCTCCCAACTAATGATCATTTTTTCTTCTTTAAGATGATTTTCTCCTGGTTTATGCTTCCCTCTTCCTCCTCCTCCCTTTCCTCTTACTTTTCTAGACCATCTCTAATTAATAGAATAAAGGTCCACTACAATGGAAGTGGCTATGGAGGCCCTGAACTGAACAAGCCCTATATAGAGGCAAAGTGCCCAGCGGACCAGGGAAGGAGAAAGATAAATGAAGTTTCTGCCCCATAAAACTCTGGGCAAATGCCACCACAGACAACAAAAGGGAAAATGGAGTTAACCACAGGAAGATGGGACTATTTCTTTTTTGTGTACTTTAATACACACGTTTCATATCTAATCACTGATAGAAATAATAATTGTCGTACATTTTCCATTATATAATAGGTTTTTTTTCTACGTTCATATATAAAATGTGTGCCCTGCCTGGTTGGCATAACCTGCCTAATGCAATCTCTTTTATCTGTGTTGATATTGACCTTTCACCTGAGATACATTCCTCCTGGTGTGACCCATTCCACATGTCATTAGAGCATCTCAATAGTTAAATTTTTACATGATGGAGAATGTACCATTGAAGAGCAAACATTTTTGAGATTTTTTCGGATCTGTTTTAAAACTGCAGCTTGGATATTATCAGATTCATATGTTTACACTGTGCTGTGTCCCACGCAACTTGTAAATATTTGATAAATGTTACCTTTTAATTCCTGATAACATTATGAAAGTGTTAAGAAATGTTGTGGCCGATAACCTCTTTCTGAGCCTGAGATTCACATTTACCATGTAGTTATTGATTGACTAGAGCAAAATGATTTTGTTTTCAGGGAAACAGAGTCTCTCAGAGGCCACATTCAAACTTTCCCTTCATTTAATTGTACGTTTTCCAAGGACAGAGATAAGATTTTTCCCCCTTCTGATTCTCAAGCAGGTCAACCTGGGTCTACTAAGACCAAATATTTATGGACATATGTGAGCATGCAGTTCCCTAATGACAAATGTGTGATAATATGTCAGAATGAAAGATTTTTGAGACAGTCATGTTGACTGTCTGAGTTGGGCATTTACTTAAGCTGTGTTGCTGGGAGGCGAGTACCTGGCTCTCCATCAAATAAAGCTTTTTCTAATGAATGAGTTCACATTCTGAAGTGTGACCTCCAGGATCAGAACATTCAGGTACAAAGACACCATCCTGGGGAGAAAGCGATTTTTATGTAATACTGAGATTACTTTATTCCAAGCCTATGCCACACAGTGAATCAAACTTTCCTGGTTTTCTTTAATGAAGAAAGCATCAAATTATAAATTGATATTCAATAGGAAAATGCTCTTAAAATCTGGGTACTGTACTCTATTACTCTTTATATAAACTTCACAGATACAAAAATGCATTTCATGCTATTAGAATATAAGATAATTGGTTACTCTAGGAGCAGTGACTAGAAAGGACATGATGGGGGGACTTGAGGGGACAAGTAAGGTGCTGCTTCTCAATCAGCATATTGTTTACATCAGTGAGCCCACTTTGTGACACTTCACTGAGCTTTAGTGTTATGATATATGTGTGTGTGTGTATGTATACTTGACAAAAATTTTGATTTTCAATTTTCATATATATTCAACAAAAAATATATATTAAGGTCTGCATATGTCTTGGTAGCTTTTAGTTCTATTCTTCCTTAAAGAAAGATGTGTTTCCTTTCTTTAAATCTCAAAGGAATCTTTTGAGAAGCTTGTACTCTCCTTGAAGTTGGCATCTGCACTCATACATATGTCTTGAAGGAATCTTATTATATCCAACTTACTTTTTGTGAAACTATTCATATAATGGAAATTTTATTCTCACTGCATCTTACTAGGCTCAGAGTCCCCAAGGAAGGGGCATGTCCTGTTTATACTCTCAGAGCCTGGTGTGTGGTAGGCTATCAATAATTAGTGAATCAGAAGCAAAAGATCAGGTAGAGCAGGATCCCTGATATTCCCCCACTCTGCATCTTCAGTCTCCTTCCACTTGATAGTTCATAACACTGAGTATGAAAGGGAGTTAAAGCATAACCATCTCTGCTGTGATCAGGTCACATGACCTGTGGGGATCCAGCCTCAAATCAGGAGATATTGCATAAGGGCCAGGAAGCAGCCAAGGACGAGAAGTGAGTAACTTCATCAGAGTTGGGTAAACAGCAGCTAGCACAATGGTCCCACTAAACAGGACAAGCTCAAAGTGCAGTGTCATGGCCAGATGGCTCCTTTCACTGGAATGGGCACAGGTGCCCCGTAGAGAGCTGTCTTGCAGGAATGATTACAAAGAATATTTACCAAGTGATTTATGGCTTATGTGCTTTGTCTTTTTTAATCTCACGGTAGCTTTGTAGTATAGGTAATGTTATTCCTGTTTTATAGATGGGAAGACAGATGCTTGGGAAGTTTAGCATTACCTCTAGTCTCCAAGTAAATGACAGAATTGTAACTCAAACTCAGTCTGGTTGAATTCCATGAACTGACGGCATTACATCTTTAAAAAGGAACAAAAAAAATTTTGTAAAAACTCAAAATTATTCTGACTAAGCTCAGAAATCATAAAACAAAAAAGATGGGATATTGGTGTCCTCTACATTTTTTTATTTTCTGGATGACTTTGAAAGAGAAGTTTACAAAGGCATTTTCCCTATTTTCTTTTTAAGAACACTGAACATCCACTCAGGTCCAAGGCTGTATGTATCTCATCTTAACCCTCACAACAACTTGGGGAAGAAGGCATTATCACTACCTCTATTTCATAATGATATAATTGAGGATCTTTAAGGTTAAATAACTTCCCCGGGGCCACTCAGCTAATAAGTAGCACTTCCAAGGCTGGAAACTAAGTCTCTTCCACCCCATAGTTGACGGTGCCTAATAGGTTTTCTCACCAGAGCCAGCCCTGGTCAGTGGGTAGCGGCTGCCTGAGGTTTTGTACTGAAATGGACCAGAAAGAAGCCTGGGCCAGATTAGTCTTGCCACTTCTCTACCATCCCTGTGCTGTACTGTACCAAAACCCACTTTCCTTATGCCCTTAGGGATCCATAAGCTTTCTTCTGCTTCATAACCTGCAAGGCACAGACATATATCCTACTGAGCCACCTTTATATTTGCATGCTCCCAAACCACTACATCTATTCTATAACCAAGCAGCAGAAATAGAGGTTGGTCATGTTTCTATTTAGGCTTTAACTTTGTGTAGGGGGACATTTAAATTACTAAAGTAAAGATAAGCTAAAATTAATATAATGTCAGTTCACTTAAAATAAAAAGGCAGTCATTACCTATACTCTTTTGAGAAAATCAGAAACAGATTAGGACAACAAAAAAGGAACAAGTGTCAGGCCTAGATTCCAACTTGACCCTCACTGGTTCTGTAGCCCCGGACTTATCGTTCAAATGTATGGAATGTCTTGGTGATTACAGCTTTGTAGTAAAGTTCGAAATCAGGCAATGTGATGCCCCCGGCTTTGTTTTTCTTTTTAACATTTCAAATGGATGGTATGTGATATCAGACCTGGGTTTGAATTCTGGCCCTGAATTTGTAAGTGCTATGACTGTATGCAGTTGGCTATTTTTACTAAAGCTTTGTTTTTTTCATCTTTAAAATATGAATAACAACAACAACCTCATGCAAAATGTTGCATGTTAACCATTTAGCACAGTCCTTGCAACACTGACGTCCTTAATAACTGCTAGTTGTCATCATCATTCCTTACCATTCAGTTTCTTTATCTATAAAAAACTTGACTGTAAACATAAATCTTTCTATCCTTCACAGAGTTCATTGACAAGTTCAGGCCCTATAGAAATATAAGATTTTAGGGATTGTATATGTTGTTCACACCTCCAAAAATAGTCAACCTATTACGGAAACAGGACACCCCCCACAAAAAGGTAAGAGATAATAACACATAATAGACATTTGCAAAACAAATGAGGAATAATACATGGGAATGGGAAACAGCATGGAATAAATGAAATAATTAGAACTGAAAAGTCAGTTACAATGTGGATTTTAAAGGAAGAAAAAGGCATGCCTTATTATAGAGCATAGAAAAGGGGGTAAAGTTTCTTTCTGCCGGAAAGAATATTCTGCACAGATTCAGAGCACTTGATATCGAGTTCTGATACTCCGTAACTTTTAACTTTTGTGAAACTAAAATATGTGTATCCTTTTAGAATGGGGAAAATAATTACATTGGCCTTTCTAGGGGCTGAGAGAATAAAATTAGACCATGCACGTGAATTGGCTTCAAAGAGCTAAAAAACGGTAAAGAAATAAAAATTATTACTTTTAGGTGATCACACAAGGCAAGGCCAGAACTATAATGAGGCAAGTGACCTGTGTAGGGTGCAAAATTTTAGAAGGCTGTATACGACTCTGAGATCTTGCCTTTTTAGATTTTGCACCATTGTCCCTTCACATGCCTTCCCCTAATCCTGGGCCAGTGACAAAGAGATAGCAAGCACAGACTAACAGTGGAAAGATAAATAATGGGACATGAGGGCACAGTGATAAATCCAACTAATAACAAGCTATAAAGCACAGAGCAATGAGTCTGGACCCAGTGAGTCAGTGATGCAACCTCAGGTTTTGAAGAAGGGATGTAATAATACTTTCATAGCATGAGCATATAATGCAGCAGTTGGGCTGGATTCTGAAATACGTAACAGCTGATCTATAGAAGGGCTCAAAATTACTCTCCTTTATGGATTTGGGAAGAAAATAAAATTATGTATAACACTGAATGTCAACTATTAAAGCTATGAATTAATGAATATCACCCTGCACTTATAAGAATTAATAATGCATGCCTTCTTACTGTAGTTTATAAGATAGTAGTGGTAGAGATTGCCAGGTAACTCAAGCCAGACAGAGAAACACTAGCTATCGGCCATTAGTACAAGTTGGCTACTAAAGAGGGAAACAGAATTTGGACAAGTTGGTGATTTTAGCACAGTAATTCTTTTTTTTTTTTCTTTTCATTTCCTTATTTTATACTCCACACATTCCCTTCTCATATATAGCTGGGACAATAAAGAATTAGACATAAAGACAATTTCCAACAATCTCTTATATCAGTTCATTAACTATAAACACTATACCACAATTCTACTAAGAAACAAACATCCCAACAGCAATCATACTCTCCTCTCAAATTCTAATTGGTTTTTGCAATTACATGTTTGTTCTAATCTATTTCTATCAATAGCACAGTAATTCTTGAAACGTAGTACCACTTACATGTAAATTTGGAGCAAAGTTGATCTGGAGCCTACAAAGTGTCAAAGGACTTGTGGTCTAGATATCTAGAGGAAAAGGTCTTAATTCTCTTCTGTTAAGAACTGAGAAAAAAATATATAGGGTCATGGAGAGTCAGAGACTTAGGAACTCATTTTGGCCTGTAATGGGGAAGTTTTATGCATTATATCTAAACTTATTGATTAATAATGGCTGCCAGGGGCACCATCAAATGGATTCTGAGGCCTCAGCATGGCTCAGCAAGAAAGAGCCACAATTGATTAGCAATGTCTATCCCAAGGGTTACATAGGTGAGTGGTGGTATATGTGAGAGGTAGAGTCCCCTGATCCAGTTCAATTCTTTTGTTTTACAAGTAATAAAACTAAGGCCCTAAAAGGAGAAAACATAATCGAGGCCACACAGAAGGCAGACTAATAAGTCAAGAATCAAATTTAAGTTATCCAATCCAATGCAATTTCTTCACAATCCATTTCTGAAATACATTACAGAGTATTTTCATTTGTTTATAGCTGAGTCTATCTTTGCTTCAAATTTTGGTGCACAAAGCAAGATTCAACATCTCCGAGTAATGCTCTTGTTCAGGATATTTTACTCTAGCTTAAACCACATCTTTTCTAGGTTACTCGATTAGAAATGCAGCATAATGGGAGCCTTTGCTGAATATGAAGCAGATTCCTAGAAAACAAGTGGGCATTGATTTATTTTTATTGATGTGCTTTTACTAACTGACAGGAAGTGTTCTTTGAACACCTCTCTCCCAACCATTCCACTCCAATAAGCCACTGAGTTTGATCTTTTCCAACACATGGTCCACCCACTATCTGGGGAGTTGAGAGCCTGACCAGCCACACTGCTAAGTGGGCCAATAGGCACCCTCCATTAGGATGGCTAGCTTCCTGATGTAGAACTTGCCTCATGACCTGAGGATAACCCACCCACTTGGGGAAGTGAGAACAGGAAATGGGCCGGGACATGGATACCTCAGACAACACTTGGTCATTTAAAAAGAAGAAATTTAGCTAGAAACTTGCAGATGAACTAGTCACACATTCACTGTATAAAGAAAAGCAGGTTTTGGAGGAAAAGTTATAAAATAAATGAGGGAAAAAAGATGATTTTTTGAGTGCAGATGTTATCTACTTAACTGTCATTGAATGGTAGGCTTTTTTTTTTTTTTTTTTTTGTAGGATCTGCAAATTCAATGCCACCTCTGGAAATAAGCATATGATGTTTTGAAGTCTGAGTTGGGAGGGCACTGGGGGCTTTGCTATTAGGAGCAGAGTGACATGGCCTGTTTGGGGCTAGAAAGAGCCTGTAACATCTTTTTATTCCCAATTTACTACAAAAATCACTGGACAAATTCTAATAAAATCTGGGGATGAAGGAATGCTCCTTTTTGAACGATGTTCTTGCCTATCAAAAACAGTTTCTTAGGCACTTTTTTCTTTTGTTCTTTTTATTCTTTTCTGTGTTTTGTTTTGTTTTGTTTTGAATCAATACAATATCGAAATCACTACCAATTGGAATAGAAGGGAATACCCATAATACTGTCATCAGTATGTTTTAGTATGTTTTCCTGAGCATGCATTTTTTTCTATGGCTATAACTACTTCTTCTCATTTTTTACTCAAATGTATAGGATATGCTTTCTCATATTTCTTGGAGCGTTATATTTCTAACAGCTGCAAAACATCTTAATGTATGTACCACACTTTGTCTTCCCAAATCCTTCACTGCTAGCTATATAGGTTATTTTCCATTCTAAATAATACGTCTAAGAACATCTTTGTGTAGACATATTTACGATATCCGTGAGGTTCTCTTGGCCTAGATTTCATTATTTTTCCTCTCATTCTTATTTTGGGTTCTTATTTTCATTCCTAAATAAGCAGTTGAGTTCTTGTCATTGCTATTGTTTATTTGTTTACAATTACCTTTGTTTGTTTCTAAATGGTTAAACTATTTAAAATATTTTGAAATTATGCCAAAGTCTTGTCTGCTGCTTTCTCAGTTATGGTCGTGGCTTAAATTAATGCAGTTTTATCTTCTAATATTCATGTGTGGGGCCAACTTTTCTATAAAGAGAGTGCTTGGCTCTTCTTTGAAGGGTTTCAGTGACATTCTGGGTACAAGGCTCCTTTGTGCTGGTGGCCACAGCAGGGACATCACTGAGAGGCCTGCCTGAAATAAAGATGGCACTTTTATGGCGGTGGATGTGTTTGTCCAAAGAACATTTAATCACTCTGAAGGTTTTTCCCCTTGTCTGTAGTAAGCAGCATTTTGTAACTGTAGAGTTCTGCTAATGCACACTTCTGCCGGGAAGCTTCCCAGGGTGGGGCACAAAAGATGCTAAGTGGCAGGGGGCGCGATGGGAGAAAGCCATTAACACTCCAGCAGCGAGGTCAGATTTGATGTTTCCTTTTGTTTGCAGGATCCAAATTAAGAAGCCGCTTCTGTACTTTCCCTATTGCCTCCCCCCTAAACACACTCTTGGGTCATCTCGCTCTGGTCACATCTTTTGACAATTAGCCACCCATTAACAGGATGATTGAAAAGGAGCCAGAGTGGTTTACACATAAAGTGCTTACTCTTTTCCAGGAAGAACACATATCTCTACAGTTTCATTAATGCTTTGGCCGATTAGTACACAAAATAAAATACGTACACTCTAGAAAGCACTAGCAAAATGAAGAAAGTGGGGTGGGAAGGAAGAAAATTAGGGAACAAAAATAACTCTTAGAGGTTTATCTTCATCTTCTTCTTCTTTCCTTTTTGCAAATATACTTTAAAAAGGTGTGTGGGGGGGTGTTATCCTGCTTCTATCTTTTGCTACCTTTAAAGCCAGTATTACCAGCCATTTTACTTGTACTTTACTATTATTATCTGGGTGATGGCTGTGACATGTTGATCATATATGGCAGTGAGAAAATTGATTTCCCTCAACAGAAATGCTTCCAATTTTCCCAGGGCCATAATTTTATGTCCACAACAAAATAAAAGGGTCATTTTCCTTAAGATGAGGGGAATTGAAATCTTTGATAAAAGCTATGGTAAATGTTGTACTTTTGATTGTGGAAACTGCAGTTTTCATAAACATCTGGCCTGTCTGATTTGGGGGTGTACACTGGGGGCAGGGAAGAGGGATTTGAAGGCAAAGAATTGTTGTTATTTTTCTTTAAAGAGCTGAATTTGCGTGAGAAAGCCCTGTAAGTCCACAGCTTCCCTCTCAGTGCTCCTGTTCCCCTTAAAGAGAAGCTACAGGGGTGCTGTTTCAAGCTACCTGCCCACAAGCGAGCCCCCTCAAAGAAGCCACAGTCACACAGATGGGGCCTTCTCAAAGAATGAACACCTGTGCAGCCCACAGTGCATAGTGGGCCTGCCACAGAAAGTACTAATAAACTCACTGACATTGCATTGCAAGCCAAAGACATTTTATACCAAAGAAGGTGGAGGGTGGAAGGATTGAGGCCAGGGACAAAGATGCAGCATAGGTCCTGGAAGAAAGAAAGCAGGCTGTTTTCTAACTGGAGTTGTAATGGCTGCTGTGTTTGGTTAGCGGGCTTTATCTAATCTGATGGAAACTGATTTCCAAGTAGCCAGTGGAGCAACATTTACCAACAAATATTTAGAAGCAAAGGTGAACCTTTGCTTCACCCTGAGTCTGTGGGCAGGGTTAAACTATAAGCTTTCTAGCCAAGTGTTTTATTTGACGTTTGATTTGCCAACAGAAAAACTTTTATATAATGTATATAGATACATGAGAGAAGATTTTTTATAAAAACCTCTTGGTTTTAAACACAATCTTTCTTGAGCTAGAAGTAATCTGTGCTCTTGTGCATTTTTCATATAATCCAAAATAAACAAATATAGCTTTTGTAATCAGAAAAAGTAATCTTTTAAAAGATTTTATTTATTTACTTGGGAGAGAGACAGAGAGAGAGAGCATGAGCAGGGGGAGGCGCAGAGGGAGAGGCAGGCTCCCCGCTGAACAGGGAACCTGATGCGGGACTCCATTCCAGGACCCTGAGATCATGACCTGAGCCGAAGGCAGACGCTTAACTGACTGAGCCACCTAGGCACCCCAGAAAAATAACTTTTACTGTGGGGTTTTCTAGGATTATAAATAATGGGTAGTCATTTGTTAGAAAGCAAAATTAACAATCCATTATGAATCTGAAAGTACATTTTTCTAGGAAAAATTTAACTCAAAGAGTTAAGAGTAAGTGAAAAATTATAGCAATCTTCCTCAAAGTGTATATAGTAAGGAAAATTGTCTTAAGGTCTCTTGATTTTTTTTTTTATCTTCTGGATATTTTTCTAACTCTATGAAAGTAAAATGTGAAATTCCTAATATTTATACACTGCAATAATTGTCCTACATGTGTTTTCATAATTCCAACTGATCTTCTCTCCAAGTCAAGTGAGATGAGATCATATTGATGAAACACTTAAAAATGAAACATAAGCAAAAAGGTTTTATGTCTTATTTTCAAAGCTATGGGTTAGAACAGAGGTCAATAAACTATGGGCTGTAGGCCAAATGCAGCCTGCTACCTGTTTTAGTATGACCCCACCAGCAAAGAATGGTTTTTACATTGAATTGTTGAAAAAAAATTTAAGAATTGTATTTTGTGAGATTAAAAAAAAAAGTTCAAATTCCAGTGTTGCCCATAAATAAATATTTATTGGAATACAGTTACACATATTCATTTGCACATTGTTTATGGTGGCTTTCACGCTACAAGAACAGAGTGGAAAAGTTGCAATAGACCATATGGCCTACGGAGCCTAAAGTATTTACTATCTGGCCCTTCAACCTACATATTTATTTACCTATTAGGGAAACTTAACTGGATGATTATTCCAAACCACTGTGTGTATATGGATTATAATATAAACATACCAGTAAATGTTGCCATCTTATAGGCAGGAACTCTACCTTCTCATGTAGATAAAGCTCAGAGATGGGTGTAAAACCATGAAGAAATCCTTCCTTTCCAACTCACGATTTGGACAGAGTTGAAATCTGTGGTATAAATACGGTTTCAGGGCTGCCGAGGAGTCAGTGTTGAAAAGTGACTGAGACATTTTCAAGGGGATCCTTCAAATAATAGAAATTCTTACAGCACTCAGAGATGTCTGCACCCAGAGGAAATCTAAGTGCTTACACTTTGCTGGCTAAGAGCATTCATGTACCTCTATTCAGAGGTACAGATAATAGAGGAAGAAAACTCACTTCATTTCTTAGGAGCTGTGCTCTTTGAATGTCCAGCTCTTTTTGGTGCAGTTTAGATGACAGTGATTGTAAATAGCTCTAAGGACACTGGTCCAGGCAGGGTGAGTGACAAGCCATAAGTAAGTGATGCTCATTTGAATCCATAGTCCCACCCTTTTAATGTGAAAAGGTCTCTGCATTTAGAATAGTAACAATGAATTAAAGTAACTTGCCTGCCTCATTAACATGTGGTTTGA
The DNA here is from genome assembly GCA_028533885.1 of Nasua narica. NCBI lineage: Eukaryota > Metazoa > Chordata > Mammalia > Carnivora > Procyonidae > Nasua > Nasua narica. Next base: position 36,257,024 of record CM052797.1, on the reverse strand, counting down.
TCTAGGTAAATCAATTTGGAGGATGTCAGAGTATTTAATCCTTCCCAAGGGTGAGTTGTGGCTTTTTCCAATTTGTTGACCTTATGGCTACGCCCAGAAGAGTTTACTCATCTCCTCTCTAGCCTGCCCTAGACACTAAGCGTGTCTGTGCTGAACCAGGGATGTGACTGAGATCCTCTGCATTTATTCTGGCAAACAGGCTAGATTACTACATGCTGGAACACTAAGGAAGACAGAGGTGTTTGTGCCGAAAATTCATCACACCACATTGAAAACACCCAACCTTAGAGTAGTGCTTCTCTTTGCCGTTTAGAATCAGCCTCCTTGTGTGAATTGCACTTCTTAAGGGTCAGCATCTAAGGAATTGCAGACCATGATTATGTTTTTAGGACAGGAAGACTTGCAACTATAGTGTAATCTGGGAGGCTAAATGGATTTTTCAGTATCTCTACAATGTCCCAAATTTGGTTCAATGAGTATGTGGTTTGCATGGGTGGCCACATCTGCAGATCAAAATCTTTCATACTGTCATGCACACCTACTCAGCCTTGGCCCCCACCTGAGGATGAATCCATAAGACATGCAATAACCAATAGGATGGGATGTGGTGCTCTCGGATCTCTTGTTCTCTTGGTGGACAATGTCCCACCCAGTAGCAGTGTTTATAAACCATGTATTCCCAAACCTATCCTGCATGACACATGAAGTATGTTAATGGATGTTCCACTGAGGGGAGGGAACTCTTCCATTGACAAGTAGGTTTGGGAAATGCTGAGTTAAATAATATTAACATTTCTTTGCTGTTCTATTGTTCAGAGCCCTTGATACAGTTATACATGTAAAGCACCTCTAAGAGGATAATACTATGTGCATTCCCAAAACTGTTTATTCTGAAATACTTCTTTCAATCAACCATTAGATTTCCATGGTACAGAATTTAGGAAAAGCTGAATTAAGGATAATGAGAAGCTCTTGTCTAACTAGTGAATGGGAATTACCTAAACTAATAAAACCAGAGAATGTTAATGGTAGAATGGGTCTTAATGATTTTCAAAGCAAAACATTTCAAACTATGGGCAGTTCTCAAGTCTAGAAGATGTTAAAGTTATTGCAAGTTTATGTGTTCATACATCTTACACATATATGTACTCTAATTTTTCAAGAACATATAAATTGATTCTGTAATTGATAGTGAATAAATTTATTTTAAAGAACAAATGATTTCATAAGAGCTTCTTTGTCATCTATCAACCAACAGTACATTACCTATCATGTGTGAGTCTTGGGATATTTTTGCAGGAAAAAGAGAGTTCTCTTACTTGGAAAGTTTTGAGGCCCCTCATTCTATATATGAGGGGATTGACCCTAGTCTCATTATGTAATCAGAATGTTTCCCTCAGAGTCTCTTAGCAACCTCCATTTTTATTGTAGTTGGACAATTCTGAATCAGTAAGGTTTTTTGTTTGTTCTTTTAGAATAGCTGAGAGTATTGGGGTCTATAAACATGATTTTTAGCCACTCTATAGGAAGACTGGGATCTCAATCTGATCAGGGTACAACTTGTGAGGTGGTTCCTGGTTTCTCTGAAGATAAGCAGGATTGTTGGTGATGGTGGAATTGGGATATTTCAGGAACCACAGATGCCTGTGTCATTCTGGCTGCTTGAGCCAAAACAGGACACATAGGAAGTCTTTGGGTGGTTGAGGATGGTTTAAAACAGAACCAATGATGAATGGATAGATTAGTCCACCCTGTCCATAAGCCAGTGTGGGTCAGATATAGGTCATGAAAAGAAACATATTTGCTAATGTGAACAGACAGAATGAACAACTTAATGAACATGCATCAAGACATTATTTAATCTAGATGTTAAGTTTAGCTCCAATTAGGATAAATATAAGAAGTCTTAATAAAGAAAACAAAAGAGAGATAGTATATTTAGGAACACAAATCTATTCTTAATTTATTGCTTTAGTAAAAATTACTGATAGACTATGTCATGCACTGAGGCTTTAAGAGTAAAAAAGACACGGTCCTTCCTCAAGTTTATGAACTGGTTGGAGAGATAACTAAAGAGACAGTTGTTGTGGAGCATGACAAGTGCTAGAAAAGATATAAGTACAGGTTGTTCCATGAAAAAGAAGCCTTTTTCAATGGTGAGATGAGGGGTCAGGATGCGAAATAAACCAAGGCTTTTCAGAAAAAGTAACAGGCTAGCTGAGACCCAAAGGACATTTGATGCCATCAGATAAGTAAAGGTGTGAAACAGAGTTATTGCTAGAGAGAAGAGCACGTAGAAGACTTTGGAAATGATACCGACAGCAAAATTAGTTTGGAAAACTGAAAGTAGTTCAGCACCACTTTAGGATGAGTGTGTTTAGAGCAGTAAGAGAGAAAATGTGGCATGTGGCAAGTACCCCAGGTGAAGCTACCTGGGCAAACAGCAGTTAGTCATTAAGGATATATTAAAGTGACCTATATTACAAAGACAACAGGAAACTCTTGAAATATTTTAAGCAGAGAAGTAACATATCATACCATATTTCAGAAAGATCAACTGGAATTTGAGAAGAATTGAGCTTGAGGCATACTAGAGGATTAGTTGGAGAGAGAACAATTAGAAATCAGCAGTAATCCAGAGGAAAGGTTATTTAGTGTAATGATGATGGGGCTGGAGACAAAAGGACAGGTTTCAGAGATAGAGTTAAACCTGACAGTTTAGAGTGAATGATTGGATGTGGAAATTGGGAAACAGATGTAGCAATAAAGATGGTACCCAGGTGTCTGTCTTAGACACATGTGTGGGTGGTGCTACTATTTACTAAACCAGGCATCATGGGAACAGGTATTTCCTTTGGGGTGGGGTGTGGTTGTGTTATATAATACATTCTGGTTATTTTTATATTTAATTTTTCGACTTGTTTATGGTGTATTTGAATACAGGATTTCGGAGGTGGAGAAATTTTAAGTGATGGAAAGGCCCAGAGTAAGCATTTGGGAATTAATGGCTGGCATGGAGGTGAAGGTTACTGGAGTGTAAGAGATCAAGAAATGGATTAGGATAGACTGTTCTTAAGAATTTTCAAATCCCCAGGATGACAGCAGAGCTTGGGGCAGAGATACAATTCAGTGATCCAGGTTTAAAATCTTTAATAAATGAGGAGGAAGTAACCATGAAGCTAGGGGATGAGAAAGACAGGAAGTCAAGAGTGATGTAGCCAAGTATCATGAGTAGTCTATAAGGACCGAGGATTTTTACACAAGGGTAGAAGTGTAATGTTTGAAAAGCTGTATATTTTGGGAGTGAGATACTTGGGAACGTATGAAAAATAAAGGCATCTTCTTGAGGGAATTTCAGGGATGTTAATATCCTCAGGAAATAGCATTTCGCAGTGAAAGCTAGTAGCTAGGGAATGCATTTGGTGGAGAGCCTGAGAACACAGGGGAGTCTGTGTGCAACAGAACAGGAAGCCTAGAGAACAGTGGACTTGAAAAGATTTGAAAAAAAGAGAATCAATGGGAGGTTAGATCAGCGGAGGAAGCACAGAGCAATCTAGGGATGAGAGTCTGAAGGAAAATGGATAAAAAGAAGGGTGAGTCTTAAGCAATGACCAACATAATAGAATGGTGAAGAATATCGGGTTAGGAGATTAGTAGATTCTTATAGCAGCTATAACAAATTACCACTAATTAAGAGGCTTAAAACAACAGATTTATTAACTTATGGTTCTGATATCGAAAAATAGGTCTTACAGGGCTACCTGTCTTCTGTAAGCTCCAGAGAGGAAATCTGTTCCTTACCTTTTCCAGATTCTAGAGGCTTGCCTTCATTCTTTGGTCTATGATCCACCTTCCAGAAATACCACTCCAACCTCTGCTTCCATCATCCATCTCCTCCGTTGACTCTTGAGCTTTCCTCTTTCCTTTTAAAGACACTTGTGCTTACATTAGGTCCCCTGGTTAATCCAGGATATTCCCCATCACAGTGTTAACTGCATCTGAAAAGTCTTTTTGCCATGTAGCCTATCATATTCATAGGTTACTGGGATGAGTCTGTGGACATCTTTGGGAGGCTGTTTTTATGCCCACCACAGGGGCCATAGAGTGCCTTGATAAAGGAATGAATAGAACTGGAAATGGCAGAAGAGGCTCAGATTTCTCAGCAGGGATTAACGAAGACCTGGAATGTTTGTGCTTCCATGAGAGTTCTGACATAGATCAGGGAGTTGCTGAAAGACTTGTGCGGATTTTAGATCCTCACCACAAATTGAAAACAAAGGCCTCCAAAATTTGTCAGTAAAGACCTGAATTGAAAGAATGAGCTTTCAAAGCTGTTGGCAGCCACTGGAAGTTCACATCTTTCTCCTCAGGAAACACTGAAAGTGAGATCAATTCATTGAATTTATTCATTCTTTAAACAAAATTCTACAGCTATGATGGGCTTGGTAGAGAAAAAAAAAGTAATTTAAAAAAGAGTTGTTTTTTAAAAGTATTTTGGCTAGTTGGGGAAAGGAGGTAAAGTATGAACAAACTGTGGAGTCAAAGTGACCTAAAGTCTATTTCCAGGACACTGAAGAGATGCTTAGGCTACTAATAGTTTTTTTTTTTTTTATCTTTTAATCATTCCTTACATCTCATCAGTTATTAAATCCTATACTTATTCCTTGGTAAATTCTTGCAAGTACACTCCTTTCTTCTAATTTTGTCTGTTACATCAGTTTACATACACTTAATTTTTCTCAGAAATGCACAAATCAGAACAAAAACAAAAATTGGGGAAGAGAAATGATAGATTACATTTGGTAAATGCTGATCTTAAGAAAACAGTGAATAAAGGGTACAAAACTAAGTTGGAGAGGGAGATTTCAAAGTCATCTACACAGTGATGGTACAAAACTCCCAAGACTGTGTAAATACTCTCAGGGTGAGATTTTTGGAAAAAGTAAAGCTAATAATCAAGAACTGAGGTAGGTCCCCCAGATGGTAACTATACTCACTGTGATGAGCATTGCTTAACAAAGAATTGTTGAATCACTGTGGTGTACACCTGAAACTAATGTAACATTGTGTATCAACTATACTTCAATAATAAAAACTAAAAAGTACAGAAACAAAAAGCTAACAGAGATTGATTCTTTCAAAGTTCTGGAGGTCAGAAATCTGAAATCAAGTTATTGGCAGGGTCCACATTCTCTCCAAAGGCTCTAGTGAAGAATTCTGCCTTGCCTCATCCAGATTTTTTATAACTCCAGGCAATACTTGGCTTGTGGCAATACATAACTTCAGGCTGCCTCCTTCTTTCCAAAGCCTTCTACTCACTGTGTCTCAAACATCCTCATGATTTTTGCTTATAAGGAAACTTATTTAGACCCACCCAGAAAATATGGATGATATTATCTAAAGATACTTGATTTAATTAAATCTGCAAAAACCTATTTTCCAAATGTTCACATTTGGCTACGTTCACAGGTTCCAAGTGAGCATATTTTTGGGGAGCCACCATTAAACCCAATGAAATCCTCTCACTGCCCATCCCAAATTAAAATCCATCCCACATGCAAAGCACATTCATCTGATACAAAACTCTCCCAAAGTCTCAAGCTTTTAAAACATTAAATCTATGCTCATAATCCTTATCTAAATATCACAAGCTCATAAAACCCAAGTCTCATCATCTAAATTAAGACAGGATGAAATTCTGGGTATGGATCATTCTGGAGCAAAAAAAAAAAATCTTCTCTATCAATCTAGATAACACCTTTCTGGAAAAAAAAATTGCTTCCAAAGTGGACAGGTACAAGGTAGATGTTATCATTCCAAAAGTGAGAAATTAAAAGGAATCCAGGGATCATTGGTCCCAGGCAAGTTTAAAATCTAGCATGTCAAATTTCATTTAGGTTTCAAGGCCCAAGAAGAGCCCTCTGTGACTTTACATTGTGCCCCAGAAGCTCTGCATTTGAGTCATTATTAAAACAAATAAACAACAACAAAATAAATACAAAACTGAGGTCCCTAAATGAGGAGAAAAAAATCAGATAAGTGGGAAAGAACCAGGAGGGAGAAACACGGGGACATGGTTTGTTAGGGAAAATGTTGTCACAAGATTCAAATGAATGGTGAATAGTATTAAGAATTGCAAAGAGAGGACGTAGAGACAAAGATCAAATGATATATCTTGGATTTAGCTGGAAAGAAATCATTATAACTTTGAAAAAAATTACTATGACAGATAATTGAGGATAATAGGTATAGAAACTTTAGGTTCCTACAAGATGATAGTATTTATAGACAAACCCTGTCTTAGTTCAGGCTGCTATAATGAAATGCCAACAAATGAGTAGTTTATAAACAACACAATTTTATTTATCACAGTTTTAGAGGCTGGAAGTCCAGGATTATGGTGCTACCATGGTCAGGTAAGAGCCCTCTTCTGCATTATAGACTTGTTGCGGTATTATTACATGGTAGAAGGCATGAGGGATCTCTGTGAGGTCTCTTTTGTAAGAGAACCAATCCCATTCATGAAGCCTTCACCCTTGTGACCTAAGCACTTCCTAAAGACCCCACTTCTTTATTCCATCATCTTTGGGGATTAGGATTTGAACATATGAATTTTGGGAGACACAAACATTGAGACTCTGGAAAATCCAGCTCATCGCACTCCACATTCCTAAAGTTACTTATATGATTACACATGACATGAAATGGGTAGTTGGAAACCATGGGAGCTTCCTGTTTAGGTTAAAAGCAAATTTAGGGGAATTTTCAACCTATTTTCCCATTAGTCAAAAAGAACTTGAAAAGGAGATGTATTTTAGTGATAGAAAAGAAAAGAAATGGAAGTGTCTGGATCCAGGTCATAGCTTAAGGTTCAGAAATGAAAAGTGGAGTACTATTTGGGAGCTAGGTTTTGTTGTTTTGAGGTTTTATTGTTGTTGTTGTTGTTGTTTTGCCAGTCAACAGCCACATTGATTCCTACAAACTGTTGAGTCTCTTAGAAAATCAGTCATCATGCGATCCTCAGCACTGTAATGGGAAGTTTAGTAGGGCAGAGTGTCATAATAGTGGAACTCGAGAAACTGGTTGTTCTGCTTAACTTGACACTTGGATCAAGATATATTATATATAATTTGACATCTCAGGGTCAGACTGAGAAGTCCCTAGACTCATTTGACATTTCCCAAAATTTTGGCTTGCTGAAGATCAGAACCAAAGACTCCTAGAGAAACTTCCTTAATCAAAATTCTCCATCACTGCCTTTAGCATCAATGACAGTGGCTGATGTGCAGTCCACAGCGGAGATCCTGAAGAACTAGCGTGAGACAGAGGAGGAGAAGGATCATATTAAACAAGAAGCCTAATTTCTAGAGCAAGATGTTGAATAAGAAAATTATGGTTCACTGGTTTGAAAAATGCATGGAAGTTCTCAGAAAGCATCTGATACATTAGTAATGATAACCAGGCAACTGGAAAGTGTGGTTTACACAGGCTGGCCTGTCCAAGATGGATGATATCCTTGAATGGACAGACACTTAGGTGATATCAGAATACAGATCGAGAACAGGCCTGAGTGAATGGGGCATGAAAATGGCCCATTCCATTTTATAAAATATAAATCCACTCCAGAGCACATTCCTTTCCCCTTGGAAAGGGGAAACATCAGTTGGTCTGTAACAATGTCATGGGGGGGCAAGAGGGAAGCTTTAAGTTTCCAGGAGTAAGAGTTTCACTCACATAATGGCTGAATCTTAATTGTATAATTTCAAATGCTATTATAGAAAAAAAAAAGTTTGTACATGCCCATGTCTTTCACCCACACTCCGTTCCATCTGCTCTGGTTTTCTCCATCATATCTGGCATGAGTAGCTATACAGCACTGTGGTTAAACACTTTGGCATAGTTTCAAAATCCACCTGTTTCATTTACTAGCTTTAGAACTTTGTCACGAGTTACCCAACTCTCTGAGTTTATTCATCTGTAAAACGACACTAGTAACAGTGTTTCCTTCAACAATTATGAAGATTACATGAGATATGTAGGTGAAGCACTTAGCACAGAGCCTGGAACACAATAAATGCCCAATAAGTAGTTATTATTATTTTTATTGATATTGTTATTGTTTTGTTAGCTAATAAATAATAAATAAATAGTAGAAAGAGAATTGAATCAGAGAATGAGCCTAAGATCAAAACCCTAATAAATTTCTTTTAGCCTTTTGACTCCTATCTTCTAAATGGGAGTGATATCTATACCAACAGATCCATAGGCTTGTTCTGTAAATGTAAAGAATAATGAATATTTATGCTTTGTAAAATACATTTTAAGATGTATGGAAAGGTATGGAAAAGAAATAAAGATTTACAACAATAGCTCTATTGCTACTTACAGAACTAGCATAAGGGCATGTAAAATGTGTTTAAAAATATGATATTTAGTTAGTTGAGACCTTATTGGGCTGCCATAATTTATCCAGTGGAAACATAATGGTTATTATTCTCCCAGAGATTTAAAGTCAGTCTTGGATTTAAAAAAAAAAGCCTTGAAGTTGCATTTTATTTAATTGCCTATTGATAATATAATAAAGTTCAATGGATATTTTCAAATACCTACTATGTACTATGCATAGTCTAGTAGTAAAAGTTAGACATGGAGAGTTAGGACCCTTGAATTGGATCTGTTGTAATAATTTGCAGTGACATTGACCTTATAATGTATGTATTTCCGTCGAGTCATCTATTAAAAAACTATTATGATACTTATCTACTATGCAAAGGAACTATAAATTGGTTTGAATGTTAAGCTTCACTCAGAAAAAACACTACCTAAGCAAAAGCCTTACCATTGTGTCATTCCTGCATTTGGTGCCATGCTTAATAGATGTAAAGTACAAACCACTGAATTATGCATTCGCCAGTACGATTCTGCCCCAGAGCAAGGTACTGTTGGAAGTCAGCCCAGTGAAGGAAGCAGAAAAAGTGCCTGGTTTTGAAAAACTGATGAGAAGGGGACACAATGAGATGACAAGCGGACCCAGGGCTGTGTCCACTGACCCAGCCCCTGCCATTGCTTAGGAGCCCGGATTTTAACCAAACTGATTAAATGACCAAGAATATTAAGAAAGGTCCTCATAGAGAAGGCACACAGACAAACCACTTCACGGAAAGATGATCTGACCAAAGGCAAGCAAGCCACATGTGAGACAGAGAGCAAAGGAGGACACAGCTTTGTTTACAAAAGTCCCTGCTGTATAAATGGAAATGCCAACATAATAAACAACTTCGTCACATTACTTTACAGTTTATAAAGCCCTTTCATACACACAATTGCACTGAACTCTTATTAGTCTAAAGGTTCATAGCTTTTTTCATGTGCCTACATTCTGGGCCAGCAGAGAGTACAATCCCTTTTCAATTTGAGGTTTCAGGTTCACCCTGGTGTTAGTCTTTAACATAAACTCGTGTATGAGCTGCTGTCTTCCTTACCAGCCTGAAAGTATACCTCTGGACTCTGGCTGAGGTCACAGTCCATTGCTCTTGTTAGCAGACAGAGGCATAGTATTTGGACCAAGACTATCTTAGGACTATACTTTTGCACCTTCAATTTATCAATACTTCCTGTTTCTTCTGCTCCTTTTCTTATACGCCAAAAGGCAATACAGTTGGGCTCCCTGATTTCTTCAGATTACCTGGGTTCAATTGACCTTTTTCATAGTGTCATAGAATCAGAGTTGGAAGAAACATCAAAGATCACTTAGTCAAGCCTTCTACCCATAGTAGAATCCACACCCCCTATAGCACTGCTGACTGTTAGTCATTTAGCCTCAGTATGAAGGGTCCCAGTAAAAGTCAACCCAGTCTAACAGACTGCATTTCCCTAAGTGACTATAATAATACCTACCATCCCACCTACTCTACTCTTCTTTACAGTGTGCTTTTGAGGCTTCCCCCACTGGGATTGAAGACTAGGGCTTCTCCACTTGCATCTAGAAGAGCTTGGGACTGCTTCAAACAATAGGGTGCAGCAGGATGATGTTCTGTGACTTCTGAGACCAGCTCACAAAAAGATGGTAGCTTTCAGGTAGCTTACTCCTTAAGATGTTTGTTCTGGGAAAGCCAACCATCATGCTAAAAAGAGGAAGCCCCAACTAACTACACAAAGAGGCCACAAAGTCCCACCTGGAAAAACACCGAAGCCTTCAGCCACTACCCAGCATTACCAATTGGACATGTGAGAGAATGACACTTCAGATGACTCCAGTCCCCAGCTTTAGAGCCACACTATCTGTTGCCAAGTAAAGCAGAGATGAGCTACCCATCCACATAGAGTCTCTTTGGTCCACAAGGCTTCATATCCAGAGGACCAGTGCTCCAGGAGCTGGAACCAAGGAACCACTGTGGAGAAGTATTCTCCTCATTGAGATCTGATTTAGATGATAAGATCCTGGACTTCAAACTAAGCCTCGAGGGGATGAAACTTGGGAACTTAGAGGGAAGGCATGAGAATATCTTGCCTATGTGGGTATTTGAATTGTTATGTCCAGAAGGCAGATTATGGTAGATTGTATTTTCCTACATGCAATAATGTTTCCCACTCCATTTGCTTACAATGTGACATTGAGGTTCTTCCCACTGAGAGATCTATGTTCTCCTCCTGGAATCAGGGCAGGGACTTACGATTGCTTCAACCAAAAGAGTAAGGCAGAAGGGATGCCATATGACTTCCCTTCTGGGGAAGGGAAGATCTCTGGGGGAAACTGGCTCTTCTGTGAGAAACCTGCCATCGTGCTGTGAGAAAATACAAATTAGCCCAGGTGGAGAGTGATGTGGGAAAGACATTAGGGATCAAAGCCAACGGCCAAGAAAGAATTCTTGAGACATCTTTGGTGCAAAAAGGTGGTTTTATTAAAGCATGGGGACAGGACCTGTGGGCAGAAAGAGCTGCACTGGGGTCATGAGGAGTGGCTCATTACATACTTTCAGGTTGGGAGGAGATTAGGGATAGGGGAAGTCTCTAAGGAATTTGGAAGCAAAGGTTCCAGGACCTTGAGGGGTCTAGATATTTTTGGGAAAAGGTCATTGATTACCGCTTAGTAAAAACTCAGTCATGAGACCCTTCAGATATATATCGGTGGACCACAAACTTGGGGGATGATTTCCAACATGTATCTTGGGAGGGTAGAGATAAAGGAAATTTCTAAAGGAATTTTTATATTTTAAAGTAGGCTTAGAGGATCATGGTGGGGCCGGGGGTGGGGGGGTGGCTGTCGGGAATTGGGCTAGGATTGCCTTTTGCCCTTAGCAAAGTGTCAACATGGAGGCAGTGGAGTCCCTAGTGGAATGTCACTCTTTAAGGACTTGTCAATGGGCTATAGGTAATAAGGAAATTTAATAATTTATCTTCTGCCTTTGTTTCCCACATCAGAGAGAACATGTATAAAGGTTCCCTGAAGAGGAACTGAGGCCCCACCCAACATCTAGTTTGAATAAAGGAGCCTCCAGATGATTCAAGATGCCTCAGAGAGGCTCTGTGACACAGAGATGAGCTATATACATCAAGCTTTGTGCAAATTGTAGATTCATGAACAAGTAAATTCTGATTTTGTTTTGAGCCATTAATTTGGGGGGTAACTTGCTCTGTAGCATTAACTTGCCAGAACAAAAGTAGATCCTTGTATGGGAGGGCAGAGTCCTGCACTGGGAGGCAGAATCCTAAATTAGAGTAGAGCCCTAAACTGGGACACAATCTTCTATGAAGGTTACGTACTATCAGGTGGAAGAAACACAGAGTTCCAGTCTGCTCTCTACCCTTCACTGGGTGATCTTGGGCAAGATGTCTAAATGTCTCATCTGAAAAACTGACATAACTTTTTTCACCTAAAAGTAGATACTCTTGGGATTGGGTTAGATTCTGCTCTAGATTCTATGATCTAAATTTCCATTTATTTATCCAAATACTCATCATGACCTGCCATTGTGATCAGATTTAGGATTTATTTCCAAACTGAAAGGCTCCATTGAGAAATGAGATAGAAAAATAGTACCGGTAGTAGTAAAAAGAAGAAAAAAAAATTCTCATCGCTTGTCTTTTTGTGTCTTCTAAAACATTTCCTCACCAATCCTGACCGATACCCAGCTCATATGTACATCTTTAACTGAGGCTACTCCTAAGGATAAGAGAAAATGCAATTTTTTCAGTACCTACCAAGAAAAGAGAGTATATGCCTATATTTTCCTCTCAAAATAAAGGAGCAGGAAAAAGCAAGATTAACTCTTCTCTTTTGCAATTATTCCCTGTGCTACCAAGAAAACATCCTCATTTTTTTGAGTTCTTGTAGATAATATCCTTCACTAGCAAAAATCTTCGCTCTTAAGTACAAAGCAATATTTTCAAAAAACAAATTTTCTATCTGAAGATTTGATGTGTGATGTTATTTCACCTAAAAATCTCTGATATAACAGAAATACAGAGGATTTGTTAGGAGGTTTGTCACAAATTAAACAAAGGTTACCTTTTCTGAATACGACCCAGTTACCTAAATTCTGAAGCAAAGCTGCCAAGTACTGCAGAATTACTGGGTTGTATAAAAAGTGCTCGTGCTCTTGTTCCTGAGTAAGAGGTTTAGATAAGGACGTGCCTTATCACATACTGAATTTACTGGATTGAAGAGAGATCCCACTTTCCTGAGCTATGTGAATTCAGATTTACAAAGGGAAAGAAGCACCCCCATTCCAGAAGATAAGCAGCTCTTGGGGTCTGCTCCCCCTCCTCTTGAATTGCACCTCCCTTCTCCCACTTTTGGCACATCCTTAACCTTCTCCTCAAAAAGACAGATCTTTAAGTGTTTTGGTCCCCCCCCCCAACCCCGAATTGATCATTTCGATGTCAGGTCATTTCGGAACCAGTGATTAGTGAATATGATAAATTGCCAGTAGTGCGTTTGCTTTTGCAGGTTTGAAGTTTTGATGCATTAGTTATTTCCACCCAGAAAAATTATAACTCCGAACAACATCAACTCCTAAATCTCCAGATAGAAAACGAGTTTGTTATGAATATTGCTTTGTATTTGGGGATGTAGGTCCTTTACATTGACGAGATCTAAATTCGTAGTGTTATTAGCACCTGTGATCTCTTAAACTATTTCCAATTATTTTCTCCTCAGTTGATTTCATTAAGCCCAGAGATATTTCTGTGAGCTTTAATCAGGTTGATTTTTTTTATAATTCAGCAGTCCATAAAAATTTCAAGACACAGGCACAGAAGGCTGTGTCCCTTTGTTTGAGGTATATGTGTGGTACAGGGTAATTTCTTAAGGGTTGGTTCCTGAATTGGCAGGTCCGCTTTCTCTTTGTCCTCATCTATTTGTCCTCCCTGTGAAAGGGTCTTCAGACAATGAAGTTAACAAACGGCACATAAAGCAAATGCCTAGATGTTTATATTCCTAGGCTGTTGTTTACACAAATTTTTCAGTGTTTGTGATTATGGGTGTCCCTCCCTGAGATGTGAGAGGTTGGGGTAGCCTTGTTTACATGAATTCCTCTCTGGGAATACACACGGATTCACATTAGAAGCAGCAGGAGGATTTTCAAGGGAGAGAATTTCAGGACAGTGTACAGAATCGGAGCCGGGGGGTCGTGACCTTGCCTATTGATCCAGCCTCTCTAATTTCCACAGCTTGCTGAGGCTTGTTCTTCCAGCCTGCTGGTGTACATTAGAGCAGAAATCCATAACATGGCCATGTTCATCCAAGCACAGGAAGAAACTAAATTAAATGTTAAAAAACAATCTGAGGCCAGAGTTGGAGACAATTCATCATGATCCTAGACGCCAGGCAGGTGGGATGACCAAGGATTCCTCAGCCAATAGACCCCCAAACAGAATATGGAAAGGCCTTGGTGCCTCATTTGTCAGGTACACAGCAGAGTCTGAAAACGCATGAAGGTCAGCTCTTTTAGCTGCGACATATTTTTCCTCAAGAATGAGATATTACACATCTGAAAAGTGTAACTGAAGTAAATTAGCAGAAAGAATTGGGAGGAATGAATGGAATTCTTTATGAAATGCATATTTGGGGCAGCTTTTGGCAAATTCTCAAAGCCAGTGATGCTTGCATGCTGGCCTTGGCATTTCCATCCTGCTGGATTCCGGGGCGGGCTGGTTCAGGTTATAGCACAAGGAGGAGAACGACTTGCCAGAGTCATGACCTTTCTTCTGGGTGACAGAGATTCAGAACAACAGCATCTCTGGCACCTCAGAATGAAGTCAGTGTGTTAAGGTAAAGGATGCCAGACACCCTGATGTTCTAAAACATCTGGATGATGTACTTCACCATTCACTTTTCATCTGGATATTTCACCTCAGGTAGACAGAGCTGAAGGCAGCAGGCTCAAGGCATATTGGACAATGCCCAAACTGCCCTTTTCTGTTTCTTCCGTTGATCTCATTTATATTGGACATGGGGCTCATGCCATTTATTTGCCATTTACTTATTGATTAATCTAAAATGTTTAACCTGACGGAGGCATCACAAATGGCAGGTTGTTCTGCTGGGAGCTGCCTCAAATGCTGGGATGCATTCCTCAAAAGGCATTATCCAGGTAAAATCCCATCCTAATGAATACTCCAGCAGCATAGCAGGGCCCTGTTTAGGGAGAGCAAACCCTGCTTGGGTGGTGGCAAGGAGGCAGTGAGGTTGATTTAAGGTTGACCAAATTGTGCTAAATAGTAACAACAACAAATTCAGGCCATCCTTGCATAAGCAGCGTCCACTTACCCACAAAGGAAAGAAAAAGGATCTGCAATCCTACTTCAGGTTAAAGTTCTACCTGAATGCTAATATCTCATTGGGCGGTAATAGGAGAGTTCTTTTGAGGGGAGAGGGGCAAGAATAAAAGGGGTAGTGGAGAGACACTTGAATCCATTCGCAAACTGAAATTGAACTAGAGTGTGCGAGCTACAAAAGAGGCAGCGGAGGAAGCGGAGGCTGTAGGGACAGTAAAGGATCTGCCCCCAGACACACCTGGATCCGTGACAGAGGGCATCGTTTACTGAAGTCGGTGGTTCAGAGCATGCACTCTGCAAGCAAAAGTCTGCACTCTGTGACCTGTTTCTATGGCTTACTACCTGCATGGACCTTGGACAAATTTAATTTGGCCGTACTGTGGTTTTCTCATCAGTAAACTGGGGATAATAATAGTATTCTAATAGTGCTGTGAGAATTTAGTGAGATAATGTATCCATAAACCTACCAGGGCCTGGCACATGGTTAACACCCCACAAATAATATTGACGTTATTCTGTACTGCCTGTTTTTCCCTTTGAGGGCAACTAGCCCAGCGTATCTTTTATTTATAAGTGAACACATTCATACAGAAAAGTGTTTAAATATTAAAGCATCAAGTATGATGAATTTTCACAAATTGAACACCCCCAACCAGATAAAGAAGTGAAACTTCACCAGAATCCGGAAGTCTATCTCCTGTCCCTCCAGTCTGATTCTTCCCAACAAATGTAACTTTAGTCAAATTTCTTTCCCAGTCTGTTAACTTCGCCTGTTTTGAACTTTATATAAATGGAATCATGCCATATTTATTCTTTTGCACCTGGCTTCCTCTCAGTACAGCTTGTGAGATCTACTACTTGATACAACAGCATTCTGTTCATTCTCATTTCTGAAATTCCACATTTCCTTATCACAGCCTCACAAAACACTTACGTCTTCTAAACAGCTGGGAGGAATGTAAGAAGTAATTTGTTAGGTAAAACACAGTAGTAAAGTACTTTAAAATTATATTTAAATTAGAGATCACTCCCAGTAATACCTAAAGGGACTTAATTCTCAGTCATTTGCAGAGTGAAAGGCTTATCGAATGAGGGGAAAGTAGGTGTTTCAGCTAGCACCTTTTCTTCTCCACAGACAACACGTGACTGCCAAGATTCACCACCATAGGGTAACTGACAAATTGTTACAGTACTCTGAGCTTTGCTAAACTGGGTACACCAAGGAGAGTGCTTGCATGAACAGCGTCCTCTAGGGTATGCCATCAGAATAAATGTTTGTAAAACAGTGAGCAAGCCTGGAATCCTCATTTTTCAGATGGGAAAACTAACTTCTAGAGGAAATAAACCCCTCCCACTACAGGACCATACAGCCATTGAGTAAGAAAGTTAGGGCTGAATGGAAAGAAAATAATAGAGGACCTGGAATGTTGGCTTTAGCTAGAGCAAAAGCATGGCTTCTGGAACAAGGGCTCAACCCCCTTGAATCCAGACTCTCTGAGCTTGTTCTGAATGAGGACCATTCACCCCACAGCCCAAACAATCTGTAAATAGCATAGTTTCCAGAGCCTACTCTTCTTCTCATTGACAGAACACAATGAAGCACTTCTTCTTCTTAAAATGTAAACATTCTGAAGACCATAAATATTAGTTGCCACTTAAATGTAATTTGAATTGTCAAAAGAAAAATTGGTTATTTGATCAAATAAAATAGCACCCCCCCATAAAACCATTATCTAATGACAGACCAGCATTTATCACCCCTACAGTGAAATAAGAGGTTAGCATTTCTTCAAGTATAGGAGGTTGATTTCTGTGGTCAAGTTTAATGCAGTAGGCTCATTAAGAAGTGAAACGTAATTTGGTTACATAATTTGAATCACAGGGTTTTATCAGATCATGTGCGTGACATCACAGTTGCTATTCTGTTTCATTGAGTCCAGTTGACACTATGCTATATAATCTAGTCTTTAAAACTTTTTTTAGAGTTTTTAATGCTAGCCAAAAGGTAAAACAGGCTTGAACAGCCATTTTTGGAATAAAGTCTTGCATCTTTGTCGGTTAAACAGAAGTCAAAACTTAATATAGAAAAGACTTTTCCTTGGAAAAGTCTCAAGGAAAAATGCACAGAGACTCAAGGAAAAATGCACAGAGCCCACCAGAAATGGGAGAGGTGAGCTCTTAATCTAGATTAAGATCTAGATTAAGACAAGTCAGATCACTGACTTGTCCTTTAACAGGAGAGACTAACTACAAATTTAGTTTGGTTCCTTAGCTTTTATTTCTCCACCCTGCATAATCTGATCATACTTCTCTACAACCAAAAAACCCAAACTAGAAAATCATATTTTTGTCCGAAGATATATACACTACTGATGTAACACATTCACTTCTGTTTTCTGAGTGGAGAAATAGTTTATGGATTTGCATGTCAATGCTTTTAAATGTTTTTATTTTGCATGTTTCCATTCTCACGTTTCTGTACTTAATTTTGCATTCTTATTCCACAAAAATTGTCTTTTCTCATACAAAATGACTTTTTGGATAAAAATATAGGACTTCACCTGTATTTTTATAAGCCTAATGTTTCAATGTAATTTCAGGCTTTGAAACTTCTCACTCTTATATGTGTAATTTAGTTCCTACCTACTTCTAAAATTAGTATGTATATTTTGGAACCTTTGGTGTAAAACACTTTTTCTTCCTCTGAATGGGTAGTGAAACAGACTTGCTCATTTCTCTTCAGACAAGAAACAAATGAACACAAACCAGAAAGATGAAAGAAATATATACGTGTGTGTGTGTGTGTGTGTGTATTTCCACATACAAGTTTCCATGTACATACATGTTTCCTTCCATTTGAAGAAAAATGGAAAGAAAAAAAGATCACAGGAAATCATTCTGCATTGACTCAGCTCATTTGTCACCACTTCAAGATAGGTGTTAAAATTATGGACTATTCCAGATGCCATTGCCAGCTTATCTGGATCTGAGAAAACAAGTGGGTCTCTGTGAGGAACAAAATGACTACCATAAATTCACAGCAATTATGAGGATTAAAAAAATAGGGCCTTTTTGGTTATGATCACTAATCAAAGGAAAAACCTTAAGGTGCTTACTGAGAAAAGGATTATTTCTCTTAAAGTGGCTTGCACCCTTCATCTCCCTCTCTCCCCTTTATACACAGTACCATTTTCTGATTATAATCACAATTAGGAAGACTCATTTTTTGGAATTAAGGGAAAAAAAGATCCCCTGGGACCCACTTGGCCCATATCTACATGTCATGCTTATGGCTCTATTGATAATTTCCCAATCAAATAAGGGGTTTTTTGGTCATCATAAGGGCTGATTGTCATTAATCGTGAAGCAATCAATCGGATTGATGCTATTTCAGGCACCTTAACAACTGAATTGGATCAACCATGCATGAGTCCATAGATAGCTCATTGACTGGCTGTTATTGTGGCTGATAAAACCAAGTCAGCTGGAAAAGAGCTCTTTCAGTCTGGCCTTGTAGACAAACTTTAAGTCTTTACTGTGGAACCATCCAAGATGATTGGCCCTTTGAAGCAGCAACTGGCATAAGCCTAGAGGGATTATGGCCACAAGAGGCTCTGGCACAGAAATTCAAGTCAAAGAGAGCTCTAGTGTTTGCAAATATTCACTTGAAAGCATGCGATGATTGGCTTACAAGAGCAGAATTAATTAAATCTACAGACTTTTTATACTCTTCTGGGGACATGGTAGTTAAGACAAAATGATACACGGATGAGATACTTCAATGAAGCAGTTATCAACGCAAGTTAGGGGAAGAAATCTCGCAAAATGCCCAGGCCCAAGCCTTGTCCTCCTGCAGAAGCACCTGGTATAGCTAGCAGTAGGAACTGAGCTGTTGATGCTGGAAGAGGTGGAGCACACTAGAGCGACCATCCTCAGAGTTCTGCCAGAGGGCTCGGAAAAGAGAAATTAAGATAGATGCAAGGCCACCTGCCCATTAGTCCTGGATCTGGAGAATGGACTTCTTTGTATAAACTGGCTTGAATATCACAGTTATCCAGGGAAGCAGGCTGCCTTTTTTATGGAAAATGCCCTTTGTATACAAGGAGATCCAACCTGGAA
This sequence comes from Nasua narica, assembly GCA_028533885.1. Classification (NCBI taxonomy): domain Eukaryota; kingdom Metazoa; phylum Chordata; class Mammalia; order Carnivora; family Procyonidae; genus Nasua; species Nasua narica. The sequence goes on along the minus strand of CM052797.1, from coordinate 36,238,127 downwards.
AGGTGAGGAATGTAATCAGACCCAAGGAAACTCTTAAAACTGAAGTCCTGGTGAGCTGGGGACATTTGGTTTACATGAAGCAATTTTGGCTTACACCTGTTGTCTGGCATGAGCGTCATTATTTCTAGATAGTATGCTAGAGTGTACAAAACAATAGATACCAGTTAAGGGTTGCTGTCCTCCTGAAATAGTGCATCAAAAGCTGACCCCATTGAGAAGGAGGAAAAGGTGGGAAGGGGATGAGATAGAAGTTGGCTAAATAAGCTTGTATATGCTTGACTTATGTTTTAAGATACCTCAAGAAATCCGAAAACATTCACAATTATAATAGGCCAGGCACTGTTTCCTATGCACATTTCTCCAGCATCTTATGTTGCATTTTCCAGATAACAAAATTAAGCTCAGAGAGGTTAAACAACTTGTGTGGGCTCACACAGCAAACACACAGTTTGGCTCTGGCTCATGTGGTTTCCATCACACCTTACTAGAGGTGTCAAAGGAGAATCACTGTACCAGTGTACTTAATGCTTCCCAGAACTTCAGTCTGAAGGATTTTAAAACAAGCTATTTAAAAAAAAAAAAGTTAACAAAGATAAACTTTTCTATAGGCTAGCCTTTTTGGAATCTTTAAGGCTAAAGTACAATGAGAATTTTTAAGAAGGAAAATTAATATGTGGCACTTCACTTCCTATTTTTTATTAAGAAACCCCTATGAGACTAGGGGCGCCTGGCCTGTGACTCTTGATCTCAGGATCGTGAGTTTGAGCCCCATGCTTAGCACGGAGCCTACTAAAAAAGAGAGAGAGAGGGAAACCCTTGTGAAACTAGGTTGTGAAGAACACACCTGAGGGAACAGTATTCTAGACTAAATTCTTGCTGAAACCAAGATCTAGTAGTTTGAGAACCTAACATGGTGCTTGGCACATCTAATAATTGCATGAACAGAAAGCTTCACTTATATTGCACATTTTTGTCAAGAGCAAGCCTAGGAAGAGATCCCCACTGTCTTCCTAGAACAAACTGAGAAGATTCTCTAGTCTCCCAACAAAACTTACTCCCAAATTAGAGGATACTTCTTAGACATTCTCATGGAGATTTTAGATTCAAACCCAAGTGAGGAGCAAGAATTAAAAATATACCACTGAAAGAGAGTGCAGCCCAAATCTCTAGGCGCAAGCAAGCAAAGGGCTATGACAATATTAAGAATAGACTTAGATTGGACTCATCACCAGATAACAAGGTATTAAAATAATTCCCTAGCAAAACCACTCACACTGCATGTATATTATTGGTATGTGAACCCAGGGAGTGGGAATGAAAGATAGAGAAGGAAGCAGAGAAGGAGGGATTTGAATCCAAGTTTGTGTTACTGCATGGCCACCACATATAGACTGCTTCATCTAGAGCAGGAAGGGAAGGAGTTCATTCATCAGCTCTAATCCTCATCTATCAAAGCTTTTCTCTTGGGTGTTAACTACCCCTTACTTCTAGGTTGCATATGGGAAGTCAAATGAATGGGTTTCTGTGGTGACCCATAAGGCAACAGACCTATAGCAAGAAACAAACCTGAAGCACTATGCCCTCAGGTCACACGTGTGCAAAGCTGGTGGGACCCACAGAGAACTGGTTCCTGCAGTGATACTGGCATATGGGACAGATGAGGTGGAGAGGGCCTAATGTGCTTGAGGGCTTCAGAACAACCACTCATGCCAAGATCAACACACTGCCCCTTTCCTGGCTGGCTGTTGGAATGTGAACACTTGACCTTCATCTCCACTGAACAAAATGGCATACTGTGTTCAAGAAACTATTTGGACTACACCAGAAAGAAGGATCAGATAGGAGAAATCCAGGATATAAGGATCAAGCCTACATTTATCCAAAGGTTCTACAACTGTAGGTGGGCTTATGCTGCCCAAACTCTTGTCACACCCTCAGTGGGCTTCTGATGATTTCTACTCAACCGGGACACCTTTCATGTTACACCTACCCCTTTTTCTTTCTGTAATATTTTCTCCCATTTTTAATGCTCTCTTTTGTATTGGAACAGCAAAATGCAAACGCTCTTCTCTCTGTGAGATTATCTGTGGGATCTGAAAAATAGCTACAATAACTTTTGACAGAAAAAAGGTGCAACTTAGAACCTATGTAAACTGGCCTCAGTTAATAACTCCTTTTGGAATTGCTAAACAAACTTGCACATTTTTCAGAGAAGACTTCACCAACAACCCTTTGACCAGATTATGCCCTCAAAAAGAATCAATTGTGACCCAGAGAAACTACTTGACAGAATTGTTCTGACATTTGTCTAAGGACAGAGGAAGTCCAGCAGTATGCCTGAACTAGAGAACACTTAATTGGCAGCATAAAAAGTATTGATAATCTCTTATGATCTTCGTTTTTTGGTTTTGTTTTGTTTTTCTGGTAACAATCTTCAATTAAAGGAGGTATGGGTGGTCGTTTTCAAAGTCAAAATTCTTTCAGACATCAAAACTGACCCATACCATCTGCATTGGTAAAGGTTTCACAAATCAGGGATCATCTCACTGTTGTTTGAAAAAGTCTTGTCAAAAGATAGTTTGGATTTCTATATCCACTATCTCTTGACTCAAAAGAGAAAAAAAGAAATGAAAGCTTAATGAGACACAAGTAAGACCATTAGACAAACACGAGTCTATATGAGCTTCCACAATGGATTACCAGATCTCATAAAAGTTTCTAGAATCCAAAGCAAAGTCATTAAGAATGATCTGCCTTTTAAGAGGATAAATTCTTTGTTTCCAGCTGCCAGAAGTGTGTGGCCTCTAAGAAACGGTCAGAAGCTCTGTGTTCAAGCCTTGGTTCCATCTTGTGGGATCTTAGACAACTCAGTTTCACTGATCCTCAAGTTCCTCAACAGTAGAACACGTTCTCCCTTCTTGATCTGTTCACCAAACACATTACATGATCTTTTTGTAGCATATAAAAACATGCCACACTGAACCATGAGTGTCTGTGCCCTTGTCAGTCTGTCTGATTAGATTTTGAAAAGTAGAAAGAGGCTTATAGTTCAGGCTAGCTCTGAGCTCCTAGTGTCTAGCACAGTAGATGCTCAATAATTGTTTGTGAAATAAAAGCTGGGGAAGTAACCACCAAGTTATTTAAAACATGGGCATCTGTGATATCCATCAGCCTCTTGCCATCCTCATGCTAAAACTTGGAGCTAGAAAGAGAGAACTGCACAGACCCTGAAGTGCTTTGAATGGCGTTCCCCAAAGGAGATACGACCAAGTGCTTACCCCAGTACCTGTGAATGTGATCTTATAGCAACCCTCTTATTCACAGTTTAAATTACCCTTACCCATGGTCAACTGCAGTCCAGAAGTAGATGATCCTTCTTCTGCCATATCATCAAAAGGTCAATAGTAGCCTAATGCTACATCACAGCGTCTGTGTCATTCACCTCATTTCATCTCATCACATAGGCATTTTATCATCTCACGTTCTCAAGAAGGGTTAGTACAATATAAGAAGATATTTTGAGAGAAATCACATTCACATAAATTTTATTACGGTTTATTGTTATAATTGTTCTATTTTATTATTAGTTGTATTGTTAAACTCTTACTTTGCCTAATTTATAAATTAATATTTTTCTTATGCACACATATGTATGTACATATGTGTGCATAAGAAAAAACATATTACCTATTGGATTTGTTATTATCTTCAATTTTAGACATCTACTGGGAATCCTGGAATGCTTCTCCTATAGGTAAGGGACTATTCTATTTAAAAAGAGGATCTTTCCTAAGTAATTAAGAGTCTTCAAACTAAATCATCCTGGATTAACTGGGTAGATTCTAAGTTCAGTGACAAGTGTCCTTAGAAAAGACAGAAGAGAAGTCCGTGTGAAGACAGAGGCAGAGATCTGAGTGATACAGTCATGACTAAGGAACACCTGGGGTCACCAGAAGCAAAAAGAGATAAGAACATCCCCAGTAAAGCTCCCAGGTTGCATAATCCTGCAGACACCTTGATTTTGGACTTCTGGAAGAGAACAAGCTTCTATTGTTTTAAACCACTAAGTTTGTGATACTTTGTTACCGAAAACACAGAAAACTAATACAGCCCAAAACCTTCAAGGCTTTGGCTTGATCTTGCAAGTCTTTGCCTGATCTGAGTCCCTTTTGGGGGATTCCAGAAGCCATGGACCTTGCCACCAGGAACAAGGGGGCTTTGGAAGCCCAGTCTCCTGGTTATGAACAGAGGTGATCAAATTTTCATTTGTTGTTTTGACTACTGGCCTTGGAGAGAGTTTGAAAGCGATGGGGAATTCAAAGTAATGTGATTTGTCATCCAGAGAGCAACTAGATGAGAAGACACCAATTATTGGCTTGCTCAGCAGAGGGAAATGAAAAATAATTGTTGGAAGTAACACAAAAGCTCCTGGAAACAGAGTGGCTCTCATTTGTGAGACACTACCCTCTGAGAAAGCTTCTGGTATGAAATTCCCTCTCTGAATATTATTAGAAAGGTCTGTATACTTTATAATTGAGATATGGCAAAAAAATTAAATTAAATGGATTTTGTTTATTTTGGACTGTTCTGCTGATTTATAATTAAAATTATCTCACAGCTTATGAGTGGTTAGATGACTCTCTCTAAGCCTCAGTTTCCCCACCTGTAAAGTGAAGACAACAATAATTCCTATTTCACAAGGTTTTGATAGCCAAACAAAAGTTTTTACAAATGGTTAACATAGTAATAAGAACCTAGTATTCAATAAATATAGCCATCATTATTATTATCTTTACTATTGTTGCTGCTGTTATGTCAAAAGGGAGTGAAGCAAAAGAACAGAGTGGTTAAAGCTCAGGCTGTGGAATCAGACGGTCATGGGTTTGAAGGCTGGTTCCAGCACGTACAAACAGTGTGATACTGAAAAAAATCACTAGGATTCAATAGTCTCATCTACAAAATGAGGATAACAAGAGTTATCCATTCAAATAGAATTGTTACGAATTAAGGTAATAGGTATAAAGCATTTAACATATTACTTGGTAAATTGTCATTCATATTTCATCTTGTTGATTTCAGGTGTTAATTTTATTCATGCATTCATTCAACAAATATTTTAATGAGTGCTTATGCTTTGTGTCACTCAAGCCCTAGGGGTTTAGCAGTGAACAAGACAGTTCACAGTGCCTGCTCTCAAGGACCTTAGCTTCAAGTGGGAGAGCCACTAGCTAACCATGAAATAGTTGGAGACAACTGTATGTGTCAGAAACCCATTAGAGATAGTGCTGATTTTTTTTTTTTGGAGAAATTCATTGATGTGCTTGCTGGAGGTAGAGTATATAACTCAATGAACCTGAATGTTGGTAGAACCATTTTGATCTCTTCTGCCTCCCCAAAGGGAAGAAATAATAGACTTATCTGAAGGCTAATGGCACAGGGACTCAGTTGGTTAAGCATCTGCCTTCAGCACAAGTCATGATCTCAGGATCCCCTGAGTGGGGGGAATCTGCTTGTCCCTCTTCCTCTGCCCCTCACCCCCCACTCCCACTTGTGCATGTGTGCATGCTCTCTCTCTCTTATAAATAAATTAAAAAAATATATTTTAACTCTAGTGGCAGGAAGAGAGAAACTGAGATGAAAGGTAGGGCCAGGGAAATGTTAGACACTTGCACATTCTGGTCCTTCCCTGTCTCTCTGCCTCTCTAATCAGGGTCTAAACATTTGAATCACTTGAGGACAAGAGGATTTTCTTTTGGTGAAAACTGGTGAAGAGCTGGTCTCTATCTTTCCATCTAATTTATGACAGACAGCGGATAGGACAGAGAATCTTAACTGCACACCCCAAGTTGAGAAGAGTACAAAACAAAAACAAACTTGGAAATAAGGGCTGGACCAAGTTTCACTAGGTTTTCTGGAGGTAAGATGGATCCAATCCACACAGATGGATTTCCTGCAAGTAACTATTTAAATATAATTGGGATCAGTATAATGTGATCAATGTTACAAAAGCTGCCAGAGCCCAATAAGAGTAACTAAAATGGCGATAAATCAAGGAACAACCTCTGAGGAGGAGATGCTTAAATTGTGATATTTGCAATGAGATAGGGCCGGTCCCAAGGAAGCTGAGAAGGCAGCAGGAATAGCAGGGATAAAGGCTCAGGACATGAAGACTGGAGTAGTGAAATGATGAGCAGAAGGGAGTGTGAAATGGGGGAGACCAGAGAGATTTGCAAGGGTTGATAATGCAAAGCCAAGGAGGCCAAGGTCAGGCATTCTGATAAATGGCCCCTTAAGAGCAGGACTTCTCAGAGACCTATGGAAAGCTGGCTCCTGGGACTTTACAATGACGAGATGTCAGAACGGGGTTCTCAGAAATGTGGTAAACTGCAAACACTTATATTGCACAAATTAGTACTTCTGTCACCAAAAAATGCAATGATACATAAATGTGCTATTTGCAAGACAATGGAAGGATTTTATTTTTTATTTTATTTAAGATTTATTTATTTTTTTATTTACTTGTGAGAGAGAGAGAGAGAAAGAGAGAAAGAGTGAGAAAGAGAAAGTAAGAGAGGGAGGGAGAGAGAGCACACATGAGCCAGGGGAGGGCAGAGAAGCAGACTCCCCACTGAGGAGGGAGTCTGATGTGGGACTTGATCTCAGGACTCTGAGATCATGACCTGAGCCAAAGGCAGACGCTCAATTGACTGAGCCACTCAGGTGCCCAGGATGTTATTTTTTAATTGATAAATCCATAGTACACTATAGTTTGTGTGGTCTGGAATCAGAACACATGTTTCAAGATGTATTATCAATGTCTCTTTTTTTTTTTAAAGATTTTTATTTATTTATTAGAGAGAGAGAGACTGAGAATGAGAGGGGAGAAGGTCAGAGGGAGAAGCAGACTTCCCGCAGAGCCGGGAGTCCCATATGGGACTCGATCCCGGGACTCCGGGATCATGACCTGAGCCGAAGGCAGTCGCCCAACCAACTGAGCCACCCAGGCGCCCTCAATGTCTCTTTTTAACTGTGTCATGATATCTCCAAAACCTCACTTTAAGAAAAAAATCAGAAATGTACATTTGATGGCCTTGGACACATATCCCCCTGATGCAGGCTTTCCACCCTTGTTCCTGGTTCTCGAATGGGGCCTCAGATTAAGGGAGCTGAGACCTAAGGGTTTGGAGAGGTATTGTTTCCTAAATACCCGTGACTCTACCGTGTCTACAACTTGGCTGCAGCCAGCCCCTTGTATAGTGAAGAGCTCACAGCAGACGCTCACTAATGTCTGATGAGTAACTTTTCACAAATGACTGGATGTTGGCACCCTTCTCCTGTATAAAAGAACCATTCTATAAGACACGATTGACTTCCCTACAGCAAAAAAAAAAAAAAAAAGAACAAAATGAAACTCAGAAACTATAAACAGTTTGGATGCTCCAGACATGTCTTTAAATTAAGTCAGTTTTCCTAACACTGTTTTCTCTCCCATTGCTGCTGTAGTTTGAAGTGAAGAATGTGGTGGACTTTACGCACCAATAAACAACCACAGAGTTCCATTTGGTGTCTGCTCCCACGAGCCTTGCTAGCCTGGGACCGCAACCCCAGGCTTCTCACCTTACAGGCAGAGGGTAGCTTTGAAAGAACATAATGTTACTGAGAGCTGTGTTCTCATTTTCACTGTCTGGAAGAGGAAATGAAAAGACTCCAATGTACAATCTTGGATAATTTATAAGAATATCTCATCTCTGCTCTGAAACTTATTTATAGAAGTTGAATCTTTATTAACTTGCTGTGTGACCTTGAGTAAGTCAGTTAACCTCTCTAGGGCCCTTGGTAAGGTCTAAATTTATATATAATTTATTTCATGGGAATATTGTTGGGCTTCTATAAAAAAAGCATTTAGAAAATAAATGATAAATTGTAGGGGCAGATCTAAACATTCTGGGGACTGAAGCTAATACCATTTTGAGGACCCTCTTTTAGAAAAGGAATTTAAAATGATTAGGTATAGGAATTTAGAAGGTATCTAGATGAGTGAGACTCTCTGAATCTTAAGCTTCATGGCAATTCTACATTGGGGAAAACAGTAATAAGATTATAATTATTATAAGAATTATTAGCACAAATTCCTTTGGTCTTACTAGAAAGGTACAGGCTAGAAAGAATTCCTGACCATGCTACAGTTGCTCAGAGAGAGGAAAGTTTGCATTCCCTGGGATGGTCTAGGGGACTTTGCTGCCTGAAGATCCCTTTTTACTCAAGCTGGCTTCAGACCTTCAGTTCTTTCCTATGTGGACAAATATCTCAGAGTGTGACTTAATTTGAGTCAATCCAGTGCACGTCTCAGGCATATACTTCAAGAAGACATGGTGTTTTTCACTGTGAGAGGGGCAAGGTCCAGAAGGAACATGCGCGGGGTTCTTGAACTCAAAAATTTTGCAGTCTGTGCAAGGAGAAAATCTAGACACACATTAAATAAGTAGAGAATATGATGTTATAGTATCATGGCAAACTGGAATGTGCTCATCAAGTTCTCACCCTCTTTTTGAATAAGTTTAAATCACTCTGTTATAAAGTGTGCTCTGACCAACTAGCCCACAGACACCCTGCCTGTACCCAACACACACCACACTTACGGTCAAGAGGACTCATTTGGCATTTCCTGTAACAACTCTTGCATCATTGTCTTGCTATTTAATTGTGTGGGGGTGAGTTGTGGTTGTTCATGATAATTGTCTCGTCAATGAGATGATCAGCATTTTGAGGGCAAGAAACAGGTTATTTACTTCCATACGATCCTGTAGGCTCTGTCCTGATTAGTGGATGGATAATTATCAAATGTTGAACTAGACATTCAGATGTAGCTCATAACATACCATGGACTGATAGAGAAGAGAGGGAAGAGAGGGATGCTTGGTCAGAAGTATCAGGAAGCAATCAGGAAGAAAGTTGAGTTCAATCTTCATAAACTCCATTTCTCAGAGTTCGTATACTTCCCCCAGCTATAAAGTTCAGCATCCCCACTTTACAGCCTGTGTGCCAATTAGGGCTTCTAGAGAGAATTAGGGGAGAGGTAGCAGGGTGATTTGCCAACATAAAAAGGGAAGTTGTTCAAATCAGGGAGTGACTACAGGAGAACGTGGTGGGGTAGATACTGGAAGAAGAAAGTTATAACTTCATTTACAGCTTCTTGGGAGAAATGGGGACAGGCCAAGGATCCAGGAGTCATGAGACATCAGGTGGTATGGTAAGGCCAGTGGGGAGCCTATGGCTGGGGCCTTGAGGGCACACAGCTGTGGGAGTTAGCACCACACTAAATAGCAATGAAAAGGCCAACTGTACGGCAGCTAAGTGAGGATGGATTTTAGTGATCCACTAAAAGCTGTCACAACCATAGCATAGCATAGTCCTATGTCACAACCATAGGACTCTGTGAGTCCTGCAGGTGGGAGTGCAGGTGATAGGGAGACGGACTATCAGTAATCACCCCTGCTGGCTCCTGAGAAGACCCCACCTCTCCAGGCAGAGCCACGTCCTGCTTATGGATGGGCCTGGCCATGGGTGGCCTTGTACAACCTGAAGTCAGTGCCAGGAATGCCTTCTCACTTTCAGGGTCACTCTCACACCTCCTGAGACACCTCTTCTGATGCCCAGCCAGCCCATCTCAGTCTCTGAATCCTGTACCATCAGAGGGATAGTAGGGAAGCATGACTCCCATAGCACTTACTTAAGATGACCCTTTGTTCTCATGGAATGGTGTCTCTGACCAACGGAACAATAGAAGGAAGAAAAGGCCACCAAGCCAGCCAATTAGACCAGCTGAATAGTCAACCCTGGCAAAGACAGCATGACTAACAACTCTCTAAGATGAACTCCCTTCCTACCTCAGCCCAAGATCATCTCTGTCCCTCATATTTACATGCAATACTATACTTCTTGGGATTCCTATCTAAATATCTTGAGGCTAAGGCACATAGTAGGTATTCACCAAATTCTCACTGAAGGAATTAGGAATAGGGTTCCTTAACTTTTCCTCAACAATCAGACCCTGGGGGTTGGATGCAGGATGGAAGCATCCCTTGTTGTGGGAAAGATTCAGCTTCTCAGAAGGCTGATTTCTTTCCGGGTTCAGAAAATTCTGCTGCTAAAACAGAGCCTCACACCCCAGGGCTAAATACCACTTCATGGACCCCATAAGGGCAAAACTGTTCTTTAATGAAACCTCATTTGGCATTAGGGAGCCCTGCACATTCCCTTTGCAGTATCTTCCTGTTCTGATTGTCTCTTCCAAAGGGACCACTGGGGACTGCAAGAGAAGACTGACTACAACTGATAAATGCAGTCTTCAAAGCCACTCATCCATTCTTAATGGACAGCCCGTTAATTTGAGGTCTAGGTCATGAATTTGAATGCTATGCACTGAATACCTCCTCAGCAAGAAAACCTGGTTTTGCCTCAGGGTAAATGGTGATTCATTAATTGTAATTAAATTAGGCTGGTGGCTTAAACTGGATGTGACAAAATGAAAATCCCCATATAAAACCTGAGATGCCTATCGCAGGTCTTCTGTCAATAACATCTAGTTTTTGTCTAAGTGGATTTAAAAGGAACCAGATGCCTCTTCTTTAAGAAAAAAAATAAAATAAAATAAACTGCCTCAGTTAAATAGGGAAATAAATAACTTCTGAATGTTTCTCTATTTCTTATTCATTCAGGTCATGGTATAGAAACCTCAAAAGCCTAATAATAAGGGTTGGAAGTCTCCCCTGCACAGCTGGGAGGGAATCAGCAGCATTCTAGGTTTCCCCTCTTCTGGGTAGGTCATGAAGCTTATCTGCCCACCTCCATCTGTTCTTGAGGTCTAATCTGAGTTCTCTTGGAATAACCAATCTGATTGCCTCTTGAGACAGCCGGTGTATGGCTAACTCCTTGGATGGAAGTCTGGTGTCCTCAGATCTTATTGGACCTCACTCAGTGGCTAGTTGTTAATTCTGGGACCCTTTGTACCTGCATTTCCTCATCTGTGAAATGAGAGTGTTAGACGAGGTCCTTTTTTTCACAGAAAGAAAGTTCAGCCTAAACCCAGTGTGAAACAGTAATGTGAAGCTACTCTGGTTGAACAGAGTAGAGGACTCTCACCTGCTGAGACCCATGGCCCCATCTCTGAGCCCAAAAGAGTCTCAGAGGAAGCCAGATGACAGTAGAGCAAAGTTTGAAACTGGCCAGCTGGGTATGGTCTCAAGCCCCTTCCAACTCCAAAGCTTGTGAAAAGCATAATTCCCATCATGCTGTTTTATTGACTTCTGTTCTCTGGAGGAAATACCTGAGCTGGTTCATAGTGAATGAAGTATGCGTATTCTTCTTACCAAGGATAGAATAATAATTTTAGTAAAGAATAAATAATTAATTTTTAAAGATTTATTTCTTTTAGGGAGAGAAAGAGAAAGAGAGAGAACACAAGCTGGAGGGGCAGAGGGACAGGGATAGAGAATCTCAAGCAAACTCCGTGCTCAGCATGGAGCCTCACATGGCTCTCGATTCCATGACTCTGAGATTATGACCGGAGCCGAAACCAAGAGTCAGACACCCAACTGACTAAGCCACCCAGGCATCCCAAGAGTAAAGAATTTTTTTAATGAGGTACTAAAATTTTGTCACAGGCCACTCAGCCGACCTGGAAATGTTGATTGGTCTATGTCAGGCAATAATAAAGTCTTCATAAATGAACAACAATGAGACCAGAACTTTCAAGAATGCCTCCACTCTAGGAGTCACAAACCCAAATCTTTTTAGGATCAGGCATCAAATGTAAGTGAGTGAAAAGGGCCAGCTGAGGACTGCAGCAAATTGGACAGTGCATGCATCGCTTTAGGGAGCAGTTGCTACTCACCTCTAGCTCACTGTGGCCATGGGAAGTGTGGGAGCAGCATGATAAAGCCTTCTCTCCTGAATAACTGTATACTCAGATTTTCAAATTTTAACTAAAAAGCCAAAAAAGACTGTACCATTCAGAGTTTGATCACAGAAGCAAAAACACTCTGAGCAGTATAAAATGCAGGATTTTTAACAGGGATTAGATTGTACACAATTATGGGAGGTGGTGAAGAAGTCTCTGCAAGGGTGCTGCACCTGGCCGTGGGCTGAAGTTAGCACAGGCCAGCTGTGATAGCAGCAGGGGAGAAAGAAACTGGGCATGACGGAAGAGAGAACGAGGGCAGACTGGAACCCACGTCTGGCTCTCAGGACTCGCATCAGCATGTGGTGGGTGACCCGCAGGAACTGGCACCTTCAGCCCTGAGACTGAACTCACGCCTGGCCCAGGAGAGGGGAGGAGGGGTCTGCTGGGAGGGAGGAGCTGCAGGCCTGGCTGCGGCTAGGCAGATCAGCACCAGGGTGCCTGGGCTGTCCTGGTGTCCTGCAGCTACTTCCAGGGTATGAAAAAGGCTCCTGCTTAAATTTACCTCATAACTCTTATGTAAAGATACCTTGTGGCCACGCCCAATTCAAAATCCTACAGGAAAGAGAACTCTGGGAAACAGTTCCAGCTTAGCAAAACTGACAAAATACAAAGCCACCTTGTCAACCTCGGCTCCAGACACACTTTTGTAACCACGTATAACTTGCAAATAAAGGCGACAGCAAAATCCTGATGCAACTTTCCCACTTGCAATCAAAACATGCTAACCCTCTCCACAAAGGGAAAAGAAAGTCCTTTTACTCATAATTTGGCTGACGTTCTTCTTCTGAGTCACATTCCCATTTTGATAGCCTGTAAATTTGTATTCTGAGCTATAAGGTTGACTACTGTTAACACAATTTTTTCCAGTCTCATTGAGATACAATTGACATAGAACGTTCTAGCTTAAGGTGCACAACATGGTGACTTAATATATGTAAATACTGCAAAATGATCCCCACATCGTCAACATCCATCACCTCACAGTCTCATTTTTTTTACCTTGTAATGAGATGAACACACCTTATGTTTGAGAAGTGCAAAGAGGAAGACAGAATTGGTGAATTTATACGCAAATACATTAAGACCAAACTACAAAAGAAGTGCTCACAACCATTATAGTCTGTCTCTGTAGCTTGTCCCAGGGTTACACTTGATATTTAGAAATACCTTCTCCTATGACCCTTTTCATGTTTCTTTGCCTTTGCTAAGCACCTTGGCCAGAGGTGTTCCTTGTCCGGTGGGGTAACCTAGATCTTCATGCCTGGAGAGTCTGGGCCTGTCACAGTCCTGCCTCTAGTTTTCCATTGACTTTTATCACAGAGAAGTCCAGCAGGGGGACTTACAGGATACATTCTTGGCAGTCCTGCAAGTTCCTTCCTCTAGGAGATTCAAATTCTACTTTGTTCTAGGGGCTCTAGGTCTGCAAGGGTTCAGATACAAGGCTTGGTGGAGCTGAAACTTCCTACCACGGTGATTTCATCCAGCTTCTGCTCACCAGGCCCAGGATGTTTCCTCATACAAATTAAGTAGACTGCTCATCTAATTCAGCACTAGAGACACCGTGATCAATTAGCCAAAAGTCAAAGACAGCTTGTGTTCTGCATTTCCGAACAATGTAACAACGAAATTCCTTATGTATGCATCTTTCATACTTGCATACTTGTGCAAGTATAGGATACATTTATAGACAGGAAGGCATAGAACATTTTCTTTTAGACTCTCCTGGTACTATTATTTGCTTAGCCATTTGTTCTTCTACCTCAAAGATCATTCTTCTAGGCTTATGGTAATAATTACAATAATAATAATAATCACTGCTATTTTTAGCATTTACTGTTTGCTAACTAAGCTCTTTCTCTACAGTATCTCACTTAAGCCTTACAAGGAGGCAAGTGTTATTATTTCTAGTGCACAGATGAGGAAACACTCACTATTCCAGGAGTCACATAAAGATAGAGAATCTGTGATACAAAGAATGCAAGAGACTTGAGCCCCATCTCACAGCCAATGATTGACAGAGCCAGAGTTTAAACTTTCTTCTTCCAAAAACCACTTTTTCTCTATAATATGGTCCAGAGAAGAGATAATGAACACATCTGTTTTAATAATTTTAAAAGTTGGGGCGCCTGGGTGGCTCAGTTGGTTAAACTGCTGCCTTCGGCTCAGGTCATGATCTCGGAGTTCTGGGATCGAGCCCCACATCGGGCTCTCTGCTCAGCAGGAGCCTGCTTCCTCCTCTCTCTCCGCCTGCCTCTCTGCCTGCTTGTAATGTCTCTCTCTGTATCAGATAAATAAAATCTTTAAAAAAAAAAGTTAATTTTATGCCTTGTCATAGGCATAAACCAGACACCATATAAGCAATGGGAATCTTGAAAGCACGTGGACCAGACAGTTCAGCTAAATGGTTGCCTGAAGTTGTTAGAGATGTTCAGAAATTGCAAGGTCTCTGGGAATAAGGCAAACATAACCTGGTAGAAGAGAAAAACTGCAGCTATTTGCTCCTAGTATCATTTTAGCACATCAGTAAACCTCCACTGCCTTCTCTGTAAAATGGGGAAAATAATAAAATCTATTTCACAAGGATGTTGAACAGAGTCAACAATACCTACAAAGGCCTAGTAATTATTGCCATAGTGTGGCAACAAACCAGAGCCCAACCTCAAATCAGTGGTAATTAGGGAGGCCATACGTGTATGTCTCGGATTGGCTACGGCAGGTAAAGAAGACCCGGAAAACAGCATGCATCTCAAAAGAGCAAGTGCTTATGTTGAACTAATTCTGAGCCAGGCCTGGTTGAAAGTGCTTTCTATTATCAACACATTTAATTCTTGCAACAACCCTGTAATACAGGTTATTATCCTCATTTTACAGATGAGAAATTGCGGAAAGGAAAGTTAAGTACGTGGCCGAGACGGGAGTTTGAACATAGGTTAATTAGCTTCCATGGGTGCTCTGCCTTTCATCTACTTGAGTCTAGAGAAGCAGAACAACAAAGGTCATGGGGGCAGCATACTAAAAGTAGAAACTCTTCATTCCCCCTAGAGAAAGCATGTAGTGGGACTTCAGCTTTTGGAGAGAGAGTAGTG
>CM052797.1:36205587-36222579 GCA_028533885.1 Nasua narica | reverse complement strand
GGTTTTCTTTTTAAAATGTTTACCTTATCAAAACTTGGTTCAAAACCCCCAGAAACTTCTGGTAGTCTTGCTCAGAGCAATGACTCTGGACATAGGTCTGTTCACCAACCTATCTTGGGCTGCCTCCCAGCTGACAGTCTCATCCCTCAGTTTTGTCAGGCCACGCCTCTCACACAGGTGACCACTAACTCTTCCCTCTCACCATCAACTTGTGTCCAAGCAGCCCTACCAGGCATCTGCCCACCTCCACACTCCACCTCTGCAGAATGTTACCTGAGGGACCTCTGGGAATAAAGGGCCTGTGGTGGAGCAAATTGAAGCAGCATCTCAGGATTAGTCATCCTGGATGTGAGTAGCAGGATTAGCAAGCTGTTCTGGGAGGGGCTGAAGGACCTTGAGCTAGGAGCCAGCTGACCACTAGACTCACAGTCTGGTGGGAAAGTGGCTGCCCAGCCAGGAGCTGAGTGTCACAGTTGCCTGGCTTCTAGGTGTGGCTGTACAACTAATTTTCATGAATGGAAGATGGTCGGAAGTAATTCGTGGATAAGAAGTAGATATGTCTTCCTCTTGTTTTATTCCCCGCCTGTCAGTGACTAAAGAAGACACTGAGGCCCTAGAAGAAGCAGAAGCCACAAGGCAAAAGGAACCTAGGTCCCTGAATGACCATGGGAAGTAAAGCCTTCCTCCAGACATCAACATCTGCATTGGACTTCTGCATATATGAGAAAAGTGTATGTGCTAAACTGGTTACTCTGGGCTTTGTGTGGTGCAGCCCTGAGCGCCTTTGGGCACTAATAGTTAAGAGCTGAACCCTGTAGGCCCCAGTGGCATTCTCACCATTGCCTTTGAAAGAAATGTGCTTGGAAATCTAAAATCCAGCATAGGATTGCTTAACCACACAGAAATAGGAGGAGCCTGCATTAAAAAAATCCCCATTTCCTCTGGCCAATAGAGTGCTCCTCCTCTCAGGCTTCTGTTAGAATCCTTTAACCCCTCCTATGCTGCATAGTGCAGAGGACAAAAGAGAATGGGGAGTCCTCATGCAGGAATACTCCCAGAGGAACTTGAACCCTTCTGATCACCAGGGTCCCCCTGGGTCTGACAGTGCATGCTCCTGGGCAGCCTGGATTAATAGCCTGCCCCTCCCTGAGGAAAACCTGGGTGAAGGTCATTCTATTAAAACCCTTCCCATTCTCACTAAATAAGCTGTTTTGGGCCCCATGTTTTGAGCTTAGCTAAAAGGAAGTGGAACAGACCACAAATGATTTTTTTCACTTGGTTTGGATAAAAATTGAGCCCGAGCTGAAGAATATCAAGGTGAGGAGGGGATATAATATTATTCTTCCAAGTCAATTTTGATTTTGAAAATGTCTCTGCTAGGGAAGATGTCTAAGCATCATCTTCCTAGTTTCACCTCCAGCTCCTACAAGGAGTCCAGAGTGATCAATAGCTTTCCAGCTCCTTCCTGGCACAGGCCTCCCCCCGCAGTGCAGCTCAGAATCCTGGGCACTGGCCTCTGAGGCCTCTCGGGGCCACCACAGTTTGCATGTGCCGAGGTGTATGGGACATCTTCTCATTGCAGCTGCCGGTGACACTCAGGACAGAGCAGCTGCCTGCCTTTTCCTTACTAATTTCTTCTCCATGCTGCGCTACATGGGGGAGAATAATTGCCTTCACTCTGAGCTCTGACATTCCCACATTCAAGCACCTGCTCTCCCACTGTTCTCCCAATAGGAAGACAATTTCTGCCATACTTGGTGTTTCCTTCACAGCAAACCTGCTTATTAGAGAGACACATTTTAGTAGGGACAGTTGGGGGCCTGTGAATGTAGCCAGGACCAAAACAGCATTTTGTAAGTCCAGTCAGTATTTTTCCCCTGTGAAATATGAACTGTGGTGGGAATTCCCCTGAGTTGCTGGGCGAAAAATAGAATTCTCTGGAGCTACTCAGAGAATTCTCCTCTCCTATCTCATTCTCCTAAAAGGTTCCAGTCCTGTTAGCAGAAACAAATGAGGAAAGCCTAAATCCAATGAAAAGGAAAACTAAGTCATGGACATTCAATGATACCATGTTGAATTTATCAAAAGCTTTCTCCAAGATGCTCAGAGTTATTTTACTGCTACCAGAGGGCTAGGATCAATTGATTCCTTTTAGAATGTGCATTTCATTCTAGATTATAAGGTGTGATACTGTAGCTGTTATTAGTCTTGTCCGGGTCAGGGGCCAGTACTGCGGCACCTCATGGGGGAGGGGTAGGAAAATCTTTGACTCTTAAGATTCGCCTTTCTAGAGGCATGCAATGGCCATAAGAAACCACCTCCTATTGTCTCCTCCTTTTATCACCCCCCCAAAAGAGCCAATCATTAGGTCTTAATTAAGATTACCAGTGTGGGGGCACCTGTGTGGCTCAGTGGTTTAAACGACTGACTCCTGATTTTGGCTCAGGTCATGATCTCAGGGTCATGAGATCTAGTCCTGCACTGGGTTCCAGACTGAATGTGGAGCCTGTTTAGGATTCTCTCTCCCTTTCCTTCTTCCCTTCCCTACTTCACCTCACTCTGTCAAAGAAGGAAGGAAGGAAGGAAGGAAGGAAGGAAGGAAGGAAGGAAGGAAAGAAAGAAAGAAAGAAAGAGATTGCCAGTGTGTCCCAACTTCTTAATCATAAAAATATCAGGTTTTCAGTGTAGAAACATTTTAAAGCAGAGGTTGACAGACTATGATCTGTAGGTCAAATTTAGCCCTTTATCTGTATTTATAAATAAAGTTTTATTGGGAGACAGCTACACCTATTTGTTTAGTCTGTCTATGGTTGCTTTCACACTACTAGTTGAGTGTGGAGTAAAGTTACATAGTTATAACCATGTAGCCTGGGAAGCCATATGCATTTACTAATTTGGACCTTTACAGAAAAGTAAAAAAGAAAAATAAGTGAAAAAGAAATCTCTCATAATCCCATCACTCAAAAATAGCTAACATTAATATTATTCTTTCCTCCCTTTTATTCTTGTGAAAGCCACTCTTTCGAAAAACAGGATGAAGCATTATGAATTTGGTACAGATGTTGACACTGATGATGCCACACAAACACACACATCAAGAGGGTATAGATTTTTATATAATATAGATATTATTTGTATAACTGAGATTTTTCTGAAAGAGCAGGAGATACTTTCCAAACTAGTCTGAAAATGACTGAAGAGTGAGAAAAGGAGACTAGCCAGGGGTTTTACAACGGTTGGGGATGGGGTCAGGAGGTCCTATGGTCTGAATTTTCCACTGGTGCCAGCTTGCCTAGGGGTGGCGCAGAAGGAGAAGCAGCAGAGGAAAGCAGAGGTAAAAGCTGTTTATAGTCAAATATCACAAGATGGAGTCAGACTCCTTATTACAAGGCCACATTCCCTGTCTCACTGCTCCTTCTAGTCTACCCATATGTTCCCTTCCTGGTTTCTGACAGAAAGCAAATAAATCGATTTATGCTAAACTTCCATTTCTTTTGGAAAGAATTCAAGGCTCCTCCCAGGAAGAGGGTGTCAAGGATTAGAACATCGCCTGGGTTGCCTCTAAGAGGAGAGAGGAAAGGAGGGAATAAAACTCAGAATCTCTTGAGGAGTTCTCTCTTTTGCTCCTCACAGCTCTCACGGCTGCTCCATTTTATGGCTTGTTCCTCGAAAGCCTATTTCCTGAAAACCTGTTCTCTGAGAAAAGCCCAGCACTGTCCCTGCTGAGGCCAAAAGGCCCTCTCTATGGCAGCCAAGAGTGAGCAGCTGAGCAGAACTCTGCTCTAGGCCCCGGGCAACAATTCTCTTTCCCTCTTCCTTCCCTTCAATTTATTTTCTTCATCCTCAGAGCTGAAGTATCTACAGGTGCAAAATCAGGATATGAACCCAAAGGAAAGACCAAGACGCCACTCAGCCAGCTGAGCTTTTAGGTCTGCCTCTGGCCTGTGAGAAAGGAACCCTGCAGACCCTGCAGTGGGGCCCGGTCCTGGGACAGCTACACTGCGGTGTACACTCAGAGCCTTGGGCTTATAAGAAGGGCTCCTTTGCCTGATGGTATCCATGTTGCTAGGTCTTCCTTACGGCCCTCACCAAGCAGCATCTGAGGGGAATGCAGTGGTCCTGGGCTCCTAGCTATCTTCAGTCATTCCCTACTTGAGGAAATCTTTCCTGAAGGCTAGAAACATGTAACCATGAAGGCTCTGAGGATAAGAAAGAGAAAGAAGAATGAGTGGGAAGGAAGGACTCATCTGCTATGTGCTAGGTGCTTTGTATTCATTCTCTCTTATAAAAAGATTTTTATTCTGAAAGGGCTCAAGCACACACAAATAGAACAGTATAATGAATACCATGTATTCATTGGCTTAAATAGTACCTTTCAAGACTACTTGATAATCTATACAACAACCCTGAAAGATAGGTATTAACCCCAGCCCTTTTAAAAGATTTGAGGACTTTGGGTTACTTGTCTAAGACCACAGAGCTAATATATAGCAGAGGAAACAGAGTTCTCCATAGTTTTAAATGCCACACTTTCAATGCCTCTCTGCCTCCAGAGAAGGCATTCTGAGAGAGAAAGGACTTAACCTGAGCCTGGAATGTCAAAGAAAGAGCAGGAGGACATCTCCAAAAGGGCTAAGAAGTGGCAGTGATGAGGAGACACACCTGGCCTAGACACTGGCTGTATGCCTCAGAAAGAACCTGATGGGCCTTGCTGCCACAATGTTTGAGAGACTCACCTCCCTGCCCCAGCCACCATGAAGATATCCAACTGTCATGCGGAACCATGAGTGGCATTCCTGGGGCCGCACCTCCCTATTGCGGTGAGGTTAACCCTTCCTTTTGGATGGAAAGATACGTTAATATGTGTCTTGCTATAAAGTTCCAGAGTGGATGGCCCTTCTCCACTTCCTGAGTATATATGTAAGTAATGTCTCATCACCAGCATAATTTTATTTATTTTTATGCCACCAGATTTAATACTGCTCAGCCATTTCAGAGGGGGCCTGTGTTTGCTGCTTCCTGCTTTGTTTATTATTAAGTGCTTCCAAATAAGGAACAAGTGTCTACAGGAAAGGGAAATGAGTCTTTGAATCTGCAAGAGGATGCTAGAGGACATCTTCAGCAATTTTAATAATAGCTTTGGAATAGATGCTTGTATGATCTTGAAATGATGACAACTAAAATCCTAAAGAGCTTTATTGTTTCAGGGAAAGATTAGTAAAATTGGGGAGGATAACATAAAATATATATAATAAGAAGCTGAAAAGCCCACTTTTGTGTTGACTTTATTAATTATTTAAATAAATTAATAAATAAGCATATATGTCTGTTTTTTAATTCCAAGATCTAAACATTTTACATATATCTTATGAATAATGTGTATCTATCCTTTTGAAGAAATTTGGCCATATTTATAATGTATACCCTAAATATGTTCAAACTTTGAATTCATATGTGAAAAACATAAAAGCAAACATTCTTTTACTTTTTAAGTTCTGGGATAAAATTGTGTGGGATATGACTCCTTGGTCACATTTGAAACAAAAACATCTCTGAGATCCGGTTTATTAAAGATATCAAAAAAATCTTATTCGTCACCTGCCAGCAGAATTTAAATTTTTTCAGTATACTCAAATCTATTTCTACTTGAAAAATCTACACACATATCTAGTCAAGTTTGGAAAGTGCAATTTGGAGAAATATGAATACCATTTCCACAAAGAGAGAGTAAGTTCTATTTCCATATCCTGGAGAATATTAGCTGTGCTTAAGAAGAAAAGGAAGGTAATTTCAGCTCCAAAGTTTTCTTCCTTTATAGTTTTGACCAAACAGAAACCAGTGAGCTGCCAGCCATGGTTTATTGCTCATCATTTCACTCTAGTTAGAGGGGAGGTATATGGATAAAGGATAATGCTTTTTATGGCAAGCTTTTGATGTTGCTTGGGTATTTAGGGATTGTGTATGTCCTTCAAGAGGGCCTTTTCATATATTTCTCTAAGGACAGAAAGAGAAGGATGACAGGTTGAACAAAACACTATGAGCCAAAATGACACACAGGAGACAACTTAGCATCAAGCTCATAGGTTTTCTGGTGGGACCAAGAGATTTGAACAATCTATACCAGACACAGAGCCACATGGGACCAGCATAAATGAGTTTCACTGCCATGGCTCCAAATTGCCAAAAAGCTGTATTTTGAAAGAGATTGAGCCTTTTCTGCCCTGGCAGTTAGTAGGCGTAACTGGCAACACACAGACTTCTGAGCACATCCAGAATATCTGAGGACTGTAGTGGCTCAGTGGCTTGGCTACAGCATGCTTGGAGAAATGACAGCCCAAGCACTGTTCATTTACAGGAGCTATTCCTTAATCTTGCCCCAAATAGTACTGATGTCATGTCCCTGCTCTTTCAGTGCTGTTATTACCTCACCATCACATCTTAGAATGACAGTGGGTGTGGTATCAAATACAAAAAGCTATACTGAAGTAGATATTTGAAGTTAGAATTCAACAATTCTTAGGAAATATCTTACTACTATCAAATGACTAACGGCATGCTGTTTTACTGTGTAAGTGTGTGTTTGTACTTTTTCTTTCTTATGAAAATAAAGACCCTACATTTTTAAGCCTTTCAAATTGAATTTTTTTAAAAGATATTTATTTATTTATTTACTTATTTGAGAGACAGAGAGAGAGTGCATGCACAGGGAGAGGAACAGAGGGAGAAGGACAAGCAGACTTTGCACTGTGTGCAGAGCCTGATGCGGGCCTTGACGTGAGGCTTGATCTCATAACCCTGAGATCATGATCTGAGTGGAAAGCAAGAGTCGCGATGCTCAACTGACTGAGCCACCCATGCACCCCCATACTGAAATTTTAAATATGGACCAATGAGGAAAAATTATTAGATTTATAATAAGTATTATAAAATATTGATCTAATACAAAAGAAGAATAAGCAAAAGACAAGAACAAGCAATACACACATATACACACACAAATACAAATGGCTACTATGCATATATGAATATGTCTAACCTTAATAGAAATCAAAGGAGTGTAAATCCAGACAATGATAAGTACAGATATTCCTTATCATATTGGCAACCATGAAAAGAACAATACCAATGGATATTTCTTTCTCTGGTGTGAGGAGTATAAATTATATGCTCCTGGAGGACGATTTAAAAGTATATATCAAAAGGTAAATGTACACACTTTTTAACCTAGTGACTTTGCTTTTAGGAATTAGTTCTAAGGATGAAATCAGACAAGTATATTAATATACTTGCTTACAGAGGCTCAACATAGCCCGTCTATAATACAAAATAATAAGAACAAGTTAAATGTTTATTAATAGAGAACTGCCTAAGTATATAAGCCAAACAATAGAAAATGATATAGCCAACATAAAGCTATATTATGGAAAAAACATGTTTGTGAAAGCATGTTTTCGAAAGCACAGGTTAATACATTCACTTTTTTGTGGAGGGAAGGATATAAACCAAAAGGATAATAATTAAAAGTGTCTTATGTGGGTAGAAGGAAGGATTCTATGTATGTTTTGCTTTCTCTTCTTTATAGCTTTCTTAATTGTATAGGTTTATTTTCTTGTCAACTTCTATGTTCTATTCATGTACAAAATTAACTGAGCTTTACCATGTGCCAGATTTATATTGGACAATGAGGACACAGCAGTGAATTGACACTAATGGGTACAAATCCCTGTCTTCATAACACTTGCATGTTATTGCAGGGAGGACAGAGAATAAAAAAAGTAAATATAAGGAATATGTGAGATAATGTTAAGTGCTAAAGAGAAAAAGGCTTTGCTTACCCAAAGTAAGGAAAGGAATGAGGCAGAGAGCTTATCCACCGTCTTCTGTACTAGTCCTGGCCCTAGCACAGTTTATGTTCCAGAGTAGTGGTCAGTAACATTTGCTGAGTTAATTCAAGAAGACTCCAGTCAGGGCGCTCTTTGGCCAGGGTACCATGCTGAAGACACAATAGACCTTCATCCCTGGGTTCTCCTTTCTTGGGGGATATGGCAGATGATCTATCTTCCTTCAACCCACACAGTTTTTTCTCTAGACTTGGTAACATTCAGCACATCTTATTCCACACCTTTCCTTATTTGGAAACATTCTAGTCTGGCTTCTCTGAGATGGATATATGTTTCTTGGACTAAACTTGGATAAAATAATATGTCAGTTATTTCCCAATTATTTTATAAGTGGGATTATCTTCTGGCATAGTCAACCCCTTTCATTATATGCTGATGCTTCATAATGTCACATTGACTACTTACTTTGGGAAAATACCATTAAGTTTCTCTACATAATGGCCACAAATCAAACACATCTGACATTTATAAATGTGTTCTTTCTGGGTGCCTTTCCTTATTTCCTTCTGTAGCTTGTGTTTCTTTGAATTCTGCTATTGTTAATTCTCCATGATTATTTTTGTCCCAGGAAAAATTAGATTACAGAAAGAGGCTACAGCAAGTTAGAAAGGCAGAAAAAAATCGTAACTAATGAGCATCTCATTCTATATATATATTTTTTTCATCAGTTAATTCTCATGTGCACAGAGATAAATGCCAAGGGCAATTTGTGTCTCAAAGCATGACAATGAAATTTAGGATATAGAGAACAAAGAAATATGTATTTGTCAATTATCTTCCACCTGTCTTCACAAATGAAGTGGATGAGATCTTAATGAAGGATTCAACTGCTAAGAGTGGCAGATGAGGGATTAGCATATAATAGATTAATATCAGAAATGGTTATGATAAGCTTAAAGTATTAGTCATGATCATAACCTAAAGCCTTTTTAAAGTAGATAGACATGGATTCAGTTTTTGAAATTGCATAAGAAAGACCATTTAAGGATAGCCTCATAGGAAGTTTATTGCTTGAACATTTGAGCTTGCTGCCAAAATAAAAACAACAAATACTTCATCAGATCCCATGCGATGCAATTAAATAGTCTATATATGGTTCCAGTTTGCAATAATCATAGGTCCCCCTAATAAATTCGAGAGGGTATGTCTTATTGCCCCTAAATTCCCTATAGATTCTTTTCAAGAGTGTCACTGCTATCTGGGTTTCAGTTTCATTTATTCTGAGAAACTGCTTCCTCATCGGGAAAATGGATGCATTAACGTTTGCCACCAAACCAGCTCTCAGAAATGATTTGTGAGGCCAACAGGATTCGTACTAAATTCCTTGAGGTTCCCTAGATAAAAAATATTTTAAAAGCACACATGATGAGCTGCTCAATTGATTTTTGACGGGCAAATAAGCTTCAATGATGAAGACACTAAACACTTTCCTTCGGTCTCAGAAAAAGACAAAAATATTTTGTATACATTATTTAATTCTCACCATTCTGCATAAAACGTTACTATTATTATAATTTTATAAATACAGTTGAGACTCAGAGTCATCATGTACTTTGTTCAAGGTCATACAGATGGTAAATGACAGGGTCAGAATTCAAACCCAGACTTTAAACCCAAGACTAGACCCTATGATTTTGCCTAAAAGGATAAATTTCCTCCTTCCTAGACTCTGTTCAAAATGCATGTTCCTTTCGGCTGTGTCTTCTCCCCATATTCTTGTCCTCAAATTATAAGTCTATCAGTATATACGTCCATCAGAAGAATATGTGAGGCCTCCTATTAGTTTGTCTGGTTATTAACACAATTCCAAGCCAATGTCAGCACAGCGACTTATCCATTTTTTTTTTTAAAGATTTTATTTATTTATTTATTAGGAAAGAGAGAGAGTGAGAGAGAGAAGGTCAGAGTGAGAAGCGGACTCCCCATGGAGCTGGGAGCCCGATGTGGGACTCGATCCCGGGACTCCGGGATCATGACCTGAGCCGAAGGAAGTCGCTCAACCAACTGCGCCACCCAGGGGCCCCGTGACTTATCCATTTTACCAGCAGTCTTCTATTGTTTGTACCTGAGTATCTTATTTCTCCTATTAGAGTAGAAGAGGTACAAAGACAGGCATCCAAACTAAACTTCAACAGGCACTGATCCTCAGAGAAGCATGCCTGTAAGATGAAATGAATGGCAAAATGTCCCCAACTTGAGAGGTTAACTCTGACTTGGATACAATATTAAATATATCCAGCTCTGTGTTTTGAGTTTTCCAGGAACAGAAGTTCCTTCAAACCATGTCCAAACAAGGGAGACATGCATTTTCAAAAGTTTCATAAGAATCTGAGCAAAGCTGAACAACTGTGACTCCAAAAGGCCCTGAGCTAGGACTGCTCTCAGGATTAGCTTTCTCTCTCTCTTCCCCCCATAACACCTCCTACCTGGTTGCTGCATTCTCTTCTCTTTGTGAGGGTAAACAGTCTCATCTTACACATGGTCAGTAATGGTTGTCTCAGCCATATCCCTATAAACCCTTTTAGCTTGATTACACACCCCACTGGCAACTTTTCCTTCTGTCTCTCAGTTCAAATTTCAGACAAAGAGTCTGATTTACCTAGCTCATCTTTTCAAGCCAGAACACGCAATCCTAGTCACTGACTAGTTTCTGGATGGGTCACCGCTGGATTAGAGGTCCATACCCAGTCCAGCTGGCTGCAGGGGGAGAGGGTGCAAGTCTCCTGTCTACCACCCCTCTCTTTCTAAAAAGAGGCATAGATGGGCAGACACCACGAACTCTGTCTAACACACATATGTTCAAATTCAGGTCTCCCTCCTTATGAGAAGGATGCTCCAAAGTGTTGCAGACAGACCAGATCCTTAACCTGAGCATGACTGCTAATTGAATTTCGGCCATTGTCAGTAGGATGTTTATGAAGGAAATGGGGTCACTTCATAAAATAAATGGTAGAGTCGTAGAACCTAAATATTAAGTTACAAATTAGAGAGTCAGGGTGGAAACAACTTATATATGACATCAATTTTCAGTCCTGGTCTAGCAAAAGGTATGTCAGGCCATATCTGTAGAGAACCATTCAACTAAGCATTTGGAAGGCAATCTGGTGTTTTGAGGTTGGTTCAGGCTGAGACATGAGAAATGGCTCAAACTCCCAAAGTTTGAATTCAGTCAGGAAAATTGCTTAAAAAACCTAGTTGCGATCCTAGGATTTTAGCAACTAAATTTGATGAACAGTGTGTTCATCTGTTAATATCTGGGGACTTGTTTAAAGAACCTGTGTTGCCTCCCGACACTTCAACCATTAATACTTTATCAATACAATAGTGAAGTGAAGGGGACTTAAAATACAGTATTATAACCCAAACTGTGCATGTCTCCCATCCTTTTCAATATTCACTTTGCAATTCCATTACTGATTGTCTCTGACAGCAGGTGTAGTACAACTTTATGGGCAGTCTTTTCATTTTATGAAGCTCTCCATCTGAAATATTAGAGAGTTGGGATTAGCGATTTCATAGACACAAGTTCTATCATTCATAAATCCTTTATCTTAAAATTGAAAGCATTATCTTTAAATGTCTTCTACAAATCTTTCATGGGAATAGAAGGTCATTTATGAACTATACGCGAGGTGACTAGAAGAAGTATACTTTATGAAGTTTTTGGACCATTAACTCTAGATTTTGATTTTTCTTTATTCAAAAAAAAAATGGTATCTTTGAATGTTTTCAGAGCGTTATGGGAAAATCAGCTTCAGTGAATTTTCTCTTTGTGGCCGCTGATGTAGGTCACCCAGGTGATTGAAGTCTCCCTGCAGACTTTTAAATATTTGAAGCTGAAAATATTTAAGAGTGCACCAAATGAGTAGTGCTTTAATTTTTATTTATATTCTATTTTTGGTGTGGTTGTGATTATAGCCTCACCAAGACGGTGATCAGTAATGAATGTGTCCTGTTGGCAGATCCCTCCAGGGCTCTGATTCAATCTTTTGAGTTATGGGATGAGGACAAAATGAACTATTTTTCAAGCTTGTAAATATGTGACAAATGACAGTGCAAGAACTATTGATTCCAATCACAGTGATACAATGTTTCATAGTCAAGACTGACTCTGGCTTTACAAATTACTTGCAAGTTGAACAGTAAACCCATGCACAACACGCTTCAACCTGGATCAATCTTCAAGAATATTTGTGTCAGTATTCGCCTCTAATTTGAATAAATTCCCAAAGTGAAATGGACTTCTCGTTCTCTCTCTCTCTCTCTTTTCACATTAAAAGGTGCTATTGGGTTCCCCCAATCCTCAAAATGAAGTGAGGAGCAGAATGAACCCTTGTAAAATCCCCAGTGACCCTATAAATTGGTATCTGTTGTTATCTTTATTAGTTAAATAATCATAATCAAATGTAATTGAGAAATGCCACTCAAGAATACTAATCTTACAACAGCTAAAAACTTACAACTACTGCCTGGTTCAGCACTCAAATCTGATTAGAACGTACCTGAAGACAAAATAAAAATACTGAGCTGTGCCAATGGGTTAGAATTTGAGACACCTCAGTAACTGTTATGTTCCTGCTTGGGACTATTGGATGTGACTATTTTTGAAAAAGCCTCTAACCTGACAGTTATTTATATATGAAGACAGACACTCTCAAAATCCTCCTCACTTGGATTATGAACACCCCTGTGTGTGCAGCAAACTTTTCCTAAAGGACCACCACATGAATCCAGTAAAATTTTAATTTTGGGGGGCCAGAAGTCAATTCTGCAGCAATTGTGAGAAGGCAGCATCTGTACTGCCCTTAGCCCCACCCCCACCCCCAACGCCTACCCCATGGTGGAGCACCATTTTAAACTTGCCCTCAGGTTGTCACGGTATATTTTATGCAGGACTGACCTTAGTGGAGACTCTGCATGCTGATGTATTATTGACCTTCTTCCCCACTGCTTACTCAAACAGGCCATCTGGGTACCAGGACAGGACAGGGAATATGTTCAACTTTCCAGACCAAGATAAAAAATAAAATGCAGGGGTGGGGGGTGGAGAGAAGGAAGGCTCTTAGCTTGTACTATGGATTTGTTTATTCAGACATAATTGGCATGGATCTGGCCAAGGCACTGTTTCATTCTTTGTCTAATCCGCTGGCCTCCTAGCCCCTCCCCCCATTGTTCGCCTCCATTAAAGTGTGATAAGCCACTAAGCAAGAAAGGAGGACAGAGAGGCAGCAAGGCCACCACCAGCCCCTCGTTATAGAGCCACACTTCTGGGGAGGCTGGAATTAACCAGGGTGTGAGGACGAACACTGAGCGAGGGCAGACCCAATCTCAGCCCAGGTCCCCCTGGTGAGGTCTGCTTCTTTCTCCCCTCCCTCTACTGTGCTGGAAGTGGGTGCTGCGGATCTGGAGCCTGGGAAGCCAGGCTAACATTGCTAGAGGTTCACGTGGCCAGCAGACCTCAGCTCTCCCCAAGTTGAATCACAAAGAATCCAACCTTGCCAAGACAGGCCAGGCACATTTAAAGCTTCCCCGGTGACTTTTTCCCAGGCTGGAATCCATTTTTAGCGGCTTCACTTGCTTGATGAATGGCTTCCTTTCAATGGTGATATTGACTTAGGAAACTAGCTCAGAATGTCAGATTCAGTTCATACTGAACTACTCTCCAGGACCCAAAGATAATCATGAGTTCTCCACACAATAGAATACTATCAATGGCAGGATGGTTCTGCTTAATCTCTTTTCTTGATCATCAGAAAGCTCTGTTTTCTCTCCTTTCATGGTGGTAAGTGCTATTTGCTTATAATGCAGTTAAGGAGCACAAAGGTTTTAAAAATATTTATAAATGTTAAATATCTTAATAAATACCTTCCTAAGAAAAAACATATGTTATCTTTTGGACATCAACCTTAGCAGTATCTTTCCAGATCTGTCTCCTTAGGCAAGGGAAACAAAGGCAAAAATAAACTATTGGGACTGCATCAAAATAAAAAACTTTTGCACAATGAAGGAAACCATCAGCACAGTTAAAAAGGCAACCTACTGAATGGGAGAAGATATTTGTAAATGATATAGCTGATAAGGGGTAAATATTCAAAGTATATAAAGAGCTCATACAACTCAACACCACAAAAACAAATAATCTGATTTAAAAAGGCAGAAGATCTGAATAGACATTTTTCCAAAGAAGATATACAGATGGCCAACAGATGTAAGAAAAGATGCTCAATATCACTCATCATCAGGGAAATGCAAATCAAAACCACAATAAGATGTCGCCTCACACCAATCAGAATGACTAGTATAAAAAAGACAAAGAAATGACAAATGTTGGTGAGGATGTAGAGAAAAGGGGATACTTGTGCCCTGTTAGTGGGGATGTAAATTTGTACAGCTACTCTGGACAACAGTATGTAGTATCTTCAAAAGATTAAAAATAGAAGTACCATACAATCTGGTTATTCTATTTCTGAGTATTTACCTGAAGAAAACAAAAACACTAAATCAGAAAGATATACTCATCCGTATGTTTACTACAACATTATTTGCAATAGCCATGATATGGAAGCACCTAAATGTCCACTGATAGATGAATGGATAGAGAAGATGTGATATATGTACACAATGGAATATTAGTCAGCCATAAAAAGAATGAGATCTTGCCATTCATAACAACATGGATGGTCCTAGAGGGTATTATGCTAAGTGAAGTAAGCCAGACAAAGAAAAATAAATACCATTTGATTTCACTTATGTGTGAAATCTAAAAAACAAAACAAATGTACAAACAAACAACTAAAGAGAGAAACAGACTAATATATATAGAGAAAAAACTGATGGTTACCAAAGGCAAGGGGACTGGAGGCCAGGTGAAATGGGTGAAGGGGATGAGAGGTACAAACTTCCAGTTCTAAAATAAATCACATGGATGAAAAGTACAGCAAAGAGAATATAGCCAATAATATTGTAATATACTTATCATTGTTAGCCGTTCATAATATATATAATTACTGAATCACTACATTGTACATCTGAAACTAATATATGTCAACTATACTTCAATTAAAAATTAAAAAAATAAAAAAGTAGTGTTTGGGACTAAATGTTCAGCACAGTTTGTTTTGCATGGCATAGAAATGCAGTAAATGTTAGCTAAGAACAAGTCATCTCCCTGTAGCCTTCTCACCCCACTGCTCCTATCTACTCCTTCTCCTCCCCTTTGCTCTTCCATTTTGTAGAGACAGCTAAAATAGCCTCCATAATATAATTTGTTGTTCATCTATGTCTACCCTTTCAAGACTCTGAAGGGCTAGGGCCACATTTTAATCATCTGTGCCAACTGAATCCTGTGCCCAGCACACAGGACAAATTCAATCAATATTTGCCAAATGAATGACTAATTATAGCTAGTTTGCACAGATGTTCCTCAACTTACAATGGGGTTACATTCCAATAAGCCCACTGGCAGTTGAAAATTTATAAGTCAAAAATGCATTTAATACACTTAACCTCCCAAACAACATAGCTTAGCCTGTCCTAAACATGCTCAGAACACTTACATTAGCCTATAGCTCAGCAACAGCATCTAACACAAAGCTTATTATATAAGAAAGTGTTAAATATCTTATGTAATGTACTGAATACTAAAAGTGAAAAACAGAATGGTTATAAGTCTGTCAGTTGTTTACCTTTGCTATCCGGAGGCTCACCGCCACTCCTAGCATCAGGAAACATTATCATACTGCATTTTGCTACCTCAGGAAAAGATCAAAATTCAAAATCTGAAATACATCTATCACTTCCCTGCTGTTGTAAAGTCAAAAAATTATAAACTGAGCCATCATAAATTGGAAACTGTATTTCTATTTTAGCAATGTACCTGGCAATTCAGTTAATCATCACAATTTGACCCTTCCGTCCTCATAGTAAAGACTGGGAAACTGAGGCTGACAGAAGTTAAATAGTAGCTAAACACCTAGGAGTCAGAATTTGCACTCAGCTTGGTTATAGAGCTTGAATTCTAGCTGCAACACCCACATGATAAAAGATGAATGCTCATCCCTTCCATTGTATGCAAATGAGAAATTTATGGAGCTATATAAAAACAGTTCTACATGATTTCTGGGTATATTAGGTTGTGATAGTTATTCATAGTTTTTGGGGAGACCTAACATAACTTGTAAAAGGCACTAAGGCTCTGTTTGTTACATTTGTTCAGACTTTTTTTTGCAATGGCAAACTTCAAAATGTATAAGCACAGATTTAGGATGTGCATTAATTTTGTCTCTAGCAAAATGGATCAATCAAACCCAGAGAGACAGTAATATTGTTGTTTAACCATGCAGCCTCTGCAATAGACAATCTTCCCAGCAGCTTCTCTTACTAGCTTCTCTTCTCCGAACAACCAATACAACCTCTCTGACCCTCACTCTCCTCTTCTGTAAAGTGGGAATATTAATAGTGCTTTCCTCAGAGGGTTGCTGCAAGGAGTAAGTGAGACAACACTTAGGAAAAACTTGCACATCAACTGGTTCACGTTTAGGAGCTTACTCAAAGATGGGTATCTACATGACATCAAAACATCTAAATATCTTTGAATACCTATTCAAAGTAAAAACAAATTAGCAAGGGGAATATAGGCAGAGAGCACACAAAAAATAAAAGAGAAAAAAATCTGTTCAATACTGCTAAACTGTATATTTAAAAATAGCTAAAATGGTAACTTCTATGTTATGAGTATTTTGTCACACACACAAAAAAATCTGCCCATTATCCTCAGTATATGTCATAATGAGGAAACAAAAAATAAAACAAACAAGAAACATAAACAAAACTTCTATCACCATAGAAATTTCTAAACTATCTATGATATGTATTATTTATTTTTATTAATGTTAAATTTAATACTGTGAAAATTCTTAATTAAAATTATTTTTGTGTGCCAAATAATGATAATATCTAACCAAATTTTGATTGATGTTTAGAGGACTTTTTCATATCTTGTTTATAGTCCCAAGAATTAAGTAAGTTCCCCCCCAACTTTTTACATATTATTACTTTTATTGGGTTAATTTTTTCAAAGAAAATTTTTTTT
>CM052797.1:36193427-36205087 GCA_028533885.1 Nasua narica | reverse complement strand
GAACACATCTCCATCCACATTGGTCAGACTGGTGTCCAAACTGGCAATGACTGCTGGGAGCTCTATTGCCTGGAACACAGGATCTAGCCTGAGGGTCAGCTGCCAAGGGACAAAACCACTAGGGGAGGAGATGACCCCTTTAATACCTTCTTCAGTGAGAAAAGGTATTGGCTGGGCAGTGTTTGTAGATGAGGAACCCATAGTCATTGATGAAGTCCACACTGGCATCCACTGCCAGCTCTTCACCCTGAGCAACTCATCATAGGAAAAGAAGATGCTGCCAGTAACTATGCCCAAGGGCACTACAGCATTGACAAGGGGATCACTGATCCTGTTTTGAACTGAATTCGGAAACTGGCTGACCAGGGCACTGTTCTTCAGGGCTTCTTGGTTTTCCAAAGCTTTGGAGGGGGACCTGGTTCTGGGTTCACCTTGCTGCTGATGGACCATCTCTCTGTCGATTATGGCAAGAAGTCCAAGATGGACTTCTCCATTTACCCAGCCCCTCAGGTATCCACAGCTATAGTCGAGCTCGACAGCTCTGTCTTCACTACCCACACTCTGGAGCACTCTGATTTTTCCACACTGGTAGACAATTATGCCATCTGTGATATCTGTCATAGAAACCTCAATACTGAACTCCCAACCTACACTAACCTGAATAGGTTTATAGGTAAAATTGTGTCCTCTATCACTGCTTCTCGCAGATTTGATGGAGCCCTGAATGTTGATCTGACAGAATTCTAGACCAAGCTGGTGCCCTGCATCCATTTACCTCTGGTCACATATGTCCGTCCCTGTTATCTCTGCTGAGAAAGCCCACTATGAACAGCTTTCTATAGCAGAGATCATCAACACATGCTTTGAGCCAGCCAATCAGATGGTGAAATGTGACCCTTGCTGCCTGTTGTACCATGGCGATGTGGTTCCCAAAGATGCCAATGCTGCCATTGCCACCATCAAGACCAAGAATCCATCCAATTGGTGAACTAGTGCTTCCCTGGCTTCAAAGTTGCCATTAATTACCAGCCTCCTACCTCCTACCATGGTAACTGGTGGAGACCTGGCATATTGATCAACACTACGGCCATTGCTGAGGCCTGGGATCTCCTGGACCACAAGTTTGACCTGATATATGCCAAGCATGCCTTCATTCACTGGTATGTGGGTGAGGCAGGGAGGGAGGAGAATTTTCTGAGGCTCTGGAGGACATGGCTGCCTGAGAAGGATTATGAGGAGGTTCGTGTGGATTCTGTTGAAGGAGAGGGTGAAGAAGAAGGAGAAGAATACTAAAGTTAAAAATGTCACAAAGGTGTTATTTTTATAGGGAATATTATTGTTTTAAACATCAAAAAATTGTGGTCTGATCAGTTAATCTGTATGTAGCCATGTATACCCTGATACACAATTACTGACCCATGCTTTGTTACAAACTCGAGCTTGTTCATTTCTCTGATGGGTTTGAATAAAGTATTCCTTGTCTTTAGATAGATAGGTAGGTAGGTAGGTAGGTAGGTAGGTAGGTAGGTAGATAGATAGATAGATAATAAAAAGGGCAAATGTATACTCTGGGTAAGGAAAACATGTGATTCAAGGTAGACATGAAGGTGAAAAAGCCCAGGTGTGCTCAGGGGTCAATGAGATGCCAGGGAGGTAGGATTTATACAGAGATTTAAGACAAGCATTGGACCTAAAAGTTCAAGTGGGCCAGGTTGTCAGTGATCTAGAATGCTGATAAAAGGAGATAGGTGATATGGAGTCACAGTTTTCTGAGCAGTCAAATAACAGGGTAAAAGCTGTGGAATATTTATCTGGAAGTTATATACCAGATTGAATTGGGTGAGGCAAAGTAGAGGCCAACTGTAGGTAGTGGATGTGCCCCTATTTAATAGATCCTCAGCCAGACTCCTTCAGCCCTGACTTTACAATTTACTCTAAGTCGCCATTTTGAGGTCACATCCTCCTATTCCCTATCCTTCATCCAAACTGTGTATGGCCAAGGACTTTGTTGCTCAGACACAAGAGTTCCGTGATCATCTTCTATTCTCCTATCCTGTGGTACTCCTATCCATCTAACTGCATTCACACTAACAACCTCACTCATTAATTTCATTTTAATAGTGCGCTTGGCATCATACCACAAACATCTGCGTCTGCATGCTGGCGTCTCCGTCTACACTGCCAGTCCCCTCTTTTAGACCTGTGTCATTTCTCATCTTGTTGACTTCTGCCTCTTCCATTTAGGCCTCTATTTCTCGAACCTCACTAGCATTCCAGCTAATGAACAAAGCACACACACAGAAATAGACTACTAGTACCAGAGAGAGCCTCAGAAGTCACCTCGTCCAACCCTTACAAAGAGGAAACTGAGGCTCTGTAAGATACAGTCACAGTGGATGGTAGATAAACTTAAACCCAGGTGTGTGGATCTCTGTGGCTGTTCTTACACTGTGCTATAGTGTCACTTGTGTGATTATAGTGTATGAACAATTCTGCTTGCCCGATAAAGCACAAAACCAGGACCTGCAGAGCTAGAAGGAGAGTCTAAACTCGCTGCTTAATAAAAATAAGAACATAATCCTCATTTACATTGACTAGAAAGTAAAATACTCAACAACTTCTCTCTTAAAGCCTAAGGCCACAATCCAAAGAATTTCCTGAATAAAGCAGGGTGTGGGAAACTACCGTCCATGGTCCAAACCAGCATGCTGCCTATTTGTATAAATGTATAAATATATATATATATATATATTCCCCCTTTGAGAGGCGGCGGGGGGGGCAAAAGGAGAGCAAGAGAGAATCTTAGGCAGACTCGACACCCAGCACAGAGCTGACTTGGAGCTCCATCTCCATCCTGCTCCATCAGGACCCTTGAGGTCATGACCTGAGCAGAAATCAAGACTCAGACACTTAACCAACTGAACCATCCAGGTGCCCCGCACTGCCTGTTTTATAAATGGATTTATAAATTTACATTAAAATTTATAAATTTTATATAAATCACCAGTGGGTGTAGCTTGGATCACAGCCACACCCATTCATTTATACATTGTCTCTGGCTGCTTTTGAGTTACAATGACAGAGTAATTGTGACAGAGATTGTATGACCTACAAAATCTAAATTTTTACAGTATCTTCTTTTACTGAACCCTGGATTAGAGCATTTTAGTTTTATGCAAAGTTAAAATGAATTCCACCTCCTGGATGAGGGTTTTCTGGGAAAGCCAGCCAAAGTGGTGGTTGGCAGGTTTAGAGTTCGGCACCCAGCTGGTTGCAGTTCTTAATTCCTACCTCTTTGGTTCCTAAGTTTTGAGCTCCTTTGACACCAATTCATCCCAAGTATTTTCTACCTCTGCAGGCAGAAGCATAGATAGAGTTCCACATGCCAGCCCTCCTCATGACCTATTCTCTCCCAATAGGCCTCCCTCTCTCCAGTCTAAAGCTCCAAGCCGCATCCCCCATAGCTCCCAGCGCTCTGCACTGTGAGCTAACCACAGGACACACACCCAGCCTGGGCATGCTTCTCATGTAAATTGTTCCCATGGTCCCACTGCCTACGGTAAAGCTGCTTCACCTCAGCTGCACATCAGAATCTTGGGATGCTTTTTAAAAGTACAGATGTTCCAGTCTCACCTCAAAAGTAGTAAATCTGAAAAGTACATATTTTTTTGAACCCCTTAAGAGAGAGCTTCCCCACCTGTCCTATCTGAAGGAGAATGCCCCCAGTGGTCTCTGTCCTATTCAATCCTGTTTTATTTTTTTAATAGCATTTATCAGTGTCTAACAGATTAAAGTCTGCTTGCTTCTTTATAGTCCATCTTTTCATCAAATAATATGAGCTTCCTGAAAGTGTAGACTGTGTCCCAAGTAACAAGAATGGCATCTGACTCATGATAAAGGTCCAAAGACACCTGTAAAATCTTTTTGGGTGGTCTTCCTTCATCTGTCCCTGGCTTACCTGCCCAGCTTTAACTCCTCCTGTTCCCAGAACCAGGTTCCTCTAACCCAACCACTTAGAGTGGCCCAAGTGCATGATGCTGCTTTGCAATGCATGCTTCTACTTCTTCCCTCCTCTGCCTGGAATGTCTTTTTCCCTCTACTTTTGCCTAGTGAGCTCATGGCTCTTTCACGAGCCACTTCAAAGTTGCTTTCTGTTCCCTGACTGGGGTAAGCAGAGGTGACTGTCTTCACCTTTCAGCTGGATTACAGAGAACGCCCCATTGTTAGGGTTCTTTAATACACAGAGACCTCCTTCCCTTCCTTCAGGGTATTCATCTTTATACCCAGAGCCTAATACTTTACTTGGCAATACTGAACCTTAAATAAATGTGTTTTCTTAAAATAAATTAATAGATGGGTGGAAAAAGTAGGAAAGGAAGCAAGGGAGGAAGGGGAGAAGGAGAAACGAGAGAGGAAGATGGAAAAAGGGGGAGGGAGAGAAACAGAAGAGAAGATGAAAAACCAACCTGTTCACAGAGTCTACGGCCTTGTTTTTGCGGTTCA
This sequence comes from Nasua narica, assembly GCA_028533885.1. Lineage (NCBI taxonomy): Eukaryota > Metazoa > Chordata > Mammalia > Carnivora > Procyonidae > Nasua > Nasua narica. Next base: position 36,200,584 of record CM052797.1, on the reverse strand, counting down.
GCATTTATTGCTAAGCAGCTGGTGCTGTACTGGAAAGCTAAGAAGGCAGCCCCAGAGACATGATCTGTTCAGTGATTTCTTTTGAAGACTCTACTGTTTGCTATTGCCAAGTCTTCTTGAAGATGCTGCCACAGGGAAGAAGGGATGGGCCTTCCCAATCAGACTTGGGGGGATGTTTCAAAGGCCTTTTCTTGGGCCCCTCTGAGCCCCAGATTTGGTAGCATGGTGGAGAAGAGCAACAGGGAGAACAGCTAGTGGGGGCTGAACAGTCTCAAAATTGCCTGGCTTCTAATGTTTTTAACGCATCCTCTGCTCTTCTCCAAGGCATATTCAAGGCCATCTGTGGCACTGAACGTTTTAAATTGAAGGTTTTATGATGCCCTTAAAGTATACCTAGGTGAAAGGCCAATAGAGGAATATTTTCCTCAGATGGGGAAGCAATCAAAATTGTTTTCCTCCATAATGAAACCATGCCTTTTCCAGTAAACAGGAATTTTCACTTGGGTGAGGGATGCATAGAAGACAGAAGAGAGACTGCAGTTGAGGAATTTGCATGTACTCCAAAGGGCATTTTGCATATGGCTATTTGTGATGGTGTGCCTTTAAAAATATAGCTCTATTATGGGTGCATTTCATTAGTTAAAAGGGTGACATTTCTCTGTATTAATGAAATAGAGTTAAGTTCTAATCAGATGAACCTGCCATAAATATTCAATTCCAACTCATAGAGTTTTTACATTTTCATTGATGATAAAAAATGGCTTCCTGATTAAATGAGAAATGCTAGCTGCTTCTTAGAAGAACAGATGGGCGGAAAAGGAACATAAAATAAAGATGTATTACAGAGGATAGCAAAGCGATACAAGTTTTCACATTTTTCTTGAATGCTCATGACAGGGCACCAGTGGAAAGCCCTGTGGGAAATGATTTACAACAGGTGAAACTAAAGATTGGCTAAGTTAATTGAACTTGCCCTGAGTCACTCAGCACATTTGTGGCAACAATGGGATTTGAACCCAGAGCCACTGAGTTATGATGCTGTTTCTAACCTCAGGAGCATTCATGTTTATACAGAGACAGCGGGACCATTATTGCAAAGTTTAACATCAAAACGAACAAACAAACAAACAAAACCCCAAAAAACCCCTGCCTGCCAAAGCTGAATTCTACTACTAATTCTACCAGGCTATATACCATGGGACCCTGTTAGTCTGGTAGGTTGTACCTCTCAATAGTCAGTGGTCATTCTTTTCTTTCTTTCTTTCTTTTTTTTTAGTCGGTGGTCATTCTTCACCCCAGAATGTGCAAGAAGACTGTCGTCATCTATTTTTTTTTAAAGATGTAAGGCGTTATTTATTTATTTGACAGAGAGAGAGAGAGATCACAAGTAGGCAGAGAGGCAGGCAGAGAGAGGGGGAAGCAGGCTCCCTGCTGAGCAGAGAGCCCGATGCGGGGCTCGATCCCAGGACCCTGAGATCATGTCCTGAGCTGAAGGCAGAGGCCTCAACCCACTGAGCCACCCAGGCACCCCATTGTCCATTTTTTTTAAAGATTTTATCTATTTATTTGACACAGACAGTGAGAGAGCACAAGCAGGGGAAACAGCAAAGGTTGAGAGAGAGAAGCAGGCTCCTTTCTAAGCAGGGAGCCTGACATGGGGCTTGATCTCAGGATCCTGGGATCATGACCTGAGCAGAAGGCAGATGCTTAACCTACTGAGCCACCCAGGTGCCCTGTTACTGCTTATTTTAAAATTTCTTTTCTTCTGTTTATAAAAGTGGGGCATCTATTTGAAACCATTTTGCTGGTTTCCAATATTTTTTGGATAATTATATTAGAAAGCAACAGAACCTTTTAGTTTGCACATAGATTAATTCTGACTTTTCATTAGTTCTTCCTTAGGTGATGTTAGTGAGATTTTATTGTATAAATAAAGAGTTGAGTTGAGTATATCCTTAACACTAATTGATAATTTATACAACTATTTTATTTGGGGTAGTGGCCTGGTTGTTTCATGAATCAGTCCAGTGCAAAACTGGCAATCACCCTGGCATTAGGGTGCCAGCAATGTGCTAGAGTTGAGACAGAGGCTGAAGGCAATGCCCCTGAGAGCTAAGTCAGAGCCTGAGACAAAAGGAAAACGAAATAATACTGAGCCTATCTTTAAGATTTTGATGTTTTCTTCATTACGAATTTCTTGATTTAATTTTTATTTTTTATATATTGCATTAAGATATTACTCATCTTTTTTAAAGCTATTATGAATCTTGATCACTTTTGAATTTTTGATCACCCTCTCACATATTGCACCTGAAACCAGTGCCTCACTTACCTTATGAAGGTCTGCATGTGACCAACAGAGTGTTTTTTTAAATGGACCATTTCCCATGAAAATCAGTATTTCTAGCATCCCTTGTAAAAACTGGAAAATCTGCCAACATTGAACTTACCTTTTCATATGGCAAAAAGTGGCCCTATCTGAGTGGCGGTTGCCTCTCTACTTGAGAGTAAATATTGGCCTCTTCTCTGCATACTCCCCCTGGCCCCAAACTTCCTGACCAATTCAGGTCCTGCCTGACCCCTGTAGGATTTGAGTTAAGCATTATGGGGGCTAGACCAAGTGTACAAATGTTACTCTCTTAATATTCAGGAAACATGTCCTGCCATAGCCTGTAACATTCCTTCAAGATTACCGATGTGCCACTCTTGACATTAAATCACAAGATAAGATCACTGCCAGCAAAGCCCTGAAAAAAAGTCCATTGACCAGCACTGACGCATCATAGATCACAGTGCTGAGTGTGCATTTCATGTTTTCTGTGCAGAGCAAACTTCTTTTTGCCTATCAAGGACTGAAGTGCTTTTTATCACCACTAATATTTTTTGAGCACTTAACAATGTGCCCAACTCTATGCTGAGAGCTTTATGTATATGATCTTATTTAATCATCACAAAAATCACATGAGATATATTCATATCCCCATTATACAGATGTGGAAACTGAGTTACTAAAAGGTTGAGAATATTACCCCTGGATACACAGCTGGTAAGTGCAAGAATCCGCATTCAAAACCAGATGAAGGACACCAAGATCCTACCCTGTTTACCACTAGACACATTAATTGGCCTGCTGTTGTCTTTAGTAATAGACATTCTACTGGCTAAATTTGCTAATTGCTCTTTGCTATCAATGGCTCTAACATTTCACAAGCACATGGAATTTGAACCAAGTGTATACAACAGCTGCCTATTATATTAAATTAATTTTAAGAGCCTATCTTCCTTGTTTTTGTGTCCTTTTTCATACCAGATTAATTTTTCAAAGGTTAATCACAGGACACTTATTTTAATTATGCTTTTCTAGTCACGACAAATGACAGCATTTGACTTCTTGTTGCCTTCCTTTGTATTGTGTGACCAATGAGATTATTAATAAATGCCTTTTTATTATGTAGTCATGCTGTAGGTGCCCACAGGGCACGGGCTGGCCTCATGTATTTTATTCCGCGTGCAGTGTCAGCAGGGCCTTGCGGATTTGCTAATGAGCTAAATCCGGTTAGTGCCACATGCTCCGGACAGCCAGAGATCTTTTAAATACATCACTGTTCTCAGAGACTCAGCTGGGTTCAGTTGGAGAGAGATTAACTTCCAATTCCAATTAGCAGAGAGTCATACTGTTGGAGGGAGAGCTGCTTACAGAGCCCCACACCTAGAGCCCTCTGACTGATGAACCAGTGGCCAGACCTAGAAAAGGATGGCCTGAAGAAAGGGTTTTGATGCTGTTGTAGTTGTTACTATTATTATTACTCGTTCTGTGTGTGCCTTACAGGTCACCATCTCCTCCATAAAGTGAGCGATTAGGAGAGGGAGAGATTGTTTTCTTTTCCATGTAGAAATACATTGACTACCATCTGGAATGATGGAAGATTAAAAGGTAAGGGAGTAGGGAATTTGAAATAAACATAGAATTACATATTTATAATACTTAACCAGATTCCTCCATCACAAAATACTGAGTGTCAATGCTATTTTAAGTTCCATGTTTTATTTTTTCAGATAATACTAATGCTAGTGAACAGTTACTGAGCAAGCACAGAGTTGGACACTCTTATATAATTACTTTATGCGAACTAATTAATTTAGTCCTCAATACAACTCTGGGACAGAGATACAATTATCCTTCTCCTTTGTACTACTCCAAACAAAATGTGTAAGATAATGTCTCTGCCTATCCTGCGTTTTTGTCCCTTCTCATATCTTGTTCTTGAGTTAAATTAACATTTTAAGCTATGAATATTATAGCCCATGATTTTGTCCAGAGGGTTAAGTGGACCGTTACTTTAAAGTGGAATGCTTTGGGGAATGAAAGCCAAGCCCAAATAGGGCCTCTACAAAGATATTACAGATGTATCTGTACATCTGATAGAGAAGTTCCACAGACATAGAGAAACAAGAAAAAAAAAAGTGCTTCTTCTCAAGTATAGTTTCTGATGAGAAAAAGATGTGCAAAATAAAGTACTCAGCCTGAAAATCAGGTAGAGTAGAAATGCACATCTTCCTTTTATTTAAGACTAAAAATGATTCAGAAAGACAAAATCTAAAATGTGCTCAATAGTAAAGAAAAAATATCCTGTTTAGATTTAAATTATCCCAACATAGCTCTGTAGTAAGATAAGCACACTGTCCCGTCTAAAGAGAACTCCAGAGGTATTCCTGAATAGAAATCAATGTGCACACCCTAACCACAAAGCCCATCTAAAAATCAATGAGGTTTTTTAAAAGAACTTGTTTTACAAGACAATGTATTCTCTGCAAGCCATGAAAACCCAAGGACTTATATTTGTGGTTCAGATAAATCTTTTCTCAAAAGTAAAGCCCCACACTTAAAGATTAAGCATTATAATTTTTGTTTTAACAGAAGGCAAAGATAAGAAAGGATTTGCAATGTATAAATGCTCTCTGAAGCTGCAACTGTACACCCCCCCCCACACACACACAATGGCTTTAAAATGGCTCCCTATCTAGAGGCAGCCATAGGCAAGACTTGCTTTAGGAAACGGTTCGAATGGACGTGCAAAATGTTCATAAATGTGCTTTTTCAAGAGTGTAATTGCTTCCTTATCCTTAATGCCTGCTGGGGAATCAGAGTGGCAGACACTGAGACATATAGCAGAGCCCACAAAGGATTCACTTGAAAAATGATAAAAGATTTGACGGGTACGTGTTTGCATATAGGTATGGGGGGCACAGGTTTGTGTGGTAGTTGGAGGCACGGGATACAGGCACCAACTAACCAACAAAATTCCCATGGATCCCAGAATCTCACTCTTCACTCTTATAAATAATAGTTAATCTTATCAAGGAAGCCTATTTGTTCCCTATATTATGAAATAGATAAATAATAGTTAATCTTATCAAGGAAGCCTATTTGTTCCCTATATTATGAAATAGAATTTACTCATTATTTGGGTCCTAAGAAGCACCTTTTTCCTTTTTTCTCTATTAAAAGCAGCCTTAGAAGGATTCACCAAGTGAGGAACAAAAATGCCTCCTTTTTAAGGGTTGGCACCCCTATCCCTGGTCTAGCCCCATCTCTTTCCGGAACTGGCCTCTCCTTTATGCTGCTCTGGACCACATAGGGGACTGATAACCACCTCTGGCCGTCACCAAGCTGCCTAAGGCTCAGTTGCCTGTGGGCCTCTGGAGGGCCAGAACTACATCTTGCTTATCCATGTGTTCCCTGAATGTAGGACACAGATGCTGCATGGTCAGTAATGCTTTGCTAAATAAAGGTTTCAGTTAACTACTAAAAATGTGTTTGTTGAACCTGGTAAAGAGGAAAGCAGAAATGTTTATAATATCCATTAATCTGCAAAACTTTAGGGCGCCTGGGTGGCTCAGTTGGTTAAGCAACTGCCTTCGGCTCAGGTAATGATCCTGGAGTCCTGGGATCAAGTCCCACATCGGGCTCCCAGCTTCATGGGGAGTCCGCTTCTCACTCTGACCTTCTCCCTTCTCATGCTCTCTCTCACTCTCTCTCTTTCCAAATGAATAAAATCTTAAAAAAAAATCTGCAAAACTTTATCTTTTTAAAACAGGATATTTTTCCCATCATTAATATGCTACAAAATTTCATTTTCCAATTAATTAATAAAAATCCAAGATATGAATAATGTGATTAAAATGAGTGTTCAGGAAAAAACAGCAAACTAGTGCAGAGAGAGGTATCTTTGATGTCTTAAAATTGGAAAGTATAGTTGATGAAAACAAATGAGCTTACAGGCTTTTAGGCTGAGTCCCTGGGTAAGGAGATTCAGTATGAAAACCTTAGTGGGAGTGATGCCAGCACAGTAACTAGCCTTGCAGGCTAGAAACTTTGGGTTGGGACCATCATGGGAATAACTGAGCTTTGGAACTTGTGGTTTACCAACCTCAAATTCAAATAATACTGATTTGTATCAGAAATGTAATGTACTGATCTATAATACAACATCTTTAAATGTTCAGTATGTGCCAGATGTGATATTACCAATTGGTCAAGACAAGGGTCATATCTTTGACATGGCTTGCCATCTAGTAGGAGACAGTACGAAAATAACGACCTTATATTCCCAAGATGTAGCTCCCAGACCAGTAGCATCAACATTGCCTAGGAGCCTGCTGGAAATGCATGGTTAGTCCCTACCCCAGTCCTGCTGAGTCAGAAACTCTGGGGTGGGGTAATTTGTAGCTTAATAAGCCCTCAAAGTGATTCTGATGTACCTTAAAGTTTGAGAACCAATGGCCTAAAGACCAATTACAGGCAGTGGTTTTCAAACCTGGCTTCATATTAGAATCACTTGATACATATCTTCACATACCAATTAAACAGAATCTCTATTCATTAGCACCCTCTTCTTTTTTTTAATTTATTTTTTTATTAACATATAATGTATTATTTGCTCCAGGATACATGTCTGTGATTCGTCAGGCTTACACATTTCACAGCACTTACCATAGCACATACCCTCCCCAATGTCCATAACCCTACCCCCACTACCTCCCAGCTACCCTTAGTTTGTTTCGTGAGTTTAGGAGTCCCTTATGGTTTGTCTCCTTCTCCATCCCATCTTGTTTCATTTCTCTTCCCCACCCTCCCATGACCCCCCTCCCTGCCT
>CM052797.1:36143778-36193327 GCA_028533885.1 Nasua narica | reverse complement strand
ATCAGTCAATTGATATCAAAGACAATGATAATTGTCTTTCTCTGACTGACTTATTTCACTTAACATAATACCCTCTAGTTCCATCCACGTCATTGCAAATGGCAAGATTTCGTTTCTCTTGATGGCTGCATAGTATTCCATTGTATATATATACCACATCTTCTTCATCCATTCATCTGTCGATGAACATCTAGGTTCTTTCCATAGTTTGGCTATTGTGGACATTGCTGCTGTAAACATTCGAGCACCCTCTTCTTTAATCACTTATTCCATTTACCTGGCTTTAATCATACCGTTGTAAATATGACCATGCCAGGGATGCCATTGATATTTACAATGTCCAATGTTCCTCCTGAAATTCCTCAATTAGATTTTTCTTAGAATCACTATTTTTAGCTCAAAGCCTAACTAAAGGTCTAACTTAATAAGAATTATTTCAGATGTCCAAGAAGTTCCAAATGTCCCTAGATATCTTTCATTAGCAACTGCACGATTTTTCCTTTTGAGTTTTATCTCTTTAGCTTGAAACTTTTTTCCCTGTTCAGATTAACTCCCACTGACAGAAAAACAATAATTAGTAGTTGCAACTTACGAGTAAAGATTCTAATATAGAAGTGCTGAATGGAAAATACTAATAAGGCTACAAAGGCTAACTACAATTTAAGTTTCTTTGCTTTTGGCTAGAATGATGATATCAAGTCTGTGTGGTAAACCTGGTTATCTTGTACTGATAAAATCCGATTAGAAAGCAACTCTGCTCACCACAATGCCACCAATGCAACTAATCATCAGGGAAATGCAAATCAAAACCACAGTGAGATATCGCCTGACACCTGTCAGGAAGGCTAGTATCAAAAAAAGGGAACAACTGTTGAGAGGCTTTGGAGAAATCAGAACTCTAGCACACACAGAATTCCCAGAACACTACTGATGGGAATGCAAAATGGTAAAGCCGCTATGGAAAACAGTGTGGAGGTTCCTCAAAAAGTTAAAAATATATATACTATATGATCCTGCAATCCCACTTCTGGGTATTTATTCAAAAGAATTGGGAGCAGGATCCTGAAGAGATATGCCACTCCTACATTCATTGCAGGACTATTCGCAATAACCAAGATGTAGAAACAACCTAAATGTCCCTTGGCAGATGAATGGATAAATAAAATGTGGTACAAAGGCCCAATGTCATTCTCTTCAACCTATAAAAATAAAGGAATTCTGCAATATGCAACATGGATGAGCCTTAAAGACATTATACTAAGTGAAATAAGCCTGTCACAGAAAGACAAATACTATGTGATTCCATTTAGGAGGTATCCAAACAGTCAAGTTCATAAAAGTGGAATGGTGGTTTCTGGCAGCTGGGAGGAAGGGGAAATAGGGAGTCTAATAGACATTAAATTCAGTCATGTAAGATAAATAAGCTCTAGAGCTTTGTTGTACAATCTTTATCTATAGTCAATAACTGTATTGTACACTTGAAAAATTTTAAATGAAGTGGGTAGATGTCACGTTAAGTGTTCTTATCACAACAGCAACAAAAATCTGATTGGCCTTTGTGTATTTGATTAATAAATCTGAAAATGAATTAATAAAACTTGGTAGATTAAAAAAATCTTTCACAACATGGCATCTATAGAAGGAGGTGTAGTAAGTAGTGTCCTTGGTGGTTAAAAAGTTTATAAAACACTGCTTGGAGTTACCAGTCATGTGAAACTGAAAGAAATGGCACTTCTGAGGGCAGCATGTATGTATGGAGAAGGAAGAAGGGACTGGCTGAATATGAGGCACAGAGAGTAAGAGGGTTCTTCTATGCTGTTCCCCTTACCCAAACAGATGGAGGTTGGGGCTTATGTGGACCTGACCAATGCAGGGTTGTTGAGCTAGGCTATGTTGGGGAAGTCTGTTGCCTGAGGTTTTGGTGGGAGGTTTTAGAGGTAGTTACTAGGAACAGGAGCATGTGGGAGTTCAAGGTCAGAACCAGAGAAAGAGTGTAACATTAAGTCACAAGTTTGTATAGAACTGGACAAAGAGAAAGAGAGAGAACCCAGAAATAAAGTCAAGGAGGGATGGTAATAAAATAAATTTAAGTTGACTCTTGGAATAGTGGAGCTAACAATTCTCTTAGAGAATAAGGCATAGGAATACTCTAGACCCTAAAGATAAATTTTCCAGTTTCTTTTATGAGCTAGCCCTGTGAATGGCTAAATCAGAAACCTTAATCCAGAAAAGCCCTCTTCAATCTGGAAAAGAAGGCCCCCATTCAAGGACCTATGGACAAACCTACCTAGATGTGAGCCTTGCCTCTGAATGGACACTATTGCTCACTGGGGATGTTGCTAAAATGATCATCTGGTCATTTTGCTTGGTCATTGCTTGTTTGCAATGGCAATAATGACATTTAAAATACCACCCATAAAACAACTATCATCCTCTGATTCATTTTTTGACATGTGCTTATATTTTGTGGTAGTTTGAAAAAAATAGCAGTGAAGTTAATGTCTCATTACTTGGAACCTCTAAGGTTAGATCCTCCAACTTAAATTGAATCACAAAAATACATTTACGGCTAATTCATTTATTAGAACAAATTCTATCAATCATTATTTGTGTACTGAGAGATTTGCATACATCTTGTATTCCTCTCCTTTCCAGCCACCCAGTTTTCAGCAAATCCATCAGTCACAAAGCCAAAGTGTAGGAAATATGCCTGGAAACGGCAGGGGGAAAAGGAAAATCTGACTTAAACTGGAGACATTCCCTCAACCACCATGGGAGGGCCAGGATAAGGTGAAATTTCGAATCTAAAGGCACAAGGTACACAACTTAAATTCTTTGCATCTCAACTTTTTCATTTCATAAGTGAGGGTAATAATACCTCTACCTGCACCTCATAGGCTTGTTAAGAACTATCATGGTCCCGGGCGCCTGGGTGGCGCAGTTGGTTAAGCAACTGCCTTCGGCTCAGGTCATGATCCCGGAGTCCCAGGATCGAATCCCACATTGGGCTCCCAGCTCCATGGGGAGTCCGCTTCTCACTCTGACCTTTACCCTTCTCATGCTCTCTCTCACTCTCTCTCTTTCCTAATAAATAAATAAATAAATAAAATCTTTAAAAAAAAAAAAGAATTATCATGGTCCTGTACAGTGGTGAATAAACATCTTCACTTGGACTCCAAGAAGTCTTTTAGCTCTTTTCCATCACAACGTTATATGAAAGAATGCTGGCTATATTTCAGAGGACCTGGTGACCAACACACATGGACAGAGGAGACTTTAAGGTTAAAGAGGCTGAAAGCCTTACGTCTTTCGGGATGTACTGAAAGGAAAATAACCTCCAATGGAAATCAATATGAATTTCTTAGCTAAAGTCTGAGAAAACATAAAAGTGACGTCTAAGGAATAAGGCTTCATAGATAAGATTGTATATGACCATGTGGAACAAACTGTATATAGCTCTTATTACAGGTTACAGTAATTATAGGAGTAGCCTTCACTCAATGTACACTATATGATGTTTAATTCTTCCATCTAGTGTAGGAGGTAACTATGAGTATGTCCTTTTTAAAGATGAGTAAAGTGAGACTCAGAAAGGTGAAGTGACTTACCTAAGGTCATGCAGAATGAAATGTTAAGTGGCAATGCTAGAGTTTGGCTCTGGATCTTCCTTACTTCAGAGCCAATGTTCTTAATTGTTACTGAATCTATCTTGAAAGCATGAAGTCACCTATATCCAACATGTTTTCTTCTCAATTTCAGTGTGCCTCAGCTGAAGAATCCTTTCACATATTCCCATATGTATAGCTACCTGAACTGTGAAGACTATGCAATGGATAGAACATTGTGCCCCTCAAAACGCGTATGTTAAAAGCTAATCCCCAAAGTGATGGTATTCAGAGGTGAGGCCTTTGGAAAGCGGTTAACTCATGAGGATGGAGCCCTCATAGAAAGGACTAGTACCCTTATAAAGGAGGCCCAAGAGAGCTCCCTTGCCCTTTTTTCCAAATGAAGATATATTAAGAAGACCAACATCTATGAACTAGGAAGCAAGCCTCTACTAGTCACTGAATCTGCCAGTACCTTGATCTTGGACTTAAGCCTCCAGAATTGTGAGTAATAAATTTCTGTTGTTCATACCCAGTCTATGGTATTTTGTTATAGCACCTGAATACCTGAAGAGAGTAAGACACTCCATCCAACTATTATAATCAGAATTCAGTTACATTAAAATTCTAATAAAAAAACACTGGATTGACCCTGTGAATTTATATCCTCTTCCTTCAGAAATCTCACTATAAAGTAATAAAGGGGAAAAATAAAATCTTAACAGCTAAGAAAATAGCAGAGTTTGTCACTGGGAAAACCACAAGCTAAGCAGATGGTGAAGTGCTATCTGTTGGCACAGGAAGAGAAAGTCATAGCCTAGAATAAGCACAGAGTTTTACAGCTAAGAAGGATACCAACAGTCTGACAAAACCACAGAAAGGCTAAGTCTCAGAAACACCAAAAATAATGAAGTTGAGAGCCAGAGTTAAGAGGTGGAACTAAAAAAATTATAATTAATTGAAAGTTGGTCAAGGAAATGGTGAATCACAGCCTCTAATTCCTCCTCTGCTCTTTCATGGAGTACCTTCAAGATAGTCAGGCATCTACCCCACAGACAAAGATGTCAGAAGCTTCCTCTCTTAAGAAATTCTCAAGAAGTTTTCAAGAGGAGATCTTCAGGGGTTTCTAAGTGTTTTTTTTTTTTTTTTTTTAGGGCTCCCTCTGCTACTGTGTGTTCTGTATCTTATACAACAGTTAAATAGTTCTGTTGGTACATAACACAAAGTCTCAATCAGACGTTTTGTTATCTCAATTTAAATATAAGTAAACAAGCTAAGGTCACCAGACATTTGAGGAACGCCCCTAGAATGTTAGAAAGATACAAAAATAAACAGTAAGACACATACCCCTTGGAAAAAAATAATTTGGAGGACAGGGGAAACTAAAAAATCTAATCAATACCCTCAGATTTGAAGAGACAATGAATCTATAAGTTGATATATAAACAAAACAATCAGGCTTCAGCTTTTGAAAGTAACATATGTTAGACTGAATATTTTGAAAAGTCTTCTCTCTGTAAAACCCCTAGATGATGTATAAACTTTAACACATGCACTTATGCATTGCTGAACTCATTAAAAAGTGAGGGAAATACTTAAAAGAAAGTTGAAACCAAAATGTTAAGTGAATCGATCCAGAAACCAGAATGTTAAGTGACTAGATGTTATCCTGATGGCAAATGCCATTAACCAGAACATAGAACGTGGAAGTTAGTGGTAATATGTAGAATGGAAGACTCTACTTACACCACTGTAAAGTTGGAGCTGAAAACTCTACCTAAAGTCAGTATACATGAAGGTGCTACAGACACATAATAGCGGGATAAAAATTTGCTTGGTACAAAGTGAGAGAATATGAAAATTTGTCTTTACCACATTTCTACATAGAAAGTAATAGTTATAAAATCAATGCACAGAAATCAGTTGCTTTCTTATACACTAACAATGAAAATATGGAAAGGGAAATTAGAGAATAGATTCTATTTACTATAGCACCAAGAACCATAAGATACCTGGGAATAAACCTAACCAAAGAACTAAAGGATCTGTACTTGAGGAACTACAGAACACTCATGAAAGAAATTGAGGAAGACACAAAAAGGTGGAAAAGCATTCCATGCTCATGGATCGGAAGAATAAACATTGTTAAAATGTCTCTACTGTCCAGAGCAATCGATACTTTCAATGCCATCCCGATCAAAATTTCACTGGCATTTTTCAAAGGGCTGGAACACACAATCCTAAAACTTGTATGCAACCAGAAAAGACCCCGAATTGCTAAGGAAATGTTGAAAAAGAAAAACAAAGCTGGGGGTATCACATTGCCTGATTTCAAGCTTTTCTACAAAGCGGTGATCACCAAGACAGCATGGTACTGGTGCAAAAACAGACACACAGACCAGTGGAACAGAGTAGAGAGCCCAGAGATGGACCCACAACTGTATGGTCAAATAATCTTCGACAAAGCAGGAAAAAATATCCAGTGGAAAAAAGACAGTGTCTTCAATAAATGGTGCTGAGAAAATTGGACAGCTATAAATAGAAGAATGAAACTTGACCATTCTCTTACACCATACACGAAGATAAACTCAAAATGGATAAAAGACCTCAACATGAGGCACGAATCTATCAAAACCCTAGAGGAGAACATAGGCAGTAACCTTTTCAACATCAGCCATAGCACCTTCTTACAAGACATGTCTCCAAAGGCAAAGGAAACAAAAGTGAAAATGAACTTTTGAGAATTCATCAAGATAAAAAGCTTTTGGGGGCGCCTGGGTGGCTCAGTGGGTTAAAGCCTCTGCCTTCAGCTCAGGTCATGATCTCAGGGTCCTGGGATCGAGCCCCACATCGGGCTCTCTGCTCAGCAGGGAGCCCACTTCCCCCCCCTCTCTGCCTGCCTCTCTGCCTGCCTCTCTGCCTACTTGTGATCTCTCTCTCTCTCTGTCAAATAAATCAATAAATCTTAAAAAAAAAAAAAAGATAAAAAGTTTTTGCACAGCAAAGGAAACAGTCAACAAAACAAACATGAAATCCAAGGAATGGGAGAAATATTTGCAAATGACACTACAGACAAAGGTCTGATATCTAAGATCTATAAAGAACTCCTCAAACTCAACACTCAAAAACCAGATAATCACGTCAAAAAATGGGCAGAAGACATGAACAGACATTTCTCCAAAGAAGACATACTAATGGCTAAGAGACATGAAAAAATGTTCATCATCATTAGCCATCAGGAAGATTCAAATCAAAACCACATAGAGATACCACCTTACACTGGTTAGAATGGCCAAAATCAACAAGACAGTAAACAACAAATGTTGCAGAGGATGCGGAGAAAGGGGAACCCTCTTACACTGTTAGTGAGAATGCAAGTTGGTGCAGCCACTTTGGAAAACTGTGGTGTGGAGATTCCTCAAGAAATTAAAAATAGATCTACCCTATGTCCCTGCAATTGCACTACTGGGTGTTTACCCCGAAGATACAGATGTAGTGCAAAGAAGGGCCACATGTACCCCAATGTTCATAGCAACAATGGCCACAATCGCCAAACTGTGGAAAGATCCAAGATGCCCTTCAACAGACAAATGGATAAAGAAGATATGGTCCATATATACAATGGAATACTATGCCTCCATTAGAAAGGATGAATACCCAACTTTTGTATCAATGTGGATGGGACTGGAAGAGATTATGCTGAGTGAAATAAGTCAAGCAGAGAGAATCAGTTATCATATGGTTTCACTTATGTGTGGAGCATAAGGAAAAGCATGGAGGACACTGGGAGAAGGAAAGGAAGGGTGAATTGGGGGAAATCAGAGGGGGAGATGAACCATGGGATACTGTGGACTCTGAGAAACAAACTGAGGGTTTTGGAGGGGTTGTGGGGAGGGGCTGGGTGAGCCTGGTGGTGGGTATTGAGGAGGGCACGTATTGCATGGAACACTGGGTGTGGTGCATGAACAATGAATCTTGTAACACTGAAAAAATAAAATTAAATTAATTAAAAAAAAATCCCCCCCAAAGAAAGTAATAGTTGAGATAAGAACAATAATAATAGTATCTTCAGATAATTTTTAACCAAAGACCAGCTTACAGATGGGTCTGAGGCTCAAATTTTAACTATGTATTTAGTTATGGGAACCTCATGCCAAGAAATTCAATAAGTGCCCCAGTTTAATAGTGTCCCTGACACCTGACAGAAGTAAACACTAATTTTTCTTTGAGAAGTGCATTATGAGTCCAAGTTCCTTGAAATATCAGTTAAGTTTGACAAAACATAAGCTCACAATAAAAAATAACATAAACATAAGCAAGTAAGCCACCATGACTAAGAGTAGAACCAACCAGCCACAAAAATTGAAGTGACAAATATCAGATATTGGAATGATCAGACATAGACTTAAGATGACTATGCATAAAATTATTTAAGTTATTATAAACAAAGTGAAAAAAGATTATAAAAAGTTAATCAAATGACTTATAAATAAATCTTGGAACACTGAAAAAATAAAATAAAATTTAAAAAAATAATAAAAAAATTAAAAAACAAAACAAAAAACCCCCAAAAACCAAATTAATTTTTAACAATGAAAACCAGAATAGGTAAAGAGGATTAAGAGGTAAAAACTTCCAGTTACAAAATAAATAAGTCATGAAGATGAAAAGTACAGCATGGGGAAATATAATCAATAATATTGTAATAATGCTATATTAAATATAAATTACTACTTTCATCATTTCCATGAAAATTTAAGGACCTTGGACATGTTAATTCCTGAACTTTCTGTTTTATATTTGACATGTATTTTAATTCTCTTCAGATTTTAGATTCTGGAACCCATTAAAATTACAATTTTGTACAACCAATATTCATTTAGATTTACACATAGATTTGTCCTTTCTAGTATTTATTTCTTCCCATACTTCCATGTTTTCCTCTGGGATCATTTTATTTCTGCCTAAATAATTCTTTTGAATATTTCTTTTCTTTTTAAATTAGCTTTTTTGATGTGTAACTTCCATACTATAAGTTTTACCAATATTAAGTGTATTTTTTTTCAAAATGATGAATGCTGTCAAATTTTTGTTTTGCAAAAAAAAAGTCTGTATTTCACACTTATGTTTAAAGAATATTTTCACTGGATATAGAATTTTAGGTTGGTAGTTTCTTTCAGAACTAAGAAGTCTTTTTATTGCTTCCATGATTTCTTTTGAGATGTGATCTAATTGCTTCCCCCTTTGAAAGGAATGTCTTTTTTCTTTTTCTGATAGCTTAAACTTTTTTTTCTTTGCACTGATTTTTAGCATACTAACATGTGCCTTGGTACACTTTTCTTGTATTATATTGCTTGGAGTTTATAAAGTTTCTTGAATCTGTGACTTGATGTCTTTTGGGTTTGGGAAAATTTATGGCTAGTATCCTTACCAATATTGTTTCTTTCTTTCTTTCATTCTGAAACACCAATTATATTTTGGTTAGACATATGTCTCATATGTCTCTTATACTTTTTCTGTTTCTCTATCCATTTTTTTCTCTCTGTGGTTCAGTCTGCATGTTTTCTATTGATCTACTTTCTAATTTCACTAATCTGCCTTTTTCTTTTTTTTTAATCTGCCTTTTTCTGTATCTAATTTTTTAAGCCAATTTATTAGTTCCTTAATTTCATTTATTATATATGTGTAGTACTGGGATTTTTATTTAATTTTTTTTAAAGTGTGATGTAATCAGCCTGTTTTCTCCCATTTTTAAAAAAGTTTATTTATTTATTTATATAATGTCTACATTCAGCCTGGGACTTGAACTCATGACCCTGAGATCAAGAGTCTCATGCTCTTCTGACTAAGCCAGCCAGGTGCCCCTGTTTGAAATATATATATATATCTCCATATTCAAATTCTCTGCAGATTTTCTCTTTTTTTTATCATTTTTTTTACTTATTAATTACAGCTAGTTTACAGACATGTCTTATTTCCCTATCTTTATCACCTGTGAGTCTAATTATATTATCTAGTATTTTATCTTAAGTTTTGGTCATTTTATCCTGTATTGTGCTATCTCTCAATTTTTCATTGAATATCACACATTGCTTATTAAAAAAAAAGATAATTAGAGGTTCTGGTTGATGTTATCTTTTTCCAGAGACAATTTTTTTGCTCAGGTGGTAAAATGAGAGCAAATCACCTTAGGGGTGCCTGGGTATCTCAGGCAGTTGGGTGTACCCACTCTTGGTATCAGCTCAGGTCATGATCTCAGTGTTGTGAGATCAAGCCCCACATGCGGCTCTGTGCTCTATGTGGAGTCTGCCTGAGATTCTTTCTCCCTCTCTCCTCTCTCTCTGCCTCCCTCTTCTGGTTTGTGCTCAATAAATAAATAAATCTTTTTTTTTTTTTTTTTAAAGAGCAAATCACTTTAGTTCTCAACTGGGAATGAGCTTCTTCAAAATTTGATTGTGTGTTAGTCTGTTTCTGGTTTACCCTTACCCCTGGGGGTAGCTCACTACAGATTCCTAAACAGAAGTCGGAAATTAACAGTACTCCTTCCCTTTTGCCCACCCTGAACTCCAGTTTTTCTTAGGACCATAATGCTGACAAACCTGTATCTCAACTTCCCAGACACTGAATTAGAGCTACCACTTTTTGCTCTGCTTTTCTCAATCCAAACTCATTATAAACCATTACATTCCTCAAAGGGAAAAATACTGTACAATATCTCACTTCATGGGCTTTTCTAATCTCTGGAATTTTTTCTCCTTAAATTCTGGAAGCCTTGAAAGCTCTCTAATATCTTCAAATTGATGCTTTTGGTATTTTGTCGAAATTTCCAAGGTGTTATTAATAAGAAGGTTGGTCCATGAAAAGTGATTCCATAATTACTGGAAGTCTTTAAAAATTGTGTATTTTTTAAATAAAGTCAAAATACACAATAAATTCATACTGATACTTCCAACTGAAATTCAGGAATGCAATATTTTTACTTAGCTTTATTTTTATTTATTTATTTATTTATTTATTTATTTATTTATTTATTTATTTATTTATTTATTAGAGACAGAGACTGAGAATGAGAGGGAAGAAGGTCAGAGGGAGAAGCAGACTTCCCGCAGAGCCGGGAGTCCGATATGGGACTCGATCCTGGGACTCCAGGATCATGACCTGAGCCAAAGGCAGTCGCTTAACCAACTGAGCCACCCAGGCGCCCTTTACTTAGCTTTATTGATCTTACATCTCTACATCCTTTTTCCCATAACAAAAATCATAGTTCTTAATGACACTAAGATAATTACTCATTTGATTTATACCACAATACATGTATCATATATAACAGTAAGATAATAAAAGTACTAACACTATTAGTAAAAATACAGTTACTCAAAATAGTTTAAGATTTAAAAAAAAATTTAACTCAAAATAGTTTAAGATTTAAAAAAAAAAATTAACTCAATTGTATTTTATAATTAGGCAAACTCTTTTCAAGATTCCAAAGTCAAATTCCTAAAGCAAAGTATATTTCAAAAACTCTACTTTCTATTCCTGTCTGTTTCACCTATCTGTTCTTTCCCAATTTTAATGTTTTTTTCTTCCACTGTTTTATAAGATATAATAGAATACATATATATTTTTATAAGCCCCTCTTTCTTCAATAAAGGCATAATATATAGTCATTTTTTCATCTTGATTTTTTCAACTACCAATGTTATAAAGATTATTTCACTGTAGTATATAATAATAGTCAGCGTTCATTTTAACAGCTGCACAGTACTCACTTGTTAATTTTTTTCAATTGGTTGTCTTCCCAACATCATTCATTATTTATTTAAATATTTATTATTTTACTGTTTATTAATATTGTTTCATTTAAATATTTCTTTTTACAGCCTTCCTTTGACTTACCTTGACCTACTTTGCTCTTCTTTATTTAGTTTCTTACAGTGTAGCTTTGGGACATTGATTTTAAAAGGTACGTGAAGCTTTAGGGAGATTAGAATGCTAATGTAAAAACTCCATTCATCCTCTCACTATGCATTCTGAGAAGTTCTACAGTACACTTTCTTGATCAAAGCTGTGAGAACTACATTTATGAAGGTGCGGCATCATTTTTGAAGAGCTCTGTGGTGCTGTTCTCTGTAGGTCAGAAATGATAGTGAAAAATGCTACCATCAAATGGGGATCCCTGAATTCAACAGGGATGAGGAATTTATGTGTGGCAGAGGCCAAATGGTGGCATTTAATCCCCAAAAACTATGTGAACATGGTTATTACAAAAGGCAACAGAGTGAAAGCAATAATCAACATAGTCTGACCCACAGAGATCAGCATTTGCTATCTAGAATTGAAATAGATAGGCAGACAACTAAAGCCTGATTTGGTTGGTATAACTGGGAAAGCTCTAAGTCTGGTAATAAGGAAGTCTGACTTGTAAATTACCACAATAAAGTCACAAATTCCCAGGATTGGGGCAGTTTATAAACCCAAAGCCCCTTGAATGAGAAGGGGGCTGGATCTCTTCGAGGAAGGATCCTAGTACATCACCAACAATTTATAGTGTGTATCTTCCCCTTCCATCTTCTCCATTAGGGCTATTAGCCACTTACCAGAGTGACTATGCACTAAGGAAAGGGAGTACTGGACAACAGCTCTAAATTGACACTAATTCCTGGAGACTCAAAATGCCAGTCTGTGGGACACCAGTCACAATAGGGGTTTATAGAGGTCAAATGATCAATAAATTTGGGCTCAGATCCATATCATTCTGCTGATCTACATTGATCCACCTGCTTCCCACAAGCAATAACATAAGTGTGTGTGTCTGTGTGTGTGTGTCTCTGTGTGTGTGTTTGCGAGTTTGTGTTGTCAGCTGATGAAAGAATCCACATTTAAAGTGACTTTTTTTAAAAAATTGGATGAGTATAAACTAAAGCATAGAATACATGGTTATAATATAGTAGGGAACATTAAACTTAGTCAAACATTCATGATTCTAAATATTTAAATGATGAAATTTATATTAGAAAAACCTTTGTGTATGATGCCCTGCATTGTTCACCTCCCCAGCAGACCTTATGGTGATGGGAAACATGCTGATTGATAGGACCTCTCTTTCAGGGAGCAAAGAGAAGGCACCAGAAATCATAATTTCTGAGCTCCACCTATATTTCACTGTCACAAAGATACTAAACTATGCCAAGGATAGGAAATGAGATTCTAACTCTTCAATGAAATATAATGTGAGAGGTGAAACTTGCTCCTTTCCCTTCAAAAACTGGGGAACTACCTTACCTAATAGTAGTAGTGATTTTCAATGGTGATTTCCAAAAACGATGCTTATTTTAAGGCACTGTTTGAAAATTTACTTTGTTTCCTTACATTTTTCTCTCTATAATAAGAGACCATATATCCTGGTTTGCCCATGACAGTCCTACATTATGTCTATGTCCTGTCATCTCATCCAAATTGAGCACCGAATACTCTATTAAAAATACCACTATCTGGAGGATAAATTAAGCAATCACCTTATATAACTCAAGGGAGCCTTTATCCATGTGAAGTTTCATGATCCTTTTTGAAAAAAGGAAAATAAGAAACAAGAGTATTTGTTATGAGATTAACAAAAAATCAAATATCTCTTTAGTCAAATAAGATAAGTTAAAAGACTCTTATCCTCATGCTTTTGAGCTCATAAAATGTGACACAGGATGAGATTCTCACCCCAGTTGTCCATAAGAATGATTTCTTATTTCAAGAGATGGACTTCAACTACATGGTAAATTAGAAAAAACAAATGCTAAAGTCTGTCTTTGCTCTCACTTTAAAACCAGTTTGGCAATAAATTAATGCCATGCTTGGCCTTTTGGTAAGTTATCTCCAAGTCAGAAGAATGAGGGCTCTTAAGTGCTGCAAAGGTACCAGGGGTCCATGTTCAAAGGTCTCTTTTCCACTAATCTGTTGTAGGTCTTGAAGTGACATTACAGAGCACCCATCACTGCCCATGTCACAAACTCTCGTATATCAACATCTGGAGCAGAAGCAGTGAGGTCAGATGCTTCTGGTTGGAAGGCAGTCACCAGATTCAGACTACACTTGTCAGCACAAGTGAGCCATTATATGAGATGGGGACCTTCAAACTGAGAGTAGCTGAAAGGTGGTCATATCAAACTTGGTTTTGTTTTCCTTCAATAACAATGTGTTCCTTTCTCCTTCCATTTTGCCATTTCTATCAGTGAAATCTCTTTCCATCCTTCAAGGTTCAGGTAGAATGATTCAATCCAGGAAGCCTCCTCCCATTTTCTCAGTTATGACTTTGTAATATTTTATGCCTCTCTCTTACCTCTTACCCTTTCTTCCTTCAGTGATACTTATCTTCACACATAACTGCTTCCCACAACCAGCAAATGTAAGCATCTTGAGAATAGGAGCATGTCCTTTTCATCTTTGAATCATCTCAGCTTGTGTAACATTGTCTGCTCTAATAGTAAATATTTAACTTGATTGAATGGTGTTCACTATTTAATGTTCTTCTTTTTATTATTTTTTCTTTTATTGTAAGTAGAACTCATGTGCTCACAATTATGGTAAATGTAGCCTACTGCTGAACCATTTGGAAAGATCAGTTATCTAGTTGAGTATTCAAAGTAAAAGCACTTCTTAATGGTAGAACAGCTACTCCTAGATTTTCTTTCAGTGTCCTAAGATCTTCCAAATATGATTCATAAGACATCAGAGGAAGTACAGGCATTAGAAGGTAACATCCAGTGCATTTAAAACATTGCCATTAAGATAATTATATAACATTTGACTTAGCACATGACACATGACAAGTAAAATGACCAGGTTCTGCTACATTCACTGCCTGGGGCAAACTATTTTTTGTCTTTTTTCATTATTGATATATTATAGCATAATAAAGGACAGAATGCACTATCTTTAGGTATGCTACTGGATGAACTTACACATAAAGAGTACATTTATGTAGCTATGACCGTGATCAAGACAGAGAATATTTCCAACATTGGAGAAGACTTCCTTGTGGTCCTTCACAGTCAATAACTAACCCCCTTTGCCAAAAGATAACCACTATCCTGATCTTATCACTATAGATTTTTTGTCTTTAATTCATAAGAATGAGTTAAGAGTATATATTCTTTTTTACCTGGCTTCTTTCATTCATATTTGTGAGATTCATTCATGTTGGTATATGTAGCATTTAATTCTTGCATGTATGTGTTTGTGTGTGCGTGTGTATATATATACACACATATGTAAGTAGATATTATTAAACAGTTTTTCAAAGTAATTTTTACCACTTTACACTCCTTCTAACAGTGTATGAGAGTTCTATTGTTCTCCATCAACTTTGCTAACTTACTAACACTTCTTATTGTCAATTCTTTTAATTTTAGCCATTCTAACCAGTAATATAGCTATCTCATTATTATTTTAGTTTCTATTTTCCTTATAGATAATAAAGTTGATCCATTTGCATTTGTAAATTAGCCATCCAAATACCCATTTTTGTGAATTACCTGTTCAAGAAACAGAGGATTACTTTTGAGGAGTGGGAGACTACAGAACGGACAGGAGGAAGAAAAGGGGATTCCTAAAGAAGTACTGCAAGAAATACGATCACCTACCTCACCATGCAAATCAGATAGAAGCAAGAATTTGACTATTTGATTTAGCTTGATTTCTGTAGACAAATATGAATGACCACTTGTACATAAAGCTCCTAAAAAATTATGCAATAACTATTGTTGCTGTTTCAATAAGAAAAAGAAAAATTAAAGAAATGTTCCTGGATCAGAACAGGTGCATGCAGGAGAAGTTTTCAAGAAAAACACTGTGGATACGATTTTCCAAGTAGTAGAGGAAGAGAGATTGGGGCAAATATGGCACATGGGAGATTGATGAGAGCAGATAAAAATCATTCTCCAGTGAGCCATTCCATCCAAGAGAAGAAGTGTAATAGATATGGGATCTTACTGTGCAGTTATTTTTCCGAACTTTCCCTCTCTAATCCATCAGTGAAAGTGTCTATGCTAACTAGAAACTCATTGCGTCATTCCTTACCAGTCACAACTGCCATTTAATAATCACAGGCTGGAAAAAAAATAATCATCTCAGGCTGGAAGTGAGATGTGGGCACTGTGAGGAAAGAAATAAACAATATATACTAGGAAACTGTTTTCCTAATTATTGAAGGAGAGGAAAAATAATTGTTCTGGGAGAACAATGGCTTGATTTCCAAACTTGAGCCACATAAAAGAAGCCTGCCTAAAATCTTGCTCTAAGTGTGTGTGTCTTGTATAGATCTTTCAACTCCTTGGCCCTGACTTGCTCACAAGCAGCCTGAACTGCCTCATCTGATTAGACCTCCTCCCTTAGAGTTCCACTGCTTGTCTGAAGGCAGTGATGATTCCCTTGAGTCTAGCTGCCGGTGTACTGAAATGGTCACTTCCCTGGGTTCTGCCAACTCTCTGGGGTTAGTTACGTGCTTTCTCAGTTTCACTCATGAAAATGGACTGTTGTATTTGAGGGAATGCTCATTTATAATCATTATCTGCTTTTATAAGATTTCCCATACCCCACAAAAATGTACAATGGCAAAGCCAATAGGCCCAATTGCTCATCTGGTCTAAGCCCTTCATTTAGCAAAAGCAGAAACTGAAGGCTGGAGAGGTGAAGTGAACTTCCTAGAAATTAGTGGCAGCTAGGACTGGGACTCAGATATCCAAGTTTCTGGGTCTCTGCCTTTGCCTCTCATATCATGGTTACATTTATTTTGCTCTTAAATTCCTCCCACTCTTTCCAAACCTTGCCCTGACAACTTGTTTGCAGAAAGTAATATCATCTTATGGTTTAGAGTCTGTTAGGCAAGTAGGGGTAAATTCAACACAAGTTGGCAAACGTGGAAGTATCTCTGAAAGTTTGCTTCCTATCTGGAGTGGGAGTTTTAGTTCCTCTATGTGGCTGCAGAAGAAAACATATTTTGCTCTGGCAAAATAATACAAATTTGCATAGAGACTTGTATCACCTTTCCCATTATCACCTTCTCCATGGTGTCCATGGGGAAGGTGATAGCTGTAGTGAGAAAGAACAATGAAAAAGAAAGTCACAATATTGAAATAAAGTTCAGTTTGTCTCATTATCAAACTTTAATGCTACATGAGGTGTTGTAAGTTTATACCCACAAATACTCCTGCCTCTCATGATTTTCTATAATATGACAAATAACCACAGTTTGAAGGAGACAATACAGTGTAAGGTGCCTCAACTGGGAAAACATCTGCTGACCCGCCTGTGAGTCATTAGGCTGGTAACCCCTTTAAACAAACAAAGGACAGACACATTGAGTTCTTCAAGCCAAGAATCCTAGGCCCACAGGGTAACCATTAGCTTCCTCCTTTGGCTGGATTTTATTTCCCACAGATCACCCCGCATCTGGATGCTCCCCAGTAGTTGAGCAGAGCTATTAAATTAAGACTGTTGGCAGCTATTTCTCAAAACCCTTTAAAGAGCTCTTCCCTAGTGAACAGGGCAAATGTCACCTACAGTGGATCAAACTGTAGGTTACTATTTCTTCCTCAATTAAGTACAGACAGTCCTCATTCCAGCTTCATAATGCATCTTGGGTAGTAGGACAGCCCAGGGCTCTCAAATAAAGGGATAAATCCCTCTCCCTGCTTTGGAACTAAGCTTTGAATGCATTCATTGGATTTCTTTACCTTTATAAAAAATGTGTTAGTCAGTTGCAAGTATTGTTTCTATTTTCAAGATTATTGATTGTAATTTTGAAAATAAAGCAACTTCTCTCTCAAACAAATGGACAAATGAAATAGACCCTGTTGATTTTTTTTTTTCCTTAACAAAGAAAATGAGAAAAAAAATGCCAAGAAGCAAAGATGGCCACTAAGGGTTTTTTTTTTTTTTTTTCCTTAGTATTGTGATAGGCATAACTGATGTTCTGGTTTTGCTATGTGTGAAACTGCCTTCCCGGTGCTGCATTAACACTTCCATCACCTTTATCTGAATGGCCAGTCCATTAGACAAAGGCTTGTCTCCTCCATTCATTTCACTGGACATACGTGTAGTTTTGTGCAGGACCAGTTCTGATTGCTTCTATGATTTCCTCCATTTAAGAACTGAGTCACTGGCACTTTAAATGTAAAACACAATCTCTTGTTATAGTATAGCGTGGAGTGCAGGCAAGAGCATTGGGTTGGGAAAAGAAAAGAATGGAAAGCCCTGATCAGTTACTACTACGTGAATACTGAAATGATTCAAGTATTCTGAGCTTCTGTTCCTTCATCTATGAAATGTGAATAAGAACACCTTTGAGGATTGAAAATGTATGTGGCAATGCATTCTAAAGCCTAATGTTCTAAAGAAAGGAAGTGCCTAAATAATTTTATTACTATTAGTTGTTATCCCTTGTACAATTGATGTTCCCAGTGAGTACGACTTTCAGGTTCCCACCTGCATAAGTGGGAATAACAAGGTCCCAAGGTCAGTGATGTTTGGAGAGTGTAGTTTTTCAGAAGCCAGAAGGGATTAGAAAAAAGGGAAAGGTTCAAGATAAGGAAACCAATTGGAAGGCTATTGAAGGTGACCCAAGAGTGTATATCTTGCCTTTTATTTATGTATTCCTTAATTTCTGTCTGCAAATTTTTTTTTAAGATTTTACTTATTTATTTGAGATAGAGTGGGAGAAAGAACACATGAGCCAGGGGGCAGGGGGAGAGGGAGAAGCAGACTCCCCACTGAGCAGGGAGCCCAACATGGGGCTCCATCCCAGGACCCAGGGACCATGACCTGAGCTGAAAGAAGACACTTAACTGACTGAGCTACCCAGGTACCCCTTGTCTGCAAAAATTCTGAATTTTTTTGTTGTTCAGGCCTTACACAGATGAATTATCCCTAAGTATTCAATATTTTTGATGATATCATAAATGCATTGCTTATTACTTTAATTTCTAATTTTCATTACCAATATATAGAAATATATTTGATTACTGTGTATTGTCCTTATGTCCTGTCACTTTGTGTTGAACTGTGTCCCTCCAAAAAGTTATGCTGAACTTTTCTCTGTCTGTATTTTATTTTATATAGTTTCTATTGCTGTATTTTAAAGTTCTTAATGTTCCCTTCTATTACACCTAATCTGCTTGATAATTCCCTGCAGTACATTTTTTTTTAAAATCAGGCATTGTGGTTTTTATCTTTCACCATTCTATATGGTTTTTTAAAAATATATTTAATGTCTCTACTTAACACATTCAACCCTTTCTCCAGCTACTTGGCCATATGAAATATAGTTCTAATAATTATTTTAATGTCCTTGAATATAATTTTATCATCTGAGTTATTTCTGAGATGGTTCAATTTGATTTATTTCACTCCTCATTATAGGTTATATTTTCCTTTTTCTTTGCATATATGGTAATGTTGGATTAGAATGCAAACATTGTGAATTTTACATTTTTAAGTGCTAGTTTTTTTGTATTGCTCTAAATATATTTGAAATTTGTTCTGGGATACAGTGCAGTTTCTTATAAACATTTTGGTTCCTTTAGATGGTGCTTTTAAACTTTGTTAGAGAGGATGAGAGGACAGTTTAGTCTAAGACTATTTTTTTCTTCTGAATACTTTCACGAATGCCTCATGAGTTCTGACATTTTCTTCTCTGGCTTGTGGGAATGGGATCAGGAACCATTGCCACCCACGTGCACTCTGAAGAGTACTGCCTCTAATCCCTTCCATTGGTTCTTTCCCAAGCTTCAGGTTTTGTAACATGCACATGCTAATTAGTACCCAGCTGAAGATTTGAGGGACACTCTCTTCAGAAATGTAGAACTTTTTCTGTGTAGAACTCTCTCCTCTTTGTTATCCTGTCTTATGAACCTCTCGTCACCTTGACCTACTGGGTTCCCAGCTCCATCTTCTCAACTCAGGGAGACTGCTGCGGTCCACATGGGTCCTGTCTCCCTACAGCACAACCTGGGAGCTCTCTCCAGGAAGCTAGCTGGGAAATCATATACTTCGACTCATTTGCTTCCCATTCCTCAGGGATCCCTGTCCTTTATTGCCTAATATCTAATGTCTTAAAAACCACTGTTTTTAATTTTTTCAGGTAGCAGGGTAAATCCACTCTCTGTTATTTCATCTTGTCCATTCAGATTACAACATCAATATCAAATTGAAGTCACCCACAATAACAGCAGGAAAGGGATGTGGGGAAAAGTGTGTAAGTTAGGTGCTTCTGTTTTCAGTAAATAAGTAAATGGACTATTGAAAGGTGACAGTAATGGGGAGATAGAGAGAGGGAGTAAGCCAGATGACACACATACCAATGAACAGAGGTATTTACCTGGCCTTACCTCCTGATTCTGAGGCACCTGGCATGAGACAAACAGCTGCCTTTTCTTCAAGAAGCCAGGATTCTCATGGGAAAGGAGGTGAAGGAAATGATTGATGAAGAAGACAAAGGAGCTTGTTAAACTGAGAACAAGTTTTCTGAGATCAGAGTGAAAAGATTGGGAGGAAGATTGAATGGGGAAGAAATGTGGAAGGGCCTGGAGAAGATGGGTGGCCAGAGGGAGGACCTGGATCAGGGTGGTCACCTGGCATTGAGGAATGTAGATATGATGGGTGTAATAACCAGCTCAAGGTTGCCAATGGAATGCACCCACCACATCTCTCTGGACGGTGGGCACCCGGCCTTCCCAGGAGTCACATGCAGCTTGCAGAGATTGCAGTCTAAGAAAGTCTTAGCGTCAGGCAGATAAAGTGACTTTAGTCTTTCTTCTAGGACCTGATTGACTGAGTGAGTCCCAGTGAGAAAGCCTCAGCCTCACTGAGGAAACAGGCGAGCAGCCTGGTCTGAAGGTGGAGAGTGGAGATCAGAGTGGTCATAGGGGTCCAGAAAAGGACAAAGGGAGAGCAGTCTGCTATGTGCTAAAAGCTGTCAAAAACAAAAACGAAACGTGACTTTAACCTAGCAGGGAGGAAAAGGAAAAAGGAAAACATGATCAGTTACAAATTTACCTATAAATGATGCCTGAGTGGCTCAGTTGGTTAAGCATCTGCCTTCGGCTCAGGTCATGATCCGAGGGCCCTAGGGTCAAGTCCCACATCGGGCTCCTTGCTCAGCAGGCAGCCTGCTCTGCCTGTTCTGCCTGCAGCTCTCTGTGCTTCTGCTCTCTCTCTGACAAATAAATAATTAAAATCTTAAAAAAAATTACCTATAAAACTAAACAAAATAGATATTTAGGACAAACACAAATGTTCCCAATACCAGGACTGAGTAGAAATATTTCTCATGTGTTTTCTCAGAATGAGAGAAGTATGTGATGGCCAGATATAGTCATGTATCTCATGGGATTCTTTTTTATTTTTTTTTCTTTTTTCTTTTTTTAATGGGATTCTTTGTTAAATCATCTCATAAAATTGGCTGATTCTTTGGCCCTTTAGTTCATATATATAAAGGCGTAATTTCTTAGCCAACTATTTTTTTAAAGATTTTATTTATTTATTTGAGAGAGAGGATGAGCAGGAGACAGGTAAAGGGAGAGGGAGAAGCTCCCTGCTGAGCAGGGAGCCTGACGTTGGGCTCAATCCCAGAACCCTGGGATCATGACTGGAGCTGAAGCTAGTCGCTTAACCAACTGAGCCATCCAGGTGCCCCAAAGGAGCATTTTCTACTAATAGGAAATGAAGAGGGCTCCATCATGAAGCAGTGAGTTCCCTATCAGAGACAGCTTTTGTCACCCTGTAGGGTCTAGCATATAGACTGAGCTGCTTGCTCTATGTATATGCATATATGTTACATGTATATAAATATAAATATATATGTTTATATATAATATAAAACATATATATATTTTACAGGTCATTTCATGCCTAAAACATTAGATAAAACATATATATATTTTACAGGTCATTTCATGCCTAAAACATTAGGAGGAAAAAAACCTTAGCTAAAATCAGAGAAACACTTTCAATTAATCTTCAGAACAAGCAGAGAAAATTATGAATAAGTGTATGAATATATTAAATATAAGTCAATTGATAATCAATTAGAATGAACATAATATTATAGCTCAAGTTAACTGGAAAATGGGATTTACCATATTTCATCAATTCAAAGATGTGTATTTTTTTTCAAATTTTAATATTTCTGAAATCAGACTGCTTCTTAAAGTGAAGTCTTATGACGGTGTCAGCATGGCAGTGGTTGGTTGAGATTTATTATACCAATGGCTCTACAAGTGTGTTTGCCTCCCAACTCAGCAGCATGGACATCACCTAGGAATTTGTTAGAAATGCAAATTCATAGGCCCCGTGCCAGATTTAACTGAAGCAGCATATCTGATTCAGCAATCTGTTTTAACAAGCCTCTAGGTGATTCTGATACGTACTCAAGTTTTAGAACCACTGGCTTGCATGCTTGAAAGAACATTAAAGCATTAATATCAAAACCTACAGAATAGGTATCAGGACTTGGAAGAAAGTCAAGGGGACAATAACAAAGGACCCTTTTAATCTCTAAAAACCAAATGCTTGTGTGCTGGGAAAGAGAATAGACACAGTTAGCATCATTCCCAAAGTTAGGTTAGTTCTACATAATTGCAGAGTCAGCCTAGGAGCCTGGGAAAAAAAAGGCTTTTAGTTTATTTATGGATTTCTTTAAAAAATGCCAAATCTTCAATGCACTTGATGGCATGAAAGATGATATTGTATGGAAAAGCATAGTCATAGCTAAGTAAAAAGAACTCAGAAGAGTGAGACCATAAATGTACGGAAATTTTAGAAATATATTCACCTTTTAAAATATTTTTATTTTCATGTATACATATGGATGATAAGCTGTAAAAAGCAATGTTTTGTGGAGGCTAAATAAGTTTTTTCCAAAAAATTTAAAATAAAAATTCTAAATGATAAGAAAACATAGTGTCAATTGAATTGGTAGCCTTTTCTCTTTCCCAAAGTATATAAAATAGCTGTGCTAAGATCTTACTATCTAGGTATTTTCATTTGATTAAATATGGTAAGCCACATAAGTATTAGCCCTTGCTTGTTAGGTACTTGTCTTTGCCGAATATGCTTTGTCTTTAGGTAAGGTCCAAATTTTATAAAATACATCCTCCTGATTTGGTCAGTTTTAGCGAGAAAGTGGGCAGAGTCAGAGAAATGAAGATTGTCAGAAATGAAGATTGTTAGAGAGACAGAACAAGTTTTCTAGGTCTTTAAATACTCCTTATCACACTGTATACTAGAAGTAGGTGCAGCATGTTGGCCAAAAGTACATGTTTTGGATTCTAATGACCTCAGTTCAAATCCTGGCCCTATCATTAGTTAGTTATGAGGACTTGGAAAACCAATGAATTTGTCTAAGACTCAATATCCTCTCCTGTAAAAGGGGATCATTGTAGGGTTGTAGTGATGGTTGAGGTACATAATTGATATGAAATACCTACAGAATATCTGTAACGTAATAAATACTCAGGGATTGGGAGTTAACATGATAACTGACTGAAATCTGCAGTGTAAACTTATAGGCTATTTTCAGGGCAGCAGCCCAAGGGGGTCTGCCCAAAACTACAACAAAGGGAAGCCCTTGGTGACTGGCTTAACTGTGTGAACCCAAACAGGAAAGGTCAACCCAGCTTTTACTTTGATGAATAAAATTCTGAGAAGAATCTCAAAACCATTTCAAAACTTCAGAAAGTACGTCAATTAAGGAGTTTTTCTAATCCTATGTTACATTATCAAAATGAAAATAATTTTTCATTAGGAAAAAACATTTCAGAGGTTATAATTCTTTTTGACAGTGAGGACCTTTGAAGAAAATGACTAGCAGTCAGAGACAAACATATTTCAAAGCAACTCATCCATCCCCGATTGAATCAACAAGGAAATTATTTTTCTTTCCTGAACCAGTGTCCAGATCATCACAAAAAACTTGCATCGAATTCTCAGAGAGCCTCTTCCTTGATAAATAATGTAGGCACAGAAAGATAAAGAGAGCATCTAGGAGTGATGTCACACAGGGTTAGGATTTATTCTTTTCCTCTGTAGTATGCTGAATGCTGTCATGAGGTTAGAAACTCAGAGTTGTGGGCTCTGATCTGAAAGACAGGAAGTATATATTCCTTTATCCAAATAATATCTACCTCCTGAATCTTTTGCTTTTGTTATTGATCTAGTATACTCCCTGAACTATAATTTTAAGTCTGTGAAGTCTAAAAGAAATGTACTTAAATCAGTTATGCTCATGCAAAATAGATGATAGATAGATAGAGGTACCCACTGTCCTTTTTTAAAGCTAGTTTTTCAATTTTTTTTGTTTTGAAAAGTTGCAATAACTCACCATCCTTCTTTGCAAATTTAACAGTTTTGTAGATTATCTGGGATGAATTTTTATCTCAATCCACTGTCTCCTGGTACTACCATTTCCCATACTGTTTTCTCATTCTCTCTTGATTAATAAGGAAATAATAGTCATTATGGAAAAATAATTTCACTGTATAGTTAAACCATGACAAAAATTGTACTTCCAGAATGTTAACATGTTCCAAAGTCAAATACAGACACTCTGAGAGACAGGGTATTTTGGACTAGTGACAGTACTGAAGACAAAGCCAATATTGTACCACAGTGATATTAAAGATGAGGTTACTTTGCCAATCAGGATGAACTTCAGACATGCCTCTACCTATCATGGGGTCACCACGGGTCCAAGGTCTCACCTCAGCTTTTCAGATATAAAAACTTGTTTTAATTTGTTCCATCAAGAATGACCATATGTTCACTGTCGGACTCATGTTAGTCAAAGTCTTTAAGTGGCTGATTTGTAAACCAAAATGCCAGATTGCTTGCAGTGTGGAACATCTTTCCAGGAACCAGAGCTATTATGTCCAGAGCTCCCTACAGTGTCCTTATTTTCTGTTTTAAGTAACCCTATTAACGGAATAATTAACTGGAGGCTTATTTCTATGTTATGGAAATAGGGCAAGGATGGCATTGAAGCATTTTATGTCTAATTTGCCCTATAGCATCTTCTCCAATACCAATAATGTCTATTAAATTAAAGCTGTTATATTTCATCCAAGGTATAGTCTATCTAAGAAAACACCTACCTATTGACTAGGGCATACATTTCAGTCTCCTGTGCGTGGTTCCTGTGTAAGTTTCAGGGCAATGGTTTAGATACATGTTGGTTTCTGGTTCCATTAAGAGCATATATATAAACTATCTTCCAGTGAAGGTCAAATCTGCTGATATTCTTCTGTTTGTGCTCTATTTTCACTAGTTTCAGTTTCAAAGCATTACCTTTTTCTGACCTTGCCTCAAATTTTGGATTAGAGATACTATATGATATCCTGACTATAGACTATACAGAATCTTGGGATCAGGTCTTCTCTTGTTGGAAGAAACTTATTTTAAAGACCACTCACTGAGTCTAACTTCTCATCTTATGTGTGAATCTTCTGGGGCATGTCAGCCTTTGAGGTCAGTTGGAAATTATTTATTTATGCATACTTATGGGAAAACATCATTATAACTTAGTATTTCTGCTGAACACAAAATCAACCAAAAACATAAACTCACTGTAAATTTTTTTTTCAAATAGTATATTCACCATGAAGTTTCTGTGTCTTCGTTAAATGAGAAAGGAACCACAGTTTCTTTCCAGCTATCTGTTATAATACGGTTTCCTGTTTGGAACAGCTGTTTTAAAATAAAAAAGTGTCCCGTTGCCAATATTTTCTTCCTGAAATTAACTACTTTTGAAGGGAAAGTGAGTGCCAGTGTTTGAACCAGCACTGATCCCCCGCATCAGTCAGGCAGTCTGGTTAACTCATTAGGTCCTGAGGCAAGTTTGGATTAAGGATAAGCAACATAGATGAACCAGAAGTCAAGTCTTACGGCCAACTAGGAGCTAAAGTTATCATTTGCAAACAGCACTATCCTAGGGCTCCCTGCCCAGGGGTCACCTAAGAGACTTTAGAAATGGAACACATCAGTTCAAAGAAGAAGTACTTAGATGGTGGGCATATGGATTATTTAGTACTACTTGGATTTCTGAGATTGACATGCTATTATAGAAGACAGAAGCAAATGCAGACAAAAGTGTCAAAATCAGAAACCTATTGCTCAGTGGGGAAGACAAAAAAGACAGAGGGTTTTCGGATGGAGAAATATGGCTCAGTTGCTTATTTTCTCTTCTTTCTTAAGTCCCAACAAAAGGAAGGACTTTGAAATGTCGAAAAGAGAAGTCAGTTGTATATTACATATATCTTATTCTTTGGCACACTAATATCTTACAAGGGAAAATGTGAGTTATACAAAATAGACATATCATCAATATTCATGGTTTGTTTCAATATAATGTATGCATTTGGGCGGCCTTTCTTAACATGACTAGAGCTAAATACTGGACATCCAAAAATACATATAGCCTGATTCCTTTCTTTAAGATGAAAGTGTAGTGAGGGAGGAAACATGATTACACCATGATGGAATATCTAAGAAAGTAAGATTAAGACAAAGGTGTGCTGCAAATCCAGAGACAGACTGACTTAGCCTGAATAGGATATGAGGAGTTTCATAAGAGAATGTTGCTTCTTCTTCCATATTTTTAAAAATAAACTTTATTCTGTAGAACAGTTTTAGATTTAGAGGAAAAAAATGCAAAGGTGGGTTCAGAGTTCTCACATTCCGCACCCAGTTTCCCCTATTATTACATTCTACATTAGTATATTTGTTACAATTAATGAATTAATATTGATATATTATTATTAACTAAAGTCCATAATTTATTCAGATTTTCCTAGTTTTTTACCTAATATCCTTTTTCTTTTTGAAGATTCCAGTGAGGCTACCACATTACATTTGGTTGTTATGCCCCTTAAAGGCTCCTCTTGCTTCTGGGTTTCTCAGACTTTCTTTGCTTCTATCTTAGAAAGTTACCAGGTTTACTGGTCATTTACAGCATGTTCCTCTGTGGGGATCCATCTAATGATTTTCACATGATCAGACTGGGGTAATGAGTTGTTGAGAGAAGGACCACAGAGGTAAAGTACCATTTTCATCATACTACATCAAGGCTACATACTATCCACATAACTTATGACTCTTGATGTTGAGTTTGATCACCTGGCTGGGATACTGTTTGTCAGCTTCCTCCACTGTAAAGTTCACTCCCGACCCCCAGTTATGCTCTCTCTCTTCAAGGATGGAATATCTACATCAATAATTGGAATTCTTCACAGGAAATTAATCTCTCCTCTCCCAATTTATTTATTTATTCAATCATTTATTTAAAATAGCAGGAATTCAGTATTTATCTTATACTTTGAATCTTAATTCAATATTACCTTGTTTTGTTGTTCAAGTTATTTTAGCTTTGGCCATTGGGAACTCTCAATTGGCTCTTGTATCCCTTTGGCATAATTTCATCAACATACTTTGGTTTTGTTTCTTTTTTCCTTGTTTTGAGCACTTTCTTATTCTCTGGAACTCCAAGATGCTCCAGGCTCATATTTCCTGCCACTCTTTTATCTTTTGAAAGATGAGTATAGTTAGTAGTGCTATAAAGCTTGTTTTGAGGATGTGAATTTACTCCATTGTGATTAAAGGATAATTTGTGCATGACACAAATTTTGTCTTTGTTTATGTATGCAAACCACTGAGGAAACACAGAAAAATGTACTCTGCTAAAATGAGCTACATAAAAATAACAAAACGAACACATGCACACGCTGCAAACATCTACCAGGCTTCCTCAGTTTACTGTGGGTGTTAAAAGCCACACCCATTCACATGTGGTATTACAGCTGTCCATCTAATTTCACATAACACCCCCTTCTGCTGCTTCATAATAACTCATAGACTGCAGCTGTTCTGCCCATTTCTGCAAGCAAGTTTCAGGTCTTTTCCAAGCGGAGTGCTATGTTTATCGTAGTATTTGTGTTCTTCTTAACCCTAACATATATAGAGCTATGCTACTGTTTTTATTAGGGTCCTCTCTTATCTTTATATGTGTCACTTGGGAAGTTTTTGAGTGCTGTGCTCCTAACCCCATTTTGGGGGATTTTTATTGTGCAGTTTTGCACGGAAGTGTTTTTTAGGAACACATATGTCATATAACAGCAGAACTCATTGTAGGTGTTACTGATTGAAAAGAGGAGAAAAAAAGTGTTTCAGGCAGAGAAGGCACAAAGCTCTGAAGCAATGATATATGTCATGCACTTTACCTCATTTTGGTTGTTGGAGTATAAGAGGTGGTGAATTGAGGCCAACAGGAAAATAGGAGCAAAAGCAAGGTCAAGTATTTGTTACAATAAATTCAGACATTAATCCTTTAGCTATTAGATTTTCCTCAAATGGTTATGAGCACTGAAATGACTCATACAAATCTGCATTTGTGTAGATTTCCCTGTTTCCTGAAGAGGACAGAATAGAGAGGGGCAAGAACTACTCTGGAAGATCAAGAGGTTTTTACATATGATCAAGGCCCAGAAAATGGCAGTAGCAACTAAAATTAATTGAAATAGAAAGATTAATGAAATATTTAGGAGATACTGTTGGCAAGGTTCAATATTGTTTGAACATGGTGGTGGGGATGAAAAGCAGTTAGGGGTGGTAAGAAGCAATAGAAACCTCCTAGAAATTTCTGACTTGAACACTATGGGAGATGGTCATCCCACTATCTGCAACTGAAATAATACCAGAAGGAAAATTCTGGCAGGGGCTCTAGAGTGGAGGATGGGATTGGTGGATTGGAGTTAATAAGCCTGGTATGGGACAATTTTAGATATACAACTAGAGCTGTCTGGCACATACCTGGATATATCAGTCTTAAGTCTGAATTCATAGTATGTGACCAGTATCTTGGAAAAGACTACTTAGGAAAGAAATGCAACAAGAATTTGTTTTGCTCACTGTTTTTTCAGGTAAATGACTCCTCTTATGCACCTAAATTCCTCTGTGAGATCACCTGAAGCTACCCTCCACAGGGTAATCCCTAACTTGACAGTCATTGCTTAACCACTCTCCTGGGATGAAAACTCTAAACTGCCCTGGGCAAAGCAGCTCCATAGCCCAAGGACAGGCTTCCAAAGAACTAAGCCCAGAGAGTACAGGCTCACACACTGGAAGGGAGCAGGGGCTGAAACAGAAAAGGTTTATTTAAAAAAAAAGGGGGGGGGATTTTTGAGGAGATCTGGGCAGAGCAAAAAACTGTAGACCAGAGACAGACAAAATATGGCCCTCAGACCAGATCCAGCTTGTTGCCTGTCATTGTTAACTTGGCAATATATTTTACATAAAATTCACCTGTTTAAATCATATAACTCAATGGTTTTTAGTATATTTGCAGAGTTGTGTAACCATTACCATAAGCTAATTTCACAATAAATTTTCTTTTTTTTTCATAATAAATTTTCAAAGGAAACTCCATGCTGTTTTCCACAGAAGCTGTGCCAGTTTCATGGACATGTTTTCATTTCTCTTGAGTAGATACCTTGGAGGAGAATTGCTGGTTCATACAGTAACTCTATGTTTAATATTTGGGGAACTGTTAGACTTTTTTTTTTCAAAGAGGCCATAGAATTTTATATTCCTGCCAGCTAAGATTCAAAGGTTCCAATTTCTGCACATTCTTGACAACACTTGCTATTGTCTGTCTTTTTTATTACAGCCATTCTAGTGAGTGTGAAGTGATATTGTGGCTTTGCCTTTCATTTCCCTAATGATTAATGATGTTGATGTGCTTATTAGCTATTTGTATGTTCTGTTTGAAGATATATCTATTCAAATTCTTTGCCCACTTTCTAAATTGTGTTATCTGTTGGTTTTGTAAATAATATTTTATTGGAACACAGCTATGATTACTTATTTAATCATTATCTACAGCTGCATTTGAGCTACAATTTAAGAGTTGAATAGTTACAACAGAGATCATATGGCCCACAAAACCTAAAATATTTACTATCCGGTCTTTTATGAAAACAAGGCTTTATCTTCCCTATTCCGACCCCAGGAATGTGTTTATAGATGGTAGGGAGGTGGCTGTCCTTTCACCTCTTGCCCTGTGAAAAAGTTTTCATGGGAATCCTTGGAACTACTTTCCTAGAGTTCACTAGGGCCAAGTGTGTGAGGTGTGGGAATGTTTCCTGAGGTGCATATATAGGATGATCTATATCTCACTCAAGGAAGTCACCTACATGAAGTGAGTTGGCTTTAGCAAGAAAAGACTAGCAAGATTTCCAGGGACTGAGTAAGGAGCCACCAGACTGGGACAGAGTTGTATCTACTAAGGTCAGGAAGCTGGAAGAGAGGAGCTCAACAGGGTGACTCCAAGAGCCCACCATTACTCTTTCCAGAGAATCAGCTTTAATAATATCCATGGACCAGAAGATAAGAAGCCACCTAGCCACGTACAAACTTTCCTTCTCCGTACTTCTCAGCATACCACCTCTGTCCATGTCCACACAGACAGGGAGCAAAGAAGTACCAGCTAGAGCTGGCAATGAAGTGAGCTCCTGCCCTCTCCCCAGACTAGCTAACACCAGTGTGGGGACCATCACTTGCATCTAGAGATTTTATTATTTCATGGTTCTAGACATGATTTTCTGAACTGAGGCAGTGTTTGTGACTTCAAGTGTCTCTAGGTCTTTCTATTACCTTAGGGCGATTTGCAAAATCAGGAACCTACGTAGGTTTCTTTTCAAGGGCAGCGACAGGCTACTCACACTGAATAATTTGAGCAGCAGGGACATAAAGCAGTAGAGTAATATTTTAATTATATTAGAGGCTATGCTTGTTCAACATACTTGTTACACATATATATGAAATTCTAGCCCTACCTGATGTATAAATATTTGCCAAATAGGTTAAAGACGAATGGTACCTAAACAAAATAAAATGCAAAATTTCTCCATTGTATCTAGCTTTTGTTCCATTTAGGAAGTCCATGGTTCAGTAGATGTCCTTATTGTATATAATATCTCTCCACATTTTGATGGTCAGTAAGATCATACTATTTGTTAGATCAGATGTCACCCCTCTTTGGAAGTCTTCCCTGAGAGCACTCCAAGGCTGGTCATGAGTCCCCCTCAGTGTTGCCAAAGCACCTGAAACCTCCTCTTATCAAAGGTTGTATCATTTTGTGTTGTATTTGTTTTCTTGTCTGCCTTTCCTGTCAGCCTGGGAGTTCCTTAAGGGCAGAGAGCATAACTTGTTCACTGATATATCATAGCATAGTGCCTGTCATAGAGTAAGTGTACTCAATCAATATTTATTCAAATTAAATATTGTTTAATTAACTTATTTATGCCAAATGAGGTATGGTTAGGTGTAGCCACTGGCTGACCCCTCCAAACATCCCCCAAACTGACTATAATGTGACCCAAGAGAAAAAGAGTGAGGCATGGGGAGCAAGCAGCACAGATCCACTCCTCCTGGTAAGCCAGAAAGTGGCTCATTAGAATCTTCTTCATAGCCTATCGATCGATGATAGATCAGCATACTTCATATTCCACTGAAAGTCACACAAAAGCCTTTTTCCTTTAGCTGTTCCTACATTTCTGAAGTGAGGTTGGATAAAGCAACTCCTCTCTATGCCTTTGAGCAGCTTTAATTGATGCAGATCACTGACCAATTGATGTGGATGCAGCAATCAGTATCAATTGGAAGGCAGGTGAAGTAAGAGGATTGGCCATCCTGCAGTCTGGTTTGCCAGCTCCATATTGCGAGAGCCTGGACAATTGATCTTCCTGCTTTAAATGATCAAACTGCAACCTATTCAAGATACACATGGTTTCAAAGGCTCCCAAATGCTGATGTTGGACACTGCTAAAAGGGGAATAATGAGCCTAGCACCATTAAAGTTGAAGTCAATTAGCAGAGTCAGGAGACTGACATTTTGTGTCTCTAAGTATAATTTGCATCCTTTGTATCTATAATAAAACCTTAGTGATTTTCTCGTAGCTTGATCATTCCCTGAGGAGTCACATTTGTGGCTTGGTGGAGTAGTGTGGGATGACATGAGCAAAACCATGAGGTTACTGCCCCCAGAGGCTTAATGTCATCTCTAAACTTCCACCATTCATGCCTCCAAAGTAAAGATTGCTTTCTCTGAGCCAGATTTCCCAGGATGTATTTGCAGCATATTATTTCCAAAAGTAGTGCTGTGTTTTAGGAAAATAAATGTGGAAAAACCTGTATTAGATAAAAAGGTCTCTTGGTTTCAGGAATTTTCTATGTTTATGTGTATTATGTACTATGAATTATGTATATGAATTAGGAATCTCTAGGGGAAGAATATGTTAACCAAACATTTCACCAATGAACTTGGTCATGAAACATCTAGTGGATTGTATTCTGAGGAACATATCCCAGGAAAAATGTTAATTAATGTAACTACTCCAGGAGTGGCTTCACATTTTGTCCCTAAATCCTTACTGTGAAGGAGTTTGCTAGGTGTTTTTTCCCTTCACTTTTTTTTTTTGGTTGTTATGTGTTTCCTTATTTTTTAAATAAACTCTATATTTTAGAATAATTTTAGATTTACAAAAATGTTACAAAGATACTACAGAGTTCTCTTATAACCCACAAGGAGTTTCCCCCATTGTTAATATCAGGCATTACTGTGATACATTTGTCATAACTAAGAAAGTAGCATTGGTTCATTACTATTTACCAAACACCCATTATTTGGACATCACTAGTTTCCCCCTCATGTTCTTTATCTGTACCCCACCCAGGATACCATTTTACATGTTGTCGTCATGTCTCTTAAGTCTCCTCTGCTCTGACACTTGCTCAGACTTGCTGTGTTTTTGATGACCTTGATAGGTTTTTTTTTTAAAGATTTTATTTGTTTATTTGAGAGAGAGAGAGAGAGAGAGAGAGAGAGAGGGAGAGAGAGGAGACGCAGGCTCCCTGCTAAGGGAGTCTGATGTGAAGCTCTATCCCAGGACCCTGGGATCATGACCCTAGCTGAAAGCATATGCTTAATCAATTGAGCCACCTGAACCACCTAGGTGCCCCAGACCTTAACAGTTTTGAGAAAGGTACTTTTAATAGCAAGAGAGATCAGGGAAACACAAAGAAACTGGAAATCTTCTGGAGAGAAAGGGGAGGAAGAAAATTTGAAAGGGCAAGAAAACACAAGATAATGAAAGGGCAGGAGGCAGTTTATTGACTCTTCAGTTTTATAAGATCAACTCTGCCCATAAACTAATTCTGTGGCATGTATGTGTGGAAAAGACAAATGCAAATCACATTTTAAAAATGCACATCCTTCACATATATCAAATCATATTATTTTGTCCAAAAAAGCTGCTTGGTATAGTTCCAAAGAAAAAGAAAAAAAAGCGAATATCAAACCAAAAGGTAAAACTCAATACCATTAAAACTAAGAAAGAAAAAAGTTTTTTGAGATGGCCAGCAGGAAGGAATGTGAAGGTTAAAAGTGTCAAAGATTTTTCCATCAGGATATCAGTCCTTTGACTTAAGTTCATAGCTTTCGAAGCACCTTTCATTCCCTTCCTCCTTCTCAGAAAGGGATTAGGTTTGAAAGTGGGAAACAGGAAAACTCTTAGAACTGGATCTTTGCTTTCTGCGCTTGGATTGGGACTAGAGATAACAATGACGCCTAGTGATAATTTTTCTCTTCCCCAAACCAAGAAAGTACATTTTCACTTTTATTGGCTGGACTGCACAGACTCTGAGAAACCCATATGCAAATAAGACAAAGATGTGGTCATGTATTGGGCCCAGAATAATCACTGGCCACAGCAGCTACAGTGAGCAGCTGAACAGAGAAACAATGACCTGGTAGCTATGGACCAGCGTAGAGTTTCTTAGGGCATGCCGTGGACTAAGATCTAGTGTAGATGAGGTGGCAGATATTAGTTGCTGTGGTGGTTAGGGTATAAGCTAAACTATTACAAAAAAGATGAAAAATACACTGACCTACCAAAACTAGAAACAATCTGTTTCTTTGTTACATAATAGTCTAAAGGTAGGCCAGTCAATGAGGGAAAGTAGTCAGTTCTGCCATTTTCAACACCGGGACCAAAGCTGCTTGTCCAAGTTCCTGCTATTTCCCTGACAACAGAAAGAGGACAAAAGGCCAGAAAAGAGCACAACCAATTGTTTTATGGACAAGACCTGAAAAAAGCACTATATTTACCCAAACGCCCCAGCCTGAACTTAGTCATATGGCCACATCTAGCTGCAAGAGAGTCTGGGGAAATGAAGTCTTTAATTGGATGGCCATGTGCCCAGCTAATATTCTATTACCATAGCAGAAAGTAAGAACAAAATATTGTGAAACAGCTTGTTATCTAGAGAAGCTGTTTGCTCATTTTGCAGTCTCCTTTGTTCTAGTTAATAAAAGTCCAATACTGTTTAAGGAATCAATGTGCCCAATTAATTGCTTGTTTTTCAGCCTCTCTTGCAGTTGGGATGCCATATGATACAGTTGTAGCCAATGAGAATGCAAAGAAAAGTCTTCTAGGGTTTAAGTTAAACCCTAGAACTTTTAAACCCTAAACTTTTAAACCCCAACTTTTAAAACCCTAAACTTTTGCTTCAGTGCTAAAGGAGGATAGATATAGTTAGTGCTACCCTTCATAATTCTTCTTGCCTGGAATGCAGATGGGATGGTTGGAGCTGCTACTATTAAGTTGTGCCCATCAGGAAAGGTGTAGAGAATGGCAGAAACATTTACCCTGACATCAATGAACTGCTAGAATAATACTAATGGTTGTTATCCCTAGAGTTGTGATATGTGAAAGAACACCTTCCCCACTTGTCAAGCTTTTATTAGATTTTCTATTTTTTGTATAGATTGCCTTATGTAGCTTATTGTTGCAGAAGATAAGTGGCAGAACCAAAGAAATTTTGAGAGCAAATAAGCAGACAATTCAGTCCAAGAGAGATTCCTATAAGGTTTGCCTGATACAGTGTGATATTATGCACAGAGAAATTAAATTCAAAGAATAGAAAAGAATGAAGAAGAAAAATAGCCTAACAGATGCATTGGAGCAGATCTCAAGAGTATTTGCAGCTAAGGTAGTAAAGATCCTAACTATGTGGTGTCAAGAAAATGTAGACAGAATCTGTGAATCTCTTAAAACATACCTATATGAGCAAAAAAGTAAGTAGCAAAATATATATATGAAAAATCAGGAGTAGAGCCACATATGTGACTAGAAAACTGAAGATAACTTCCCAATGAGAAGAGGTTGGTGAAAAATGAATACAACTGCAAAAATCATGAACCACAAAATGAAACATTAAACTCATGTAATTAGGGGCGCCTAGGTGGCTCAGTGGGTTAAAGCTTCTGCCTTCAGCTCAGGTCATGATCTCAGAGTCCTGGGATGGAGCCCCGCATCAGGCTCTCTGCTCAGCAGGGAGCCTGCTTCCCCCTCTCCCTCTGCCTGCCTCTCTGCCTGCTTGTGATTTCTCTCTCTGTCAAATAAATAAACAAAATCTTAAAAAAAAATAAACTCATGTAATTAGCTGAAACAGTCACTATAATAATCTAAGAAAATCTGTTTAATCTTTATTCTTGGTTGTTTTGAGTTTCTTTCAAATAATATTTTTGCTTCTAAAATTACTTCAATTCAGATAACATTTTCCATAAGACTTCAGGTGTAGTTTAGTGGTCATAAGCCCAGATTTAAGCATTAGAATTTCTAGGTTTGAGTCCTGGATGGCTCATTTACTCTTCGAATGATAGTGAGCAAACTACTTAACCTTTCTGCACTTCAGTTTAATTATCTGAAAAATTCTGATGAAAGTAGAATCAACTTTATAGGGTTGTTGTCGGGATCAAATGACATGGTATATGTAAAGTGCCTAGAACATACTGAGGGTTCAATAAGTGGTATCATTTTTACTGTAAAAATACCTAAATCCATTGAGTTGGTGCCAGGTAGGGAGAGTAACACTCTTAAAGTTCCAAAAGCATGTATAATAGTGAATTCCCTGGAAGTCCTACCTGTCTGGCAATACTGGAGAGTTGAGATCCAGAAAAGCACCTGGCCATGAATGCCACTGCTATGCAGATGGAGTCCCTCCTTCTTAAACCCTGCAGAGTGGAGATATGATTTCTGCTTTTGTTTTGTTTTGTCTTCTGATGCCTTCCTTCTATAGCTCCAGTGTCTTTAAAGACTTATCATTCAGTTACCTAGAGGTAATGGTTGAAATACTGAAGGTGAAGAAAGGGAAAGGTTGAAAGACAGTTTTTCTTAACAACTGAAAAAAAAGAAAAATCTCTTTCACCTTTCTTTATTGTCAGAAAATGTTTATAACTTTCCTATCTATAAAAGAGCCTCGGGTGCCTCTGTGGCTCAGTGGGTTGAAGCCTCTGCCTTCGGCTCGGGTCATGATCCCAGGGTCCTGGGATCGAGCCCCGCATGGGGCTCTCTGCTCAGTGAGGAGCCTGCTTCTCCCTCTCTCTCTCTCTGCCTGCCTTTCTGCCTACTTGTGATCTCTCTCTCTGTCGAGTAAATAAATAAAATCTTAAAAAAAAAAGAGCCTCTAAGATTTTTTTATGGATTTCCCCCTATTTGTAGAAAAGAAGCCAAGATGGTAGACCAGGTAAGGCAAATCATGCTAGGTAAGCTAGGTCAGAGATACAATTGGTATGACTGGTTCAAACATATCTATTTCTTCATTCAAAGTGAGAGTTAAATAACCAAGTGTTGCCATTAGTTTCCTCCCCCACTCCACATCAATTGAAATATACACAGGTCATGTAACTTTTGGCTTCATACACCCTTGTACATACATATCTCAACAAGATAGGTATGCACCGTGCCATTGCTATCAAATGGTCCATGTTGTATATATAGTCACACAAAATTCCTTTGAAAACTGAATTACAAAAGAACAAGAAATGTTCTAAGTGAAAAAACATTACATAAAAGTTAAAATTTTATAAATATATTGTTCTATCCTGCAATTATAATTCTTTGAAAAGGAACTAAAGAAATAATGTCAATGAATACTTAGAACCGTTTAATATACTACATGACTAAGATTTTTCACTGCTCCCCAAAGGACTCATTTATTTTTCTTGTACCATAAATGAGCATAATTATAACAAAATTCTCCACAAATATGCTTTGACTGTCTGCTACCCAATGCTCAGTTCTCCCTTGTATACCAAAGAAATTATGTTCTCAGGGAACCCATAGACTTTCTACGTCAGGAAGACATGTAATACATGAATACAATTCTCTACTGAATCAAAGTTGTATAATATGTTTTACACTAAAACTTTCAAAGCAAAACAAAATTTTTTTAAAATAATTACATTTATGCCTTAAAAATGGAAGGTTAAGAACACTAAAATTATATCAAGCATCTTTTTTGACCACAATGGTATGACACTAGAAATC
This sequence comes from Nasua narica, assembly GCA_028533885.1. NCBI lineage: Eukaryota > Metazoa > Chordata > Mammalia > Carnivora > Procyonidae > Nasua > Nasua narica. The sequence goes on along the minus strand of CM052797.1, from coordinate 36,156,297 downwards.
AATTACAAGAAAAAAATGGGAAAAAAAACAAACACCTGGAAGCTAAACAACATGCTAAACAACCTAACTTTACACCTGAAGGAACTAGAAAAAGAAGAACAAAGTCCAAAGTGAGTAAAAAGAAGGAAATAATAAATATTAGAGCAAAAAAAAAATTACATAGAAACTTAGAAAAACAATAGAATAGATCAATGAAACCAAGAGCTGGTTGTTTGAAAAGATAAAAAATGATAAACCTTTATCCAGACTCCTTAAGAAAAAAGGAGAGAGAATGCAAATAAATAAAATTAGAAATGAAGGAGGAGAAATAACAGAAATACAAAGAATTGTAAGAGAATACTATGAAAAAATTACATGCCAACAAACTGGATAACCTAGAAAATGGATAAGTTCTCATACAATCTTTCATAACTGAATTAGGAAGAAAAAGAAAATCTGAACAGACTGAGTACTAATAACAATACTGAATCAGTAATCACTTCTAACAATGTCCAGGATCAGATGGCTTCACAAGCAAATTATATGAAACATTTAAAGAGGAATTAATACCTGTTATTCTCAAACTAGTCCAAAAAGAGAGAGAGAGAGAGAGAAAGGAAAACTTCCACATTCATTTTTTTTCCAAATTCATTTTACAACACCAGCATTACCCTGATACCAAACCCAGCCCAAAATGCCACAAACAAAAGAAAACATACAAAACAAACAAAAAAAACCCCACTATAGACTACTATCCCTACTGAACATAGATACAAAAATCCTCAACAAAATATTAGCATACCAAAAATCAAAAATAGGTTAAATCATGGTCAATGATCAGATGAGATTTATTTGAAAAATATAAAGGATTTGATATTTGCAAATCGATCAATGTGATATATCACATTAATAAGAAGAAAGGTAAAAAACATAGGAAAGGAAGGATGAATTGGGGAAAATTGGAGGGGGAGATGAACCATGAGAGACTGTGGACTCTGAGCCACACACTGAGGGTTTTGGAAGGGAGGGGGATGAGGGGTTGGGTGAGCCTGGTGGTGGGTTTTGAGGAGGGCACATATTGCATGGACCACTGGGTGTGGTACATGAACAATGAATCTTGGAACGCTGAAAAAATAAAATTAAATTAATCGAAAAAAAATTAAAACCAAGAAAAACAAAAAACATAGGATCATCTCAATAGATGCAGAAAAAGTACAGGACAAAATACAACATTAATTCATGGTAAAAACTCTTAACAAAGTAGGTTTAGAGGGAACATACATATATCAACATAATGAAGGCCATATATGAAAAGTCCACATTTAACATCATATTCAAGGGTGAAAAAAATGAAAGCTTTTCTTCTAAAATCAGGAACAAGAAAAGGTTGTCCACCATCACCACTTTTATTCAACATAGAACTGGGAAATCCTAGCCATAGCGATCAAAGAAGAAAAAGAAATAAAAAGCATACAAAACAATAAGGAAGAAGTACAGCTATCACTATTTGCAAATGACATGGTACAATATATAAAAATCCTAAGAACTCCACACACACACACACACACACATGCACACACACACAAAGAACTATTAGAATTAATATATGAATTCAGTAAAGTTTTGGGATACAAAATTAACACACAGAAATCCGCTGCATTCCTATACACTAATAATGATGTATCAAATTAAAACAACCCCATTTACAATTGCACCGAAAAGAATCAAACATTTAGGAATAAATTTAACCAAGGAGGTGAAAGACTTATACTCTGAAAACTGTAAGAGATTGATGAAGAAATTGAAGATGACACAAATGGAATGATATGCCATGTTCATGGACTGGAAGAATTAATATTGTTAAAATGTCCACACTACCCAAAGCAATCTATAGAGTCAATGCCATCCCTATCAAAATACCAATAGTGTTTTTCATAGAACTAGAACAAATAATCTTAAAATTTGTATGGAACACAAAAGATTTTGAATAGCCCAAGCAATCTTGAAAGAGAAGAACAAAGTTTCAGGTATCATGATCCCAGATTTCAAGATATACTACAAAGCTATACTAATTAAATCACTACAGAACTGGCACAAAAACAGACACACAGATCAATGAAACAGAATAGAGAGCCCAGAAATAAACCCAAGCTCATATGGTTTATCAATCTATGACAAAAGACATAAGTTTATCCAATTGGAAAAAGACGGTCTTTTCAATAAATGACGATGGGAAAACTGGACAGTTACATACAAAAAAATGAAACCACTTTCTTACAAAATACACAAATATAAATTCAAAGTAGATCGAAGACCTACGTGTGTGATCTAAAGCCATAAAACTCCTAAAAGAAACAAACAAACAGAGACAGCAATTTCTTGGACATCAGCTTTAGTAACATATTATGTCTCCTTATATAAGGGAAACAAAAACAAAAATTAAACTATTAGGACTATACCAACATAAAAAGCTTTTGCAAAACAAAAGGAAACAATTGACATAACAAAAAGGCAACCAACTGAATGGGAGAAGATATTTGCAAATGATATAGCATGTGGGTCAATACCCAAAATATATAATGAACTCATAAAACTCAACACCAAAAAAATAAACCATTGGATTAAAAAATGGGCAAATGAACTAAATGTCTATTTTCACTTCTTCAAAGATAATATATCAAAAAAGAAGAAGAAGAAGATAAACAAATGGCCAACAGGCATATGAAAAGATGCTCAACACCACTAATCATCAGGGAAATGCAAATCAAAATCATAATGAGGTATCACCTCATACCAGAATGGCTAGTATCAAAAAGACAAAAAAATAACAAGTATTGGCAATGATGTGGAGAAAAGGGAAAATTTGTGCAAGGTTGGTGGGAAAGTAAATTGGTACAGCCCCTGTGGAAAACAGCATGGAGTTTCCTCAAAAAATTAAATATAGAAATATCATATGATCCAGTAATTCTACTACCGGGTATTTTTCCAAGGAAATAAAAATACTTATTCAAAAAGATATATACACACATGCATTTATGGTACCATTATTTGTAACAGTCAAGATATAGAAGAAACCCATGTTTCCACTGATAAAAGAACAGATAAAGAAGATGTGATATATATGGAATATTCCTCTATTACACCATAAAGAAGAAGGAAATCTTGCCATTTGTAGCAACATGGATGGACCCAGAGGGTATTATGCTGAGTGAAATAAGGCAGACATAGAAAGACAAATACCATATGATTTCACATATATGTGAAAAAACAAAACAAATGAACAAACAAAAAACCCAACAGACTCTTAAATATAGAGAATGAACCAGTGGTTTCCAGAGGGGAGAGGAGTGAGGGATGGGTAAAATAGGTGAAGGGGATTAAGAGGTACAAACTTCCAGTTGTAAAATAAGCCACAAGGTGAAAAGTACAGCATTGGGAATATACTCAATAATATTGTAATAACATGGTATGGTAAGAGATGGTGACTACATTTACCATGATGAGCACTGAGTAATATATAGAATTGTCAAATCCACATGTTGTAGATCCAACACTCATATAACATTGTATGTCAATTACACTTCATTAATATTTTTAAATAAGTAATTTTTTTAAAAAATGGGAGGTTAATTCGAAAACTTGTTTTACAAAACTATTTTAAGGACTAATCATCAACAATCATCTGTTGAGTGCTGCAGCTCCTCATGCAACTCAATAGCCAGAGCTGGCAGCAGGAAAACTACTTTTAGCATAGCCAGTCAGGTTGCGGAGGGCCTGAGGGGTGGATCAGTGCCACATTGCAAAACGATGCTGGGGACCCAGCTCCAAATGACACAGAGCCAGTCTCCAATTCTATTCTGTGACCTGAGATAGATATTTGACAACTGAGCTATCTCAAGTGGAAAATGTCTGCCTCATGAAATGAGGAGTGAGGAGTAAATATGTTAATCCATATGCTGAGCACAGTACTAGGGACTGAGTACCGGAGAAATTGTAGTGGTGGTAGTGATTATCAGGCACGGTCACTCCTGGCCTGAATGGAGGATGCACTCAATGTTGTAAACTGCATAGAGGGAAATGCATCTCAGGCTGCTACTGCTGGAAGATGCTAAATCATTGGCCAGGGACCCTTGCAAGAGGGGTGGGAGCATTCCTCATATCTCACGCATGCACATGGAAGGCCTTCCCTCCAGAGGGACACAAAGAACATGTCTGGAGAAAGATATCACAGAGGGACTTTATACCCCGAAATGAGGCCCTAGAACCCTTAGACAGTTATGGGTCATGGGAACAACACGGGATTTATCATTGGAAGTTTGAAATGTAAGCTCCATGATGGCAGGGACCTCGTTTGTCTTGTTTACAACCGTACCTCCTAAAATAGAGCATGGTGTATAGAAGGTACTCAATACACATTTATTTATTGTATGAATGAATCAACCAATTAAATCATCATCCTGGCTACGATCAGCTGAGTGATCTTGGACAAGTTACTTAGCTTCTTTGAACCTCTCTTTTATGCTCTATAAAATAGGAATAAAAATAATATATATTTCACAGGACTACTCAAGCATTAAGAGAAGTAGCACTTTATTGGATGGCTATATCTGATCAGGAAAACTATGAACAGTGCGCCACATATTCAGAAAGAATTATTGCCATTGTGTCCTGAAAGTGACAGAATGCCTTATGGTCATGGCCCTGTGGAGGCTCACCCCAGCAATGCAGCAGTCCCTCCTTGGAAGCCACAACAGAATGGAAGTCAGAGGGCACAGTCAACTTCCCTTGGACAACACATACTGCCTTGTTTCTCTGAAACACACATTCAGCCATTATCTTCCCTCACGGTGACCACCCTGAAGGGAACCTCACACATTTTCTGGTTGGGCTTTCTGGTGTTTGGTTTAAAATCTCTCTCATTATACTACCATTATACATTATGTATAGAGTCCAGTAGAGAAACACCTCACCCACTTTTTACCTTTCTCATTTTCCTCAGCTGTCCTCCTTCCTCATCACCGTCTTTGCTGCCCCCAGTCCAGGTCTTCTCTGCACAGCCTCCCTGGTCTCGTAGATTCATCTTTAGAATTTCTGGGTGTTACCTTAGTTTTGCTATGTGTGATCAACATGTGCCTGAACTAGTCACTTCACTGCATGGAATGTCAGTTTCCCCACCTTCAAATTAGTGCTGTTGTGACACAGTAAGAAACATAAATTTGGTCTTTGTCCAATTTCTGGCCCAGACCTCTAAAACCCTCATCCCATCCTCAGTGGTTGTAGTGACAGAGGTCTCCTGTTATTCCTAATAGCCCCCTTTGCCATCGCTGAGTCTATGCTAATTAGGTGGCTCTTAGAGGATGGGGACTGATTCCTAGAGGATGAAAGAGTTGAAACTTCCAGTTCCACCACCCGACCTCCAGGGAGGGAGAGAGCGGCTGGCGCTTGACTTGTTCACCAATGGCCAGTGATTTAATCAACTGTGCCTATGCCATAAAGCCTCCATAGAAACCCTGAATGACAGAGTTCCCAGAGCTTCCTGATTGGTGAACACATTGAGGTGCTGAGAGGGTGATGGAAACTCTATGCCCCTTCTTATATACCTTCTCCTATGCATCTCTTCCATTTGGCTGCCCCAAGTTGTATTCTTTGTAATAAACCAATAATAGTAAGTAAATCACTTTCCTGCATTCCATGAGCCATTCTAGCAAATTACTAAAAGCTGAGAAAGGAGGTATGGGAACCCTTAATATATAGCCAGTTGATGAGAGTACAGGAGATAACCTGGAACTTGTAACTGGCATCTGAATTAGGTACAGTGTAGGATCAAGCCCTTAACCTGTGGGATCTGTACTAACTCCAGGTAGTTAGTGTCAGAATTACTTGGTATGGAAAACTCACACATTTGGTGTCAGAAGTGTTGAGAGCCAAAGAAACAGGAGGTGACTTTTAAAAATGAAGACACTGGGGGCCCCTGGGTGGCGCAGTTGGTTGAGCGACTGCCTTCGGCTCAGGTCATGGTCCCGGAGTCCCGGGATCGAGTCCCACATTGGGCTCCCAGCTCCATGGGGAGTCCGCGTCTCACTCTGACCTTCTCCCTTCTCATGCTCTCTCTCACTCTCTCTCTTTCCTAATAAATAGATAAATAAAATCTTTAAAAAAAAATAAAAATGAAGACACTGATACCAAACTCAGGCTATGAGGCTCAGCTGAAACAATAGATGTGAGAACATTCTGTAAATTGCAAATCAATCTAAATATTTAATCTTTCTTGCTTGCTTGCTTTCTTGCTTTCTTTGTGCTTTTAGGCACCAACTGCAAGGGATTATTATTATTAATATTCTAACTGGTCTTTACCTATTTGGGCTGATGAGAAATGTAAGTTCCCTTCTTAGGTGACCCAGAAGCCACAGAAGTCAGAGCTCCAGCAAGAAGCATAAGGGGATAGAACTGATAAATTCTCTATAAAGGAACCTGTGCCTAGCTTCCTAGTAGTCTTATGCATCTACATCTTCTGCATCTGCATGATTCTCAAATTCTCTTTGGCTCCATCCTATTGTGCCATTTTGACAATGGCACTAGAGAAGCACAAACCTTACTACGAGAACTACCCTAATCAATCTCATGCAGCCTTGTTACCAAGCTTCAGGAACCTAGACTTTAGTGAATTACATGTCTGAGTAATTAATCTCCTCCATCCTGAAGCCCTTATATGTGGGCAGCCGCCACCAAAGCCAAGAGCAATGTTGCAGATAAGCTGTTTAAGTGCAGCCTGGAAGCAGCCTCCTGGGTAAAGTGGTTTTAATCAAACCCTGCACCCTTGCCATGATGGGTGCTCTTTCAGAGAAGTAAGTGGTTAATTATAGCCTGGGCACTATTTCAGAATTTGTTGATTAACTTCTAAGAGGTTCATTAGTTCTTAACCTAGAAGCATCTGTTTATCTTGGAGAATCCCATATATAAAGAATTCTGGGGGCGCCTGGATGGCTCAGTGGGTTGGGGCCTCTGCCTTCGGCTCGGGTCATGATCTCGGGGTCCTGGGATCAAGCCCCACATCGGGCTCTCTCTGCTCAGTGGGGAATCTGCTTCCCCCCCTCTCTCTGCCTGCCTCTCTGCCTACTTGTGATTTTTGTCAAATAAATAAATAAAACCTTTAAAAAAAAAAAAAGAATTCTCTGTTGCTCTTGGGTCTTTTTATATTAATTTAATCATAAGATTACTTGAAGTTATATGAAGAATTCTCAGCCATTAAACAAATTGGCATTTTTAATAGCAATTATTATTATTACTATTGAAAATTCAGAAATAGGGAATAAAAAGAATACAGCAAAGTTATTTTACATTATAAATAGAAATAGAGGTATATTTTGACTAATTTAAAGTTTCAGATACTAGTTAATTTTATCTTTTATAAATTAGAATAGAATATAAATGAAATTATTTTACTTAAATATAATTTTTTGCTTCTCTTAACACATTAAATATAGTAATTTAACTGCCTATGTGGCTGGCAACATCTATAGTAAATGTACTAATTATGGAAAATCATCTCATTATGACCTGAATAGGGTTGAAGACTAGATGGGGTCATTATTGGAGTTCTTGTGAAAGTTACATTAATATTTCTTTCCTGTACCAAACTGACTACTGTGGAATTTAAAAATCATAGAAAGAAAAGAAGAAACAAGTGGCACGAGTACAAAAAACTCATATGCCCCGCAAGAAAATATTTCAACAAAGTCTATTCCTACATGTGTTCATTGGTCAGTTTTTAACCTTTTTATTTACTTTGGCAACTTTATTGACGAAATTTGGCAAAATCGTTGTCATTGAAATGGCTCTAAACTTGGGCCTAGTCTATGCATTTGCACGTGTGTGAGCGCACACACATGTGCAAATAAGAAAAGAAATTATTTTCTCTCACAATTTTTCCATAACATACTTATTGTAAAAAAAAAAATGTTGGAAATATAGAGAGGCAAGAAAAAGTAAGGAAAAACAAATCTTTGTAGTCTAATCAGAGTCCAGTTCATAAGGTTTAAGTTGCTAAGAGTGAAGGGAGAAAACAATTGTAGTAGAAGCCCTGCTCCTGGAGCTAGGTCAAGAGAGAAAAATTTTAATACAACCCAAGGAAAAAATCCTATAAATGGTAATTTCAGGCAATTTATATTGAAGAATGATAATTTATATTTAGTAGTGCCTACTAAGTGCTAGACACTTTTTGGATATTGCCTTATTTTATCCTCTCAACCAGCCTATAATGTAGATTACCCTCACCTTTTTAGAGTGGAGGGTACTGAGGCTTAAATGCAGTCTTAATGCATGATGCAAAATGCAGACCTAAAAATGCAGTCTTCATTCATGCAAGATGAGTAGTTGAATGAGGATTTTATCAGTCAAATAGGATATATCTTATTTCTTCAAGCCTAAGATGTATTTTTTTTCTCCAAAAGCTGTGGTAAACTTGTTGGTGCAGTTTACGATCCAGGAAATACCATGTTCTTTGGTTCCTTCTCCCAGAATTCTATCCCCCCTGTTAACTCTTAGGCAGAAGTAAGCCAGTGTGGGTGTACTACCCAGTGTCAGGCAATCATGAAGTCTATGAATCTGAAGAGGAGGCACATATTAACCATATCAGATTAACCACAATCTGATAGGCAGGAGAAAACCTCTCAGTAAATACCAGAAATAAATATCTTTACAAGCAGTTCCCAAGTTAAGACCTAAAAGCTGCTATAGCAAACTATGCGTCCCTGTATGTCACGTTACAGAGCTGACTACAAATATTCAGAAATGCGTATTTCATTACGAGCTTTGATTATCTGAGCTTTACCTACATAGCTATTTGGAAGATGGGTACATCAAATAGACAGTAATCTGGAAATTATATATAAGTATAGTGTAACATTGTATATCACTACCGTCCCTAAGATTCAAAAGTATTTGCATGAATTATGGTCCATTCTACATAGCAAACACATTTCCTGCACGAACACAGGTACTGCCAAGTACTGTAGATTTAAAACTAAAATGGCTTACTAGTTTCTAAATAATCCCCTAGGAAACAGTTTAGTCTAGACCATTATCTTGATAGTTCATAATTAGGTTCAATAATAAAGCTTGTTTTGCTGACCTAGGTCAGATCAGCATGTCCACAGCATCTGAGCGCAGTGACCTTGCTTTGAGAGGGTATTGTTAGAAAATCCATTATTATCATCACATACACTTCAGAGAAGTGGCTGTTTTGTGAATTGATGGTGTGATGTTGCCACTTTAGATAAAAGAGTCCATGAATTATTGACTTAATGAGTTAATGTTGCCTGATTTCACAACAAAGTCTTAACAGTCTCCATGCTATTTACTGAACACATAATCACAGCATATGCAGGAAAGCTCAGGTGATAGTTTGTGCTGTGCATCTATGAACCACATCAAATCTGAAAAAGGTATGACCTCAAAGAGGTGTCACTGTCTCTCTCTTTGGTCAGTGTGTCTCAGGCCAACTTGTAGATGGTCATTTGCTTACTAAGTTACTAAGGTTACATAAGAAAGTAAGCTTATTTGCTTACTTTCTTCCCATTATTCTTGCCCTGTAGACACCAAGCAGTTAATTGTTTCTTCCTCTCCTCCAAGCTCTTTGTGTGCCCCAGGCAAAGCCTTGGGATCAGTCCTTTATAATCAGCCTGGCAGTGTGGTGTGATTGTTGTAGAATTTCAGAGTGTCCCCAGAGAAAATACATTGCAGGGGACATGCCACTACCCTGATATTCAACATGGCAAAATGAAGCAAAGTCTTCTGGTGTGATGGTATTTTCCTTTGGAGTATGTCAAACAGAGGGGAGAGTGTAAAAACCTACATATCAAACACTTACTAGGTTTTGCAGAGAAGCTGGTGAGCAGGTGAGCCCACAAAGACCAGTGGGTGATTCCTAGCTTTGGTTTTATTTATTGTCTGCTAAAAGATTCATACACAATATTTCATTCAGTCCTCTCAACAAACTTACAGACTAAATGTTTACATATGAGGAAACTGAGGGCCAGGGAGGAAAAAAGAACTTGCTCATAGCAGTAGGACTAGCTGGGAGGAGTGAAGATTCTGAGAGGAGTCTGGCTGACTCCCAAGCCTGGGTAAAGTCCTCTTCCTCAAGACTGCAGCCTCTGACTGCCCTTCTTTCCGGGTCTTCTTCCATGCATATGTTGTTTCATAGTCTATAAATCTCTTAGCCTATGGAGTCTCATTTGTAAGTACCTCCTATTGTTCCAAAGTCCAACTAAAAGTCCCTGAATTTCAAGATGGCTTACTTTTCAGTTCTGGCATGACTTTGCATCCTTATCTTACTCCTTCCCTATTTGTATATTTTTACTCTCAGCACAACCCATGCTTTTTAATTATCAAGACCTTGGCTCAGATCTTCCCTTCCTGTCTCTATCGAAATTTGGTCCATTTTTCAAAAGGTTTTTTGGTAGTTTCATTTTCAGGAAGGCTTTCCAGATCCCCCAACTCCATTAAAAATTATTTCTTATTCTTATTCCCTTCTTCAAATCCCATAATACTTTGTTTGTGCCTGCCTCTCATTACAGCCTTATTTGTGCTTATCTAGCTTCTTATTGTGAGAATTGGGGGTCGTCTGAGGGCAGGAACAATATCTTAGTTATTACTGTATCTTCAGGCTTTGGCATCATGCTTAGAATGAGGGATACCCAATGAATGTTTGTCAAATGCATAATTAGGTAAATTAATTGTTGTGAAGAAACAGGGAGGTAAATGAGCTGGGTAATTGTTCAGAGGTATTCCATACAATTTCTTGGTAAAAGGACTACTTTGCAAAGATAGAAAAAGTAACCCTTCCTTGCCCATTTGTCCTTTGTCCCAGGCTACCATTTTGTTTGTATGTTAGAATTCAGGCACCAGATGGGAAAAAAAAAGACTGATCCTCTGGCCCACCTTACTGAACTTATTTCTTCTGACTTAAGTTTTTAACAAAACTGGGGAAAATTCCTATTCCGTCTTGGGCAATTTACCTAAGCACCATAGCTCAGTTTCCTCAATTGCATAAAAGGGTATAATAGTTCCTATTATTATTTACCTCATATCTGGATCCATTTTATGTCCCTATCTGTGATTTTCCTTTTATATCTCTTTGTGTGGAGCTACCATTTGTCTCCTTTCAAGTTCATCCATTTGCCTAAGATCTGCCTGCCGAATAACACAGAACAAGTCTAACATCTCTTCTACATAACACTTCTGAATGACAAAACAATCATTGGGGGTGCACATACACAACTAACTCATCCAAAGCAAAGGTATGCTGGCAGGGTCTTGGAATCACAGTAGGAATGATTTGCAGACTTTAAGGGAGAAGAAGCCCATTTCATGGCCCCATTTCTCACTCACTGTCTTTTGCTATGGAAGTCAGTGTGGTACAATGGAAAGAAGATAGATTTTCAAGTCAGATGTTCCTGGACTCAGTTCCTGCCCCTACTACTGACGTAGGGCAAGTCATTTTAATTTTTGAGCCTCATACTTAATCTACCTTAAAGAACTGTTTGAAGATTGAAAAATGTTACTAGATACCAAGTAGCGAACACATAGAAGATATTCTAAAAACTGTCAGTTCTGTTATTCCTCAGTTTCCTATAACCCCCTTTTCTTTTATTAAAATGTACAGGAGCTTCAGTTGAAAGAAAGCAGTAACAGTAACTGTTATGGTTTCTATACTAAAATGTATTTCCCAAGAGCCTCAAGCATTTAACCAAAGTATCAAATAAAACAACATTAATGGTGCCTGGGTGGCTCAGTGGGTTAAAGCCTCTGCTTTTGGCTCAGGTCATAATCTCAGGGTAATGAGATCGAGCCCTGCATCAGGCTTTCTGCTCAGCAGGGAGCCTGCTTCCCCTTCTCTCTCTCTGCCTGCCTCCCTGCCTACTTGTGATCTCTCTCTCTCAAATAAATAAAATCTTAAAAAAAAAATCAATGAATTTTCAAATATTCCAACAAGTGGCTATTGCTGATTCATTAAATGTGAATAATTATGCTTGATTTTTATGATTTAACCTCACTTTCAAATTAAGAAAGCAACAATCAAGGTGACAATACTTTTAGGTTATGTCATCTGGTGTTCTATGGTGTCAAAAGAAAAGCTGAAAGCATCCTGTGGTTCTTAAAAGGCTGAAAAGCACCAATACAGGTAAAGTCTTGGGGAATGGGAAAATGGAGCTGCAGGCCCAGAGAGAGGTGCTTTGTGTCTATCCACACTCTCCCACACCTTTTGCCTTTAGACAGGAGCACCTGGAAGAGGGGCAGAGAGCCAACCTGAGGCCTGTAGGGGAGTCTTCAGTCCCTGAATGGAAAGGGAGTCCAAGACAGCCGCTTCCTTAGGTTCTCCCAGCCACTCCACTTCCTTCCATGTTATAGCTGCTGGGATCCTCTGTCTGCAAGACCTATGGGCAAGTTCTCCCAACAATGCACCTGGGCAACATCTCCACTCAATTATTTGTCACCCATCAACTTATAAAACTTTTGTGTCAAGTGGAATTTAAGAGA
>CM052797.1:36050213-36143278 GCA_028533885.1 Nasua narica | reverse complement strand
GGGGGGAAAAAAAAAGGGACTACTTTAGAAATTAGATGTTGAATGTGTATTCATCTCCAAAACTGTACAATTATATAACCAACATATATACTGGAGCAGAATCAAAGAGAAGCATGTGTAATTTTCTGCCACAGAATAGCTCAGAATCAGGGAGTTTGGCAGGCATGTTAAGAAAAAAAAAGTGATCTAACATGTCTAACATTAGTGCTATAATAGAAAAAGGTGAAAGGATATATCCTTTATATATAGGAACATATAACATGAAGACTAATAATAAATAGGCAACACATTTGTGGTGTTTACTGTAAGGCATTGGTCTGTTAATTCATTTAATTCACTGCACTGCAACATATGAGATAAGCAGTATGACTAGTTCCATTTTAAATATAAAAAAGGTGAGGCACAGAAAGGTTAAATGAGCTGCCCAAGGTCACATAGCAAAAATGTAGCAGAATCAAGATTTGAAACCAGGTAATCCCGCTCAACACCTTTGTTCTTAACCACTACGCTATCTGGAGATGAAATTAAGAAAGATAGGTGGAGACGAAAGATGATTTATGAGACAGTTCAAATTATCAACTAGAAATTCATCTCTCTTCCTTCTTGTATACCTGAAACCATCTTAGTATTGGACTCTTTCTGCTCCAGAAGCTGAAGAGGTAGAACCATTACCACATTGCCATATCCTAATACAGGATAATCTAAAGAACCACACTGGTTATGTGCACTGACTTCTATTATATTGCACTATTTCTCTAAACATCTACAGCAAAGAGATTCTCATAATAAATTATGTCCCAGTCCTGTGCATTAGTGCTGGCTCCTCTCCCACAATGTCAAAATTGTAAGCAACTGGCACAGAGTTATTGTGACAATATGTAAATTACTTGTAAAGGGAACTTGATCTTGTGTAATAAATGCTATTTGAATCTTAATTTGCTAACAATATTTTAATGCGGTAATTGAGGTCATGAAAGACTTGGGCTAAAGATGAAACCATCTATAACTGTTGATTTTAAATAGGACTGCATTGCCCAGGGTTATAAAATACTCCAAAGAATTAAAAGGCAAATGTAATGCTTATATTTGCTATGAATTAGCACTGAAATGTAACTGTAGAAAACGATATGATATCCTATAGGACCATACGAGGGATTTGGAAGAGGTGATCAAAGGTTTTTTTCTGACTCTAAAATTCCTTGGTTCTAGGATCAATGTCCCCTGACCTACCCAGGTTTTTCCTTAATGAAATAAAGGGACATCTCATTAAATCACATGGCCTCATTTTAATTATTTTTCCCCCTAGTTTAATTCTTAATAATTTGGGGGACCTCTTCACCTCCATGCTTTCATAATTAATCACCAAGCTTCCTTTGTCTTCTAAGAAACCCCTCAACCAATTGTCTGCCCAATCTTCTTTCTCTTTTCAGTCCAGCTCTCAGATCAAAATCAGGTTCAGCATCTGTGAAATTGACCCTCAAGTGTGAAATCATTTTTTAATGATAAAGTGCCAAAAGTGTTCTGTAAGTATAAGGTATTAATTGAGTGTTATAATTATTATTATGCAGCTACTTCCCATGGTATGACCTTTGTTCTCCTCTACCTCTCCTTCATCTGCTCTATTTTATGGTCTGTCATTTTTGAGGTTTAAAACCTCTCTTCTTTTCTGAAACCTGAGACTCTGGTGTTCTTTGTTCCCTTGAGTTCTGCCCTCTGTGAACACAGCTAAGCTTTCTCCAAACCCAGCTGACACTATAGAGAAAGATGAATTTGTCTCTGATTGGGGCCAACAATCACTATTTCTCCTTACACATGTAACCAAGCAAAACCCATGTTGATTGACTTCCACTTAGACATATTGGCCAACCTCTGGAACAGGAAGCTCTTCTGAAGGGAGCCAGTCATCAGCAAGGACCTGAAAACAAAACTCCCTTACCTTTACCCTTTTTTTCAGTAAACCTAAAATGCTGTCCTCTCATTATCACATCATGTCATGAGTCCTCATTCAAGACCTGTGGCCTTGTTGAATATAACCTATCCTATCACTACCCATTTACTTCTGGCTTCTTTATTCAGATATGTGTTCACGATCACAGTTTTCTCTGTACCTCTTCTTGCCCACACCCCACTCATCCTGCTCACCATCCTGGTACTAGCCAGCTTTCCAGGCCAAGTTCAAATCTTACTTTTGCAATGGAGTTTTGGACCACCTCCTTGGTTCCATGTATTTCTTCCTTTCTTGATTTAAATCCCTGCTCAAAAGTTATCTCTTCTAGAATGAGTTCCTTCCTCTTATGGGCTTCCAAAGAACTTTCTTGTAATTCTATAAAAACACATACCATAGTGCACTGCAAGTATTGTTAATATGTCTCTTTTTGACTATATTGTATATTCAGTCTAGTTGAATCTGTATTTTGTTCATTTTTATAATTTAGAAAGATAACAAAATCTGATTTATAGTAGACATTTGATAAGCAACTGTTGGATAAAATAATGATTCCTCAAAGCTCTTAATGTGTATGATGTTGAAACCTCTCTTCATATGCTTATTTATACTTTTGTCCATTTTTCCATTATTCATTTGTAAGTTTTTTACATGTTCTTCATAACAATCTCATCAGTCATTATATTGAAAATATCTTCTCCCTATTTACTTCTCTTTTTACTTCGTTATAGTTCACTTACTAAGATGCTAATTTTAATATGGTCAAATTTATAAATATTTTATATTCAGCACCTTTTGTGTTTTGTTAAAAAAAATATCTTTCCATACCCAGTTTAAAAGGGCATACAATCCAATTCAGAGAACTTGGGTTTGTATTCTAGCATTTATTTTCTGTGGGATCCTGGTCAAATTACCTAATTTCTGTGGCCCTCTAATCTTTTTCTCTATGGATAGTGAATATTATGTTACTATATAAAGAGTTGTCATGAAGATTAAATGTGAACAATGTTTTATATGTAGAGTGTTACATGTATGTTAATTGTAACAATGGTTAAAATTAATTTTTATACAACTGGTATGGCTTGGAATTTCCAAAATGAAAAGAATACCAGAACAGGATTCAGAAACCCAGAGTTCCAGACTACTCATTTCCACCATGACCTTTCTGAATATCCTCAATATGATTTTTAACCTTCATCAGCCTCAGTGTATCATCTATGAAATGGGTATACAGTCTGTCTCCTCGTGACGTTGTGAGCACAGGGTAATGCTTAATAAACAGGGCTGGAACTAGGGTGAAATCAGTGAGGCACTCACCTCAGGAACAAAATTCAAGGGGACACCAAAAAATGTTAATCAAGATAAATAATATTTTAATGTAATATGATGCTTAAGAATTAAAAGTGCCAAATTCTGTGATGAATCAGACATCAAATTTTTAAATATAGAATTTTATTTTTAGCAGGGTATTTGTTTTCTACATTTAAGAAATTTTCTTTTCCATATGTGAGAAATTACAACTCATACAATTATCTATTATAGAATGGCCAGAGACAGAAGCAGAAACAGGGGGGTAAGGTAATCGTTTGAAGCTTTTTAAGAGCACTTGCAAACACTTGATCTTTGTTCTCTTCAGCAACAATAGATGGTGAGTGGTCGCTGCTCAGCTGACTGGTGATGGTGTTTTGAAAGCTTTGGAAGCCTGTTTCCAGCTGATTGGCTATTTTCACTATTGGCGAGTTACTCTGTCTTAATCACAGCTGACTGATCTCAGCTGGCCCTGTTCTTGGCCCACCGTACCCACCCCCCACATCTCTTTCCTCTCAAAGCCAATGCTAATAGCAAAGGTGTCACTTTCCCCTGTGACTACCATAGCCTCCCTATGCCTAAGGAACAGCAAGGCCAGGAAAGGGGCTTTCTCATAAACACCAAGCACTTCTAACACATGGTAAATAATAAACTGAAACTCAGCCAGCTGCTGAGAGGAGTGGCTGGTGACAGGATTTAGTGACAAACACAGTTTAGGGGCCAGAGAGTGTTTTAAAACCTTATAAACGCAGAACATTTCCCAGCTCTGCATGCGTGGAATGCACTAATAAGTAATGAGCTGGATATGATTTCTAGCTTTGGAAGCACCTCGTGATGAGATTTACTGAAGAGTCAGAGAAGACTCCCAGATCTATAATGCACATTCAGGGGTATGAGAGAGGAGGATAAATGTACTGTATATAATAGCCGAACATACCTTCTGTTTTTACTGTTGGGAATATTGACTTCCAAATGGATTTAATCAAAATCAATAACAAAATGTACAGTAATGAAGTAATATAAAATGCAGTAATGTATAGGCCAAGAGGTTGAATATGGAATATATTAAGAGAAAAGCACCTTGGCAAGAATAACTCATCTCTCTTTTAGAGTCTTTTTCCACCTAATGTAAGACAATAAGAAGGAGAGGCAAAGCTCTAGAGCAGGCCACAGAGTGGGTCCTTCACAGAACTTAAAAAAAATTATCTTCTTAGCAAATTCAGTGAGACAAGATTGGGTTACAGCTAGAAAAACAAAATAAAGAAATCTGTTTATAAGATCAGAAGGCTGACCTATGGGTGGATGGTCCAAACAATGTCCTTTCAGGTTGGCTTTTAAAGGGAAATAAAATGACTGATTTATAACAATATCATAATGATTTTCTAAAAGTTAAATAATTCTAAAATGCTTTATATATACCTTTGGAGCATACACATGCATCCTAAAGTTAAATGGCAAAGGGCACAACTTGTTAAGAATTGTCTGCTTATTAAATTTATATCCTAAGAGGTAAAAGAGGGGAATGTATTACCTAGAATTGTCCAGAAAGGCCCAAGGTAATTCTTAAATAATCAATATTTTCCAATATCTGCTATCACTTTAAAACAGAGAAAAATAACTGATGCTGGCATTCATGAGAAATCTGGTTTTTTTTCTTCCTTTCTTAAAGAAGCTTAATGATTTTCTAGCAAAGATGGACTATAATACAAAGATTTCAAGGAGTATTTTACCAGGAAGGAATAACATCCCCATTTTATAGAAAGCCAAACTCAGGTCTTAGGATAATAAGTCTCACCATAAATCACTGTATGAATACTTTCACTCATTTATCATTTCTATTTCTTTACAACTTCAACTTACTTTTCCCGTCTCATATTTGGCTCTTACTCCTCTCAATTAACCTCTCGGTTACCATCTGCATTCCCTCATTTCTTTCCTACTCTGTTTTCCCATTTCTTCTTTGTCTGACCACTCTTATACTCTAGAGAAGCTCTAAGAGAGGAAAGAATAAAGGCAATAAACAAAATAACCTACTTTTAACCATGGGTAGAATAGCAGATTTAAGGCAAAAGGTACCATCTTTTGAATACCTCATCTTAAAATGGATGAAAGGATCCAAAAAAAAAAAGAAGAAGAAGAAGAAGAAGAAGAAGAAAAGGAGGGAGGGAAGAAATTAGAAGGGGAGAAAGAAAGAAAGGAATGAATTACCAATGTTTGCTAGTGCAGTCCTGCAATGATTAATGTGAATTTCCACATGCCACTCCGGTGTAATGCCTGAGCGTTATTGGAGACAAGCAGGGACATACAAAAACATTATTAGAATCTGAGCAGCACTAGCCACTTTAGGGGCAGAATGGCTCAGAATTCAGAAATCAGGCACAGACCATCAAGGGTCTAATGGCATTTCCTACTCATCCTCAAGGGACTCCACCATGACTAGAGTAATAGAAGTCAAAACTTCAATCAGGCCCTTATTAGTTACTTTGCACACAGAATATGAGGTACCATTGTTGGTGGCAAGCGAAAGCTATTGCAGCTTAGAATTGACAATGTTTTTTTTAAAAGCCATCTTTGACTGCTCAATATAGGGTTAGGAGCAGGTCATGTACCAGGTTTTTTACCAAATTAATGCTATCAGGGGAATTACACTTAAATGGAATTCTTTCTATCTAAACAATTCCATCTCATTTCATCACTGCTTCTTCTCTCCATCCCTTCCTGTATAAAATAATTCAGACAAGTAGACATCTGGAATAATATATAAAAAATCAAGTAATCAAACAAAGACTTACCACCAGGCTTTTGCCCTTTTTCTAAGTTATCTAGGAAACCAAAGTCTCACATAGCCAGTAATTTTTTGTGACAGGTTTCAAATAATCTTTGACATTCTGCTTCTTGGTACATAAACTTCATTCAAAGGACCAAGAATAAAATTTAAAGAGACTCTTTTATTTGAGAATCATTTCCTTCATCTATTTTTCATTTAAAGAGCACAATGGTGTGTTTAAGAGGTGGCTTCCTAAATCAGCCATCAAATACATGTAGGAATCAAAATCTAAATCTACTCACAACTTATTATTCCTTACTTAAAGGCAAGATGCCTTTATAGTTGGGGCGCCTGGGTTGCTCAGTGGGTTAGGGCCTCTGCCTTTGGCTCAGGTCATGATCTCAGGGTCCTGGGATTGAGCCCCGCATCCAGGCTCTCTGCTCAGCAGGGAGCCTGCTTCCTCCTCTCTCTCTGCCTGCCTCTCTGCCTACTTGTGATTTCTTTCTCTCTGTCAAATAAGTAAATAAAATCTTTAAAA
The DNA here is from genome assembly GCA_028533885.1 of Nasua narica. Classification (NCBI taxonomy): domain Eukaryota; kingdom Metazoa; phylum Chordata; class Mammalia; order Carnivora; family Procyonidae; genus Nasua; species Nasua narica. The sequence continues at coordinate 36,136,720 of CM052797.1, read as the reverse complement.
AAAAAAAAAAGATACTGGATTGACACAAGTGACCTTGAGTTGCTAGAAAGCCCTGAATTCTAGAATGAGAGATATTTAAATTTTACCCACAAAATGATATTGAATGATTGTAGATTCTTAAGCTAAGCAATGATGAGATAAAGGCTATGTTTCAGGAAGCTTTTGTTGTAATTGTGGATGCTTGGCAATTCAGGGGTAGAGAGGGAAGCATAAGAGAACAGGAGTCAATGGGAAGGAGATTGGAAGCCAAGGACATGTTGAGGATGCTTATTTAGACAATAATCCACAGTAAGGTAAAAAGGGCCTGCTATGAACTGAATATTTGTGTCTTCCCCAAACTCATATGTTGAAACCTAATCCTCAGTGTGATGGTATTAGGAAGTGGGGCCTCTGGGATGTAATTTAAGTGATAGGATGGAGGCCTCATGAATGGGATAAGTGTCCTCTTATAAAAGTAACCCTAGAAGCTCCTTCACCCTTTCTACCATGTGAGGACACAGCGACAAGACAACTGTCTATGAACCAGAAAGCAGGCTCTCATGAGATACTGAACCTGTTGGCATCCTGATCTCAGACCTCCCAGCCTCCAGAAAACTATGAGAAGTAAATGTCCATTGTTTATAATCCACCTAGTCCTTTATAGTAGCCTGAGTGGACCAAGACATGACCTAAGCCACAAAGGGGAGAGAAAAAATAAGAAAGGCAGATTAGACGGAAATTGTGATTATTTTAAGACTGGCAGGTATGGATAAACAGACAGTTATAAAAGATGAATCCTAAGTTGTGATACCAGAAAACCAGGAGAAGGAATTTACCACTGACAGGAAAATGGGTGTCAGCAAAAAGCATTGATTTGGAAATAGGAAAAAGTGGGGGAAAGGGCAGGGAACTTACAAGGTTAAATATGTGGTTCAGCACTTGTTAAATTTGAGAGGATGAGGTTACATCCATCTAGAGCAATTTAATTAACAGACAAAAAGATAGTGTCTGGATTAGAAATAAAAATTGAGATGGATGTTGTAAGCAATCAGCATGGAGATGAAAGCAGAGGTCTTGAGAATGACGATACTGGCCCAAGAAAAAAAGGCAGAGAAATAGAAGGTCAAAGGAGTGACCTTGGAGGAAATTTGATTTTGAAAGATGGGATGTGAATCAGGAAAAAAAAAAAAAGGGAGAGAGAGTGAGAGAGAGAGAGAGAGAGAAAGAGAGAGATCTCAGAGAAGAGGGAGGGAAAGGCTCCAGGAGCACTGGAATAATTATAAGAATCCTTACCAGCAAACAGATGACATGGGTTCTAGTTCTAGTTTTGTTACTTACTAATGGTAACATTGACTAAGTTGGAGGATTGTGCTGCACTTTGAAAGTAAAGGATGTGGATGAGCTCTGCTTCTGCTTAGGATATTAGGATACAGAAAGCTAGAGTGTTGTGAAAACTCTAACAAAGAAATGCCAGGTAGACTATAAAATCATAACCCTTTTTTTGAATTTTGGGGAGAGCTGGTGTCACAGCATAAACAAGTAGCTTGATTGCCAGAAGAGATGGATACTTCTAAGAAGAGATAGACCATGCAGACTGACTCAGCCTGGGAGGAAGAGGTGTTAGCTACCACACAAGCAAGTAGGAAGAAATCATCTAAAATTTTAGCAAAGATGAAAAGCCAAGTGTGGGCTAGTGTGACAAGATAGGTCACTTGTGAGCCCCAAAACAAGGAAATTTATGCTTACTCACAGGCTCTTTTCCTCCGATCTTCACTGACTGCTCCTAAGACTGAGGGTAGTGTAAGAAAGCAAAGAAAGCACCCTCAGTGGTGCAGCTGTACAGGAAAGGATAAGCTGACAATGCAAGAATGCACAAGTTCTGTCATCTTACCCAGAACATTTTCTCACGTGGAGCATAGCCATCCTCCCCTGGGAGACAGAGACACGAACACCATGGATGGTAACCAATTGTCAGAAGAGAAACCAGTCCTCTACTCCAACAATTAAAGTGCTAAAGAAACTAAAGGACAAGCACCATCCCTAACTCACCCACAGGTTTTGTCTTTAAAGTTCATTTGCAAAGCAAGGGTTAAGTGTCAGATAGTGAGATTCCCAGGCCAGACTACAATACTAGGGAAGGGCATCCCTGAGGGTTGAATTGCAGCCTCCCCAAATTTATATGTTGAAGTCCAAATCCCTAGTACTTCAGAATGTGACCTTTTTTGGAAATAGGAACATTGCAGATCTAATTAGTTAAGATGAAGTCATACCAGAGAAAGTTGGACCCTAATTTAATATGACTTATATTCTTAAAAAAAAAAGGAGAAATGTGGACACAAAGATATGTGCACAGGGAGAACATAATATGGAGGTGAAGGGAGAGTTCAAGGTAATGTTTCTACAAGCCAAGGAACACTAAAGATTTCCAGTAAACCACCATAGGGGAGAAGCATGGAAGATTCTTCCTCACAGCCCTCAGAAGGAACCAACCCTATTGATACCTTAATTTGGGTTTCTGGCCTTCAGAACTGTGAGTCAGTACATTTTTGCTATTTAAGCCACCCAGTTTGTGGTTCTTTGTTATGGAAGCCCTAGCAAAATAATGCAGGCATTAAGGAAGTTATACCAGTAGATTCATTAATTCATTCACTGAAAACATTTTTTTTCATTCTCTATTATATACCATGAACATACTAATGAGCAAAAGAGATAAAGTACCTATCCTCAAAGGGCTATTATCCTACTTTAGGAGACAGACTATAACGCAAATGAATAAATTATATATCAAATAGTGCTGTGTGCTTTGAAGAAAAATAAAGCAGGATACAAAATAAAGCTGTCGGTGGAGAAATGCTTTTCTGAGGAGGTGTCACTGAGTAGGGACCTAACTAGGTAAGGGCAACAGCCAGGTGAATTCTTGATAGAATAGGGCTCCAGACAGAAGAAGCAGCAAAGGTTTGAGGTGGAAACTTTCTTGGCATGTTTTGAGAAACAGAAAGAATGTCTACAGCAGAGTGATCTCAGAGTAGAAATAAGGTCTGGGAGGCAGAGCCAAGATGATGCAGGAATGATAAGGACTTTGAATTTTATTCCAAGTGTGATGGAAAGGCATCAGAGGGTGATGAGAAATTACCTAAGTTTCAAAAGCTGGATGCTACAGGTGGTTAAACTTTAAAAGAGGGTAATGTGAAAGTAGGAAGCTCCTTTTGGAACCTTTACAGTTGTTCCTGCTGAGGTGATATTATCTTGGGCTAAGAGGGGAGAAGTGGTCACACACAGGACGTATTTGGACAGAATTGATAACAGCTTGTGTTAGCTATATGGGCATTGGTCAGGAGGAAGTGTCCGCCTTGATGAGTATAATTTCCAGCCTGAATTAGAAGATATAGCTCTAGGTAGATTTCAAAGCTCTGGGAAGGAACACACTGTATAGTATGGCTAAGCACACAAGGCCTGTAAATATTTTAAAATTCGGCAAGATATTGTGAATATTTTCAAGTGGTAGAATCCCAACAGAAAGTGCATTGTAACAGAAAGCATATTTGCACCTTGCCATCTTTCAAAATGTTTTCCACATTTCCAGCCAGGGTGTTCTCCCTAGTGAGAGCCATTGGTGGAATCGTTTTGAAAGTGCTTGCCTTTCATCACAAGCCAAAATAAATCAAAAACTGTGGTCACAGCTTTTGCAAGGATTGGTTCAGTTGTGAAAAAGAATATGTTTGATCTGTGGAGGCTCTCCAGGGGAAAATGTTTTGAGTGAAAGGGCAGCATTTTATTTTCTAAAAACAAATGCTTCATCTTTCCTCATCCATAAAGGCTATATCTGCACACACAGAAATGAAGAAAAAAGTTTAAATACTTACCCAAGCCATGTACACACAGAGAGGTGCCAAAAGGAGGGAGAACCACAGCATTGTGAGGCCTTGCCTGAATTATTCAGGTTAAATATCTAACTGGAGCAAAGGCCCAAGACTACTATTCTACCTTCATTTCACCTAAAAGGAAGATCTTGTGAGTTTTATTTTCCTAGGAAACTAAGAGCAGTTTTCTTCAGACTCCATTAAGATAGATTTCTAAGAGTTATTATGCTAAATCAAAAACTGGTAAATTTTTATAATTCTGCATATTAAATAAAAGCTGCTATAAAAAGCAGCTTCTAAATGTCAAACCAGTATTTTTCCCATGTGGAAGGATGTTTTCCTTGATTAGATTTATAGCTTTTTCCAAGTCCTTAATCAATGCAGTCTCAATCAAATAACTAATCAACTTTGCTTCCTAATTTGATGAATTATACTAATAAACTCCAATTTTCACCAAGAAAATGTAGATTTAGAGTCAATCCTTTTTTATTTGAATGAGCTACTTCTACCATTTTTAAAAATTATTTAATCTCAATTTTATTTTCAGAAGTTTTGACTAAGCTAAATTTTCTGTTGGAATAGGCCCAGAATACTAAGTTTTATGCCTCTATAAATGGTGTCAGATTTCTTTTTTCATCAGTTACCATGAGAGCTTACTAACAGGTCATATCCTCTCAATCTCATTAATGTCTGATAGTGGAGGGAGTACACCATCTGGGGCTATTTGTCTTGAAGAGAATGAATATTCTGTGACTTGATCCTGTCACCCTTGTCATGCACTGAAGCATGAGTCTTGAGCCCTCTAGCACATGGGCACATTGAGATTCTCCACCCTGACACTATAATTTCATATTTGGGTATATAGACTTTCCTTTGGTCTTTGCCAATCTTACTATGATTATTATTTCTTTTTTGGTGGATTTTTAAAGAAGATGATAGCAGAAGCATGTTCAGGAAATAATGCACCAGACATAAATATCCTCTTCACTAACTTGACCACCAAACTCTGTCAGGACCCTCTCTTTTATACCACCTCTCAGGTTGCTTGTTGCTGCCTACACTGCTGAATTTCCAATACATATTGCCAACTTACTAAATGCTTAATCAAGTCTCCCAACTTGAGTTCAATTTAATTTGACCACTATTGTTATACCCCTACTACGTGCTAAATACTATTAACAATATATTGATGAATAAAATAGTCCTTTGCTCATGAGCTCACAACACTTGGAGGTCGGGGTCCTAGACTAGGACTTATCTTGAATGATCCTAGATTGAGATTTATCTTGAATAGATACAAAGCTATGGAGAAGCTTATTTGCAAAAAATGAGGGAACAGGGACCTTCAGAGTCATGTCTCCCCCTTCAAGGCATTTCCTTAATCATCAAATTCTCCAATACACTCCAGGGAATATAAGAATTAACACATAGGAAAAAACACATTGCTCAGTGACTCTAATCTTCTAGTTCTTATCACCTTTAATGAAAAAGGCGATTTTTAAATAAATGCCATGTATAGAATTATAAGGTTAGACAAGGTCTTGGAAGTGCCCTCGCTCAATTTTCCTATTTTGCAGATGAGGGAACTAAGGTTCAGGGAGGAAAGTGGCTTGTATTAGGCCACCCACTTCTTAGTGACAAAACTTGGCTCAATGAGTCTTATTTCCAGACATGCAGACTCCCTGCCTCTCTAACTGAATATAAAGAGGCCAAACGTGGTCTCTATGTAAATTCTATGGGAAAAAATAAGGTAAGAAAAATTGGTAAAATTATTAGAATTGGTAAAAGAATTCGAATTTTAGAATATTAGAATTCAGCTCCATCAGGTGAGAGATGTGGGGGTCTGTGCTGAGTTCCACTCACTGACCTTCCTTCTACTATTCTGGAAGGCTGCTGATTTGCTCCTCCCCATCTCAGAGACCCAGTCAGTATGGATGTAGGAGAGAGGAAAATCTGTGTGAAAATTTCCTTTATCTGAGGAAAGGGTCAAGACCACCAACACCAGTTTTTCAGCTGCATGACCACCAGCTGACTGCTCTTCCGCTGCATGGAGTCAAAAACCAGCTTTATATGTTCATCTGGGCAAGTTACCTAATTTCTCCATGTCTTAGTCCCTCATCTCTAAAATGGGATAGGATCATATCCACTTCAGTGTTGCTCAAAGGATTAAGTAATTGATATTTATATAGTGATTAGATTTGCCTACAACATGTCTCTGCATTTTTAAAATTAATAGAGCTTAATGATATAAGTGCTCAGTCTATTAGGAACAAGAATACTGGGGTGCCTGGGTGGCTCAGTTGTTAAGTGTCTGCCTTCGGCTCAGGTCATGATCCCAGGGTCTTGGGACAGAGCACCGCATTAGGCTCCCTGTTCAGCTCCCTGTTCTGCTTCTCCCTCTCTCACTCTCCTTGCTTGTATTCCTTCTCTCACCATGTCTCTCTAAAAAAAAAATCTTAAAAAAAAAAAGAAAGAAAGAGGAATACTTGGGGTGCCTGGGTGGCTCAGTCAGTTAAGCGTCTGTGTTCAGCTCAGGTCATGATCTCAGAGTCTTGGGATCAAGCCCCGCATTGGGCTCTCTGCTCAGCTGGGAGACTGCTTCTCCCTCTTCCTCTACCTCTGTGATCTCTCTCTCTCTCAAATAAATAAAATATTTAAAAACGAAAAGAAACAAGAATTCCTAGAGATAGATCTTGTCTAAAAATAGTTTCTTTTGTGTTTTTTTATAGAAGGCAAATTTCGGAGAGAGGATTCTGTTGAGGATTTGTAGTGCAGTTATCTTATACTGTTCATTATGATGTCAACTTCAGCTAAAAGTGGTATCATGTCATTCACATAGACAGCATCAAACACAGCCATTTGTTTAAATTAATAATCACTTTAGATTGGTATTTCCATGTTGAGTTTTATGGAACATCCATGTCCTTGGAATATACAAATAAGTCAAATGAACCAAAATTTTTCCATAGTCAAAAACATTGGGAAACACTGGGATACACAGAATTTAATAGATTTCTTTGCTGTAGAACTTTTAAGAGGCTATACTACATTAATGTGAACTGTTAATTCTATTTATTAAGGTTAGAAGGAATCGAACCTTAATAAATTTTTAATTTATTCTAATCATCATTAGATATAAATTTAAAGAATAGCAGCTAAAATGCAACTATGCTTTACAATACTTTAGATTATTAATTGCCTTTCAAAAGATCTTTCATGCAGGCATGATTCTGATAAAGATTTCAAAGTATAAATCTATATGAGCATTGCTAGCTGGGCATCTCTGTTAAGAGTTTTTATAGCTTAGTCTCCAGTCAATGCCCAATGAAAAGTACATGAAAGTGACAATCATGTAGCTTTTCCATAAGACAATAAGGAACAAATAGTAATTTTAATTTATTAAAAAGAGAGTTAGAATGAAATATTTTTGAGATTTATTTATTGGGCCACTTGGGTGGCTCAGTCAGTTAAGCTTCTGCCTTCGGCTCAGGTCATGATCCCAGGGTCCATCATGATCCCACAATGGGCTCCCTGCTTGGTGGAAAGCCTGCTTCTACCTCTGCTGCTTGCCCTGCTTATGTTCCTGCTCTCGCTATCTCCCTCTGTCAAATAAATAAATAAAATCTTAAAAAATATATATGTCTTTATTTATTTGCAAGACCAAGCAAGTAGGGGAAAGGGCAGAGAGAGAGTCTTCAAGTAGACTCCCCACTGAGCACAGAGCCTGATGTAGGGCTTGATCCCATGACCTATGAGATCATGATTTGAGCCAGAACCAAGATTCAGAAGCTCAACCAACTGAGCCACCTGGGCACCCCAAAATGAGGTTTTGATAGATTATCAGCATATTAATATGCCTACTGTTACGAATGGAAGACTTTTTTTTTCCCTTATGTAGGTAAAGCACACTTTCAGATCACCCAGGGTGTCTGGTTCCTGAAGAGTTCACTGCTATGACCATTTTTCAAAAGATGAGAACCCAGCGATCAGAATAGGATTTATCCTGTTAGAAAGAAGCCCTTTCTCTGAAAGTACATTCCACCTTGAAAGGCTCATGGAGTTCTGGCCAAAAAGGTTACTAAGTTTGCACCAAAGAGAAGACTACAGTCTGCAAAATATGAGACAATTATACCAAAGAGAAGTGGGATGTTGAATGCAGGCCTCCTGCAGGCCAGTGGAACTTCTATAGTACTAATTATTATGCCACAAGCAACTAAGTCGGCTCCCCTACCTGCCTCGTTCATCGATTCTAACAGCCCAGAGCATCTGACATCCGGGTGGTTAAAACAATAGGAAAGTTGTCAGAGGGCTGAAATGTGATAAATTCTTGGGTGTTGCCTTCTATAGTTCATTTATATACTTTCTAGTATATAAATTATAAATATAAATATTAATATACTTTCTAGTTGATCTAGCCAGATGTTTTAATAATTTATTTCCTGGTACATTTTATCAAACCAATACCTAGAGGAACAAAAGCCATGTCAAGATGCCAGTGCCTAATTTAAATATGGTATCCATGGAAAGTCTGTTCTCACAAGTACAATGCATAAACACGAGCATGGACTTGCATGCTTGCGCTCATCAGCTTGACAACTGATAGCCACCACTGGGGTTCATTTGAAAAAGAGAGGATTAGATTTTGAAGAGTGCAGGCAATTTTTCGGTTCAACATTACAAATGTTTAAAAGAAATGCATTTGTGCATGGTAGGGATAGAATTTCTACGAAGTGAGTGGAAAAGGCTGAGAGATCCATGTTAGGAAACATACTGTATTTTGGTCTGCTATGGAATTGAGTTTTCATTGGTATTTGGAAAAACATCCCCTTGGTGAATATTCCCTCCTCCCCTTAACTAGACTGAGCCATGGAGATGAATAAATGTTTGCAAACCTTTCCTTCCATGTTACTATTTTCCCAGGAGTATACAACATTGGAGCCACCAGGCATGAACTGATGTATGATCTGAACAATGATGTTTGCTGAGTGGGAGGAATGTAGAAGACCATGCTGGCTCCAAACTATTAAGACTTTGGTACATATTAGAGGAATCTCCTCTCCCCTAAAAGGCCCACCTATACACGTTACCCTACTGCTCTCCCTACCCCAACAACGATGACCTCTTCCCTATACATAAATGTATTAATCCCAGGAGATGTATTCCATCCCTCATCTCTGGAATTGTGTTAGAAAGAATTATATCTAGTTACAAGAATAATGGTGTTTTTAAAGAGTTAAACATATAGACATATTTTCCAGGAATATTTCTCTTCTATTTATCAAAGGATGTTTGTCCTTCTAAGTTTTCAGTATTATTTTGTTTTAAAGTATATGAAATTTTATCACTATATCAACTTGAAATAAAATGTAGAATTGGTAGCAGAATTTCAGGCAGTGATAGAATTCTCAAAGGATTCTGATGTCCTTTTAAAAATTAAATACAATAATGGAAGATAAACTGTGTAAAATGCCAGCACTTCTCTTCCCCATCTCCTCTGTTTGTATACTAAGAGGTCCCACTGTCAATCATATCCTAGGAAAGAAACACTATAGAAAGTGCTTCTGATATCACTCATGCATTCATTAGATCCCTTGTTTCAGTCATTCAATTTTGAGTTTGATGTTAATTCACGGCACATATATATATACCTATATAAAACATGTACAACTTCTCTGATTGTAATGCAGATAGACGGTTGGTAATTTGGGATATCCTGAAAATATTTAGAAATATTTATTGCTGCATTTAAAATGTCTGAACAAAGAGTTTTAAAATGAAATCTACACCAGGAGAAATATCCACTGATACCACAACATAAATACCATTATTACAGTGAGAAAAGTATTGGATTGCCAACAAAGACCAATATAGTAACTACACTGTCCCCAAAAAAGAAAGAGAGAAAAAGATGGGAGTAATTCCAAATCTAAACTTCAATTCTAAATCTAAAATTCTCTGTTAAACAAAGTGATTTGTCTTTTCACTAACATTGCATTAAGTCAAAACATGATTTGTTTCATACATCAATCGCCCTTGTACATGTGGTCATTCCTCAAATATCCTGAATATTATTACAAAGCCTCTGGATATTTTCTTTTAATTTTACCCTTTACTTATGAAGAGCAAACATAATTGTTTAAATGCAGGAGATATTTCCCTCCAGAAATCTGAAAAAGCACAAAGAAAACCTAGGATTTTGTTAAAATGTTTTGAAAAAATACCATAAGGGGCTATTCTGTAAATACTAAGCCCAAAAATTTACCCATAACAGTTTCTTTGATAGCAGCCTCATAGGGAAATAAGGCCCTTTTTCATAATATTAACTTCAAAAATGGGATTTCTACTGGACACATCAGAAATGTCTATAAGAACTGTTCCATTTCTGACCTTCATAGTTATAGTTATGTCCCATCATCTTAAAAAATGTTTTTTTTTTTTAATCTATATACCATCTTTAGATTCATGGGTTTACAATGACTGGAGAGAGTAACACACTGTTTTATATACCCAACATAATTTCTGTAAGGTTCCACAGGGCTGCCACAGTTTCAGTGACACTTAAACTTAAGCACTCTGTTCAAATGCTCCCCGACTTTGTAACCTTATATTTCTGTACACACTGGCAGCGTGTTGTTGTTTTTATCTTTAGAGTACCTCCTTCCCCAGTCCTGTATTTTCCAAAATTACTTCTCAGTCAGTTTGTGCTCCAGCACACACACCCCTGACACACATAAATGCTCATATGTGTGCACCGTGGAAGGTCCATTCCTCCAGTAAAACAGAGGGAAGGCCAAGGGAGACAGCTAATATTTATTGACTCTTTTAGGTGCTAAACCTAATTCCAGGTGCTGTCATTTTATTCTCATGACAGAACTGTAGAGTAAGAGTCAGTATCCTTATTCCTATTTTTGAGTCACAAAATGAAGACCTGAGTACTTTGCCTGCATTCCACAGCTATAGATGGTGTCAAACCTAGGCTTGCTAGCCACCCAATCCCTCCACAGAACCACTAATTTTGAGGAGCAGGTAATTTGGAGTCTTAATCCTCAACCACTTTTCCACTCTACCTTCCCTTTCCTCCCTCTTCAGAAACACTGGTTTATGCAACCATTTTTTTTAAAGAGTCTCAATAAGTTGTTATATAAACTTGCCTTCGTTTAATATCAATGTTTCAATTGTATGATATCAATGCCCTCATTCTTTGTTTGATAGTGGCTCCTTCGATGACTTTTTAGCCCAAACCACAATTATTCAGACCCTTTTCAGTTACTTAAATATAGTGCAAGACAGCTTAACCCTTAACCCTCAAATTCAGTTTGAAGCTCCAGTCTATACAGACTGGAAGTGTGGCTCCAGGAGGAGGCAGGAGGGACAGACATTTTTTCTCAAGTTCCATTCTCCTTCCTGAGGCTCCAGCCTGTACAGGAGCAGGAAAGGCACTAGAAGAGACAGAAATCTCTGGTGCACCCCGGCCCACAGGGTCAGGACTAGGGTGAGACAAGGGAGGCACTAAGCCTGTACTTGTTCAACCCTAGAGGGACGACCTCCTTAAACCTGTATCCTTGGAACTTCCCTTGTATCCCCTGCTCAGGCTACCTCCATCTGACACTGGGGGACTCTGCTCTATGCTGGTCTCCATTTAAGGAGTGCACATGATTGCCTACAGGCAGGGGCTGGCTTTCCTGGGGCCCTCTCTTTATTGAGGACCTTTGGAGGAGCAGCACTTTCCCTGGTTCCCCTTTTTTCAATTATATGCCCTGGTTGGGTGCCACCTCTCTTGGCCAGGAGCCCACCTGGGTAATCCTATGATTCCTGCCTTCAACTCCACCTTCCTGCATGTAGAGCCTCAGAAACTACTGGCTTCTCTTATGTCCTCACCAAGAGCAACAGAGAACTAAGATGAGGCAAGGGTTACCCATTTCTTCTTAACAAGCCCTCTTTTATGACCTGCCAATGTGGATTCCTCAAGCAGGGCTCACACCTTCCCAACAGTCTGCACTAGGCTCTGGGTAAAAACCAGCAAACCTCAGGGGACATATACCAGGCTCTCCCAAAATCTTTCTCCCTACTGTATTCTAGCAGAAGGTTGCTGATCTCAGGGAACGCTTTTGCCTATACTTAATAAGGTTCCAGAAGTGGATATAGTTTCAGGAGCCAAGAAATCTGCTTTTATAAACCTATGGTCAAGGTCTGAGCTTTCACAGTATTGCCATCACTAAAGCCACCACTGAGCACACAACACCTTCCTGACTCTACAGGCCTCTAGCCCTGCAGTGAGAAATGCTAGACGCCCACATCCTGACCTTGAGCTATTTGCCTGGCCAGGATTTTTTTTTCCCACAAACCTTGGAAGCACTAAGCTATTTCTGAACCCTGGTTTCTTTTCTGGTTGCTTACCAGGCAATAATTCTCCTGGTTCTCCATTTGACCTAGAAACAGAACAAATCACAGCTCACTAAAAGTCAAGAGGCACAAGTGGTGCCAATGCAAAGCAGCATCCAAGGCTTTCCAGAGCCGTAGACAGCATCACCCACAGTGACTGGGATCTCAGCCATGCATTTCCACAACCCCCAGTGTGACCTATGTGTATTGTCTTGAACTCTGAAGTGATGAGGACCAGAATCAGAGGCCCTCAGGGTCTCCTGGTTCAGCCTCCTGCCAGATATGATTGATATCTGACCTCAAGGGCTGGGATGAGTGAGGGTGGCAGAGTGGAAGTCTCCCTGCAGAAGGCAAAGGTTTGCAAACTGTGCTCCTAAGAGTCCCTGGGGGGCAGGGGGGTGCATGATGTCAGGATTAGGAAGAGGCAGGGAAATAGCTTCTTCTTCATATGTTTTATATGTTGGGTTTGGGTGACTATTTAATACAGAAAAGGGGCTTCGAGGTTTTAAAATTGAAAAGAGGAGAGAGGTTTGATCTCAGAAAAAAAGGATTCCAAATCCTAACCTATGTCCTTTACCTGTCATTGATTCTGAGCAAATTATCTAATGCCTCCAGATTCAGTTCCTCATTTAGAAAGTGGGAGAAACAATACCTGTCCAATTGTCTCCAAAATGATAATTAGCATGACAAGCAGGAAAATGTTTATATTTCTTGCCCAAAAAGGGGCTTTGGTTTACATTCTCTCCATTGATCTTTATGACAACCCTGTACTGTAGGTGCCATTGAACTTCATTTATCATATTGAAAACAAAAACAAAAACACGTTCAGAGAAGTTTAGTAAGTTGCTTGCAGTCACACAGTGACTGATCCAAGATTTGCCCTCAATTCTGACTTTTGCTCTGGGCCGGAACTTGGTCTTGGTATTGGGATTAATGTTGCCATTGTTCTTCTCCCCTGCTCTCCAAGCTACTGTCTACAGAAATGCTAAGGTCAAGAACAGCTGCAGTTCGCTGAGACCAAGGCACTGTGCTCACTGCTTGACATATACTATCTCATTTAATCATCTCAATTCAGTGAATCCTTGCAACACTTGTATTGGTGGGCATTTTAATACTTCTGTTTTACCAGTGAATAAAAGTTATGCACAAAGAAAGTGGATTAAGTCTCCCAAGGTCCACGGCCAATCCCATTGTACATGTCTTTGCTGTTGCAGCTAGTCCCCACTATCTCCCTGCTGCCACAACTAACTTTGCCACCATCACTGTAGCTCCTGCAATGCCACCATCTTTCCCACTGCAAGGCTGTCAAAATCATAGTTCATCCTCTGGCCTCCAAAAGGCGAAAGTGCTCTTCTCAGTTTTATGACACCTTCCTTCAAGAAACATGGGGCAAGTCCTAGAGGACAGTTGAGGGAGATTCCCCCTGACCCTGAGCAGTGTCTTGAGGTTAAATCAAAGTACCTCTATTCTCTCTCCATATGAATTGCCTGTCCCCCTGGGGAATGCTTCACTAGCTAAGAAACCTTTTGTTCTTATTTTTTTTCCTGAGAATTATCATTATAACGAATATTTACCCAGTACTTCTTTGGTCTTGGGCACTCTACTAGTGTAAAAACGTGTATCATCTCATTAATCTTTATAACAACTCTGTGAGATAGTTACAGTGATTACTGCAGAGAGAGGTTAATAACAAACTCACATTTATACATTGAGTTAGCAGGAGAGTCAAGCTTCAAAGCCAAGTTATCAGTCACAAGGTGAACTCTTTTAGCCATTAAATATGCCACAAAGTCTTGTCCACTGGCCCCAAGAGTCCATTCCCTCCTCCTTTTAGGGACGTAGGATGACAAAGTCCTACATAAACAAAGTCCTCCCTGTATAAACATCAAGATGTAAAGATTTACTCATTCCATGTGTATGTGTAGAGACTTCTGTCATCTAAAAATGCTAAGAGAATATGGTTTTTTGATCAATTAATCAACATACTCATTGGAACTTGCATCACATTAAAAATATATACAGTGGAAATTACAAATATGATTTAGGAGCAGGCCCTACTCTTAAAGGTATTGAATTCTGTGGGAGAGATCAAACCCAGAGGACATGGTCTCTTATTGGTGTAGATAGTCAGTTTTCTCTCCCAAAACATTATGAATACCTTTTGTCACTGTCTACCTGAGACATCTTTGTGCATTAACAAATGCACGCTGTATCAGGTAGGACTGGCTACATAATTTTCAGGGTCCGGTGCACAATGAAACTGTGGGAACCTGGGTTCAAAAATTATGAACAACATTAAGACCACATCTCATTAACCCAAGCAAGGGGACTTTCTAAGTACAGGGCTTATGCAGTTGCATGGGTTACATGCACATGAGGCCAGCCCTGATATCATGTCACTTTTTGTGCTCAGTACCAATGTTGATTCTGCTTCTATGTCAAATACCTTGACCACTCCCAGGCCAACTCCATTTCTTGGGTGAGATGCCTACCCAACATTTCCTACAAGGGCACAGCTGCTCCTCCTGTCTCCTAGTGAACCCCTGCCCCAACTTCTTCAATGAGTTATTTTCTATATTCCTTTCTTCTCTTCACAATAAATTGAATAGGCTGCCTTAGCTGGCTGTTTCACAGGCTCAGAGTAATCGAACTCCAGCAATAGGCCTCTTACCCCTTGCTGGCCACTTGCCTCTCATTCCCCTTACCCAGGAGAAGTGATGGTGGGACTGAAGGGAAGCCAGCAGAAAGAGCCACAGATAAGTTAAATCTTGCTAATACTACTCTTATAGCCACACTGACTTTGGTAGTTTCTCACCATAATGAACGTTACTTTGCAAGATATGTCTTGCTAATTAGCCAAACTATAATGGATCCCCACAAAGCAGCTCCCCCTCAGTTAGTTAAAGGCTTTCTCAATTTTGTTTGGAAGTCTATTACCACACCAGATTCAAGGAATATGTTAATATTCCTGATGAGTATGGTTCTGGTGGGCATGCCCACTTTGATGCTTCTCCAGAGGAAAGCAATGCATCCTGCTCATCTGAAAGGGGGCTCGGTACCATGCAAGGTAGCGAGTGCTAGAGGTCAAATGAATGTGCAAATAGTAGAGACTTGAAGAGTTGAGAGGTTTTGGTTTTAGAGTGGAGGCGAGTAGGTTGTTGGGCGAGCCTGGTGGTGAGTATTGAGTAGGGTGCGTAGTGCATGGATCTCTGGGTGTGGTACATGAACAATGAATCTTGGAACACTGAAAAAAAAAATAAAATTAATTGTAAAATAAAAAAAAAAGAGTTGAGAGGAAGCCTGTACTGTAAGGATAAGAACTCTGGAAGTCTTCTTAGAGGAGATAAGGATTAAAGGTATTAGTTTCACAAATTAAAACAGAATAATAGTTCTGCCATTCAACTCAACAGCAGAGTCTGAAAAATCTCAAAGAATATTTTTTTTTCAAAGAATATTTTTTGATACAGAAATACATTATTTTCCTTATTCACTTCCAAGATTTTATAATGCGATTTCTATTTCTATAGCCTTTTTCCTGATCATTTAAAATTATTCCTGATCATTGAAAATTTTTCTCATTATGCCCAACATTTATGCTTTTATAAATTTTTAACCCACCACTACTTTATTTTGCCAAAGTCTTTTAATAGACTCCTTGGTTTCTTAACAGTTAATACATTGCAAAATAGCAGGTAGACACTGTGATCATAGGATGGTTTAGCTGAAATATGATTCCCTAGCTAGAAATCTTCTGTTCAGTTTCCAAAACCCTTTGCCACTTTCTCTGTATTTTTGTTCGACCATTAGTACTTCCCCCCACCCCATGTCTTAGGGCTATAATATTTATGTCCATGTCTTACTTCCTTTGGAGTCTGTACATTCTCAAATGACAAGATTCTGATCTGGTCCATAAATGTGCCTGCAAGTAGAAGGTAGTAATAAGGTAGATGGTTTCGTTAGCTTGATTGAATGAAAAAAGGAAGAAAGGAAGGGAAGGAAAAATCAGGGGAGGAAGAATAGGAGGAAGAAAAGTTTACAATTTTATCTGCGTCTCCATTCCCCACTCATCTTTGATCCTATTATCAGTTCTAAGGTAGAGCTAAGCTCTCTTTAATCAACTTTATGTCTGCTATTTTTCAAGAAAGTCTTTTACTACTAAGGAACTATGGAACCAGCAAAAATAGCTGAAGGAGATAAAGCTATGATGAGTCAAAGAACTGTTAATGGTGCCTAACTCCATAACTATAGACAAAGTGCAGCACTGCTAAGTTGTAAGACTTTGCAGTGATTTCCTTTCCAGTAACCCAAGCCTCCTATGTCTCTTCCACCAGATATTCCAGCCACCGATAAACCTGGAGAGTCATGCTACAGTCTTAGAGTCAGAAGAAGTCTTACTTGTTTCCTAGAAATGTCTTGATTTTTAAATAACCTACACAAAGTCTTTGCTTAGTAACTCTCCTTCAGTTTGATTACATCCAACCATGAGAAACTTACTACTTACCAATAAATCCTATACCATTTTTCTACATTTTTAAAAAGATTTTTACATTAAAATAAAAATAGGGAATAATGGAAGGATCCCACCAAATAGATGTAAAACAAATGCTAAAATTTTGTCATTTTACTTCAAAAATTATAAGTATGTATCTGTATACCTATAAATATTTAAAAATTAAAACAGCATGGTTAATATAGCTGTGGAACACACAATTTCCATTTGTTTCCCATTATTTGCTAATGACATGTAAATTATTTTCTGAACCTATCTGTTCTAAATGTAAAATCTTACTCCCAGAAATTTATGATTACTTCATTTTAGTTGTATGCTCATCTCTCATTGACTCCTGCTAGAAAACTGATTATGTCCCTCAAGATCTTCCCATCCTCTAATTTCTTTTTTTTGAATATTTTATTTATTTGAGATAGAGAGAGAGAGAGAGAGCAAAAGAGAACAAGCACAGAGAACAGCAGAGGGAGAAGAAGAAGCAGGCTCCCCACTGAGAAGGGAGTCAGATACAGGGCTCAATCCCAGCACCCCAAGATCATGACTTGAGATGAAGGCAGAACCAAGTAAACCACCCAGGCAACCTCCGCCTTCTAATTTCTTGGCAGAAAGAGATTCCCAGAAAATAACAACAAGGATATCCCAAGCCCCTCAATATCTAAATATCCTAAATAAGAGCAATAAAATATGATTGCCTGTTCATAAGAGTAACTAACTATACTAGCAACTGGCAACATCTTCTCTCTAGGCATGTTAAAGTTGCTTTAAAAAAAACGAGTTAGGGCGCCTGGGCGGCTCAATTGGTTAAGCGACTGCCTTCGGCTCAGGTCATGATCCCGGAGTTCTGGGATCGAGTCCCATATCGGACTCCCGGCTCTGCGGGAAGTCTGCTTCTCCCTCTGACCTTCTCCCCTCTCATTCTCAGTCTCTCTCTCTAATAAAAAAAAAAAAAAAATTAAAAAAAAAACAAAAACGAGTTATATTCAACTCAATAAAGCCAACCTTTTCTTGTTCAAATGGGAAATAATGAATTTGTACCTCTTAAATCAACAAAATTTTAATATAAAACTAACTCTAATCTTTAAACTGAGATGCCAATAATTTCAGAAAGCAATTACCTTCTTTGGCTAGGACAGGGTAAAAGAAATATAGACCCAAACCTATCCGAGATCTCATTCTTTTATTTGTGCTTAGACATTCCCCAAGCAAAGTGTGTCTCCTCTCCTAAGGCTGTGCCTTTAAATCACTGATTTATGTTCCAGGACCTGAAGGCAGTGTTTTACATAGTGCAGGGCGAGCCAGCAGTGAGTCCCAGAAGGTGAGTGTATCATTTGAAAGGGTTTTAATGCAGCCGGGGGGAAGAAGCTCTACCTCCCGGTAATCACATGATCAGCACACCTAAATGGACAGCCCAGCCTGCATATTTAAACCTGCAGCCGGAGATGCAGCTCTGTTTGCACAATGCTGTCCCATGGCAGAATTACACAGCTCACCATGGCTGCAGCCAGATAATTATTATTGATTCGCTCTCAAACTGTCAATCCAGGGACAGCTCTGAGGCAGTCAGTGATGGACAGAAGGAGGATTGGACAGCCACCATCCAACGAGGAAACTTCATCTTGAAAATGAACTTAGATGAGATGGTGCCGGTGGATAAGGGTAATTGATGATTGTTTCAGAGTGGAGGAAGGGGAATAAGGAAAGATTAAAAAAAAAAATCCTCCTTGGCATTCATCTTTGTGTCCTTAGTGGAATCTACTAGGAACAGTCCATGAACTCTGAAATTTTTGTGTGGTTCTCGTGCAAGATATCTATCATTTTTAATATGCTACCATAATCAAGATGGACTCACCACTTTCCAAATAAAGACACCTTAGAATTTGGAAATTTCTGAGGATATAGGCATGCTAATTGTTTTTTAATGTGCTTAATATAAATTTGTATAGTCATTTTAACTTTTCAAAATATCTTCTTTATTTCCTAATCATATGTCCTATAATTCCTATATTTCCTAATATTTGCAAAGCAATTGTACCCTCAACCATGATACGTAAATCATTAAATGCCAGTTGACAATTTGACAGATGGGCAAATTGAAGCACAGAAGAGCTAAACAACTTGTCTAAACTCACAAAACTCATTAAAGGTCGAACTAGACATAGATCCCACGCTTCCTGTCTCTTAGATACTTACTCTTCCTCTAATAATCTTCCTATTCTTCGACTGACTATTCAGAGCCAAGCACTATACAAGATATTCTGTATAGATTATCTCATTTAAAATTCACGACAGGAAGGTGGTTGCATGAACCATATTTTATAGATGAGGAAATGAAACTCATAGTAATTTTGGGACTTATGTGAAGTCACTCAGTAGTCTCAGCCAGGATTTGAATCTCGGACTGCTTAGTGTGGCGCTTCCCACAGATGCAGTGTGTTTCAGGGCTACTTCAGCAGCTACTAAAACAACAGCAATAGATTTGAACAATAACACATTAAACCACAGTCCTGTGAAGCAGTGCCTTTCCTACCAGTGAAGAGTATTATGGCTTCTGTGACATCCTGCTCCAACATTCAAGACCCAGAAGCCACTGAAAAATTTTTACTAAAGGGTAAAGTCCTAGTTGTGTGATGCTGGACCCTTTTATTTGTTCCTCTAGGTGTAGTGGGTCAGCAGCCTCAGCCTATGGAAGCCAGAGATTGAGCTGATCTGGACTGGGTTGAAAAACAGCCATTGTGGCTCTGTCCTCATGATCCGCCCTTTGTCTCTCTTCATTTGAAGTGTGACCTGGCATTTGCTGATTGTCAGTGACAATGCTTTACTACAGTCATTTCCAGGCCTGAGGTTATGTCACTCAGGGGCATAACTTCAGTTATCTCAAGGAATCATTTCAAAATGTTTTTTTAGAAAATAAGAATTGTTAGTTTGTCTTAATTCAAAAAAAAGAACAATATATATCCCAGAGGGAATTTTAAAAGGAGGAAACAGAATAAAAAAAATCAAGCCAATACAAAGACACACAGAGTGAGGAAATCATTGGTGAATACAGGTCACACATTATTTGGAAAGGAAAAGCTTAATGTTATCCATATTCTGAAAAGTCTGAATCAAATACCCTGAGTTCTGGCCTAGAGGGAGAGCAAACTGCCATCTGTTCCCTGCAGTTTTAACTTCTCATGTAGATTTCTGGTCATTCACAGTATTCATATATTCCAATATTCCCCTTTCTTGAGTAGGAGGGAAAATTCGAAGGGCTGTGGTATAATAGATACAGAAAGTTCCCTTTCCAGTATATCCTTAAGTCTTCAAAAAGCTTTTCCTTGCAAGGATAATTTCCATTCATGATCACACAATGCACCCATGCCCAGCGTTCATGGTTGCTTTTGTTGTCATTTGGTTCTCCCTTCACGTGTCCAACATTCTTAATCATCCTTCATCTCATTTGATCCACATAAAACTTCGAAAGGTAGGGCAGATACTATTACTGATGTTTTACAGATGAGCAGGTTGAAGACCCAAGAAATTAAATTACTTATCCAATGCTGCTTAGCTTGTAGGTGACAAAGCTAGATCCAGAACACAGATTTTTTGACTGCTAGTACTAGGATGTATAACTATTCCTCACTATGATTGTGATCTATGATTGTGTTTTGCTTTTAACATACTAGATCCATTTTGCATGCATGTAAACTAAACACAGGCCACCAGAGATAGTATGGAAACCATAAATTTGTCTAAGTATTATAATAATCTCCTGCTACATGTCAGTAAAGCATCTCTCTTATTCCTCCAAAAATAGGTTATTAGGACAGTATTATAAACAACAGAAATATAGTTTCTTAAGAAAAAGTTGGTTTTTTAAAATAATACCCAAAGGCACCATATAACTTGACCTTCAGCCCTGAATCCATGGTCTTATGTTTGAGTTCTAGGAAGAGATGGCTCGGAGGAAGAAGGGAACAACAACAACAAAAATCTAAACTATTATTTGCGTGGACCTCCAATATTGGAAACACAGTCCCCTTTCTAGTTTTTGTTGGGCACAAAGTATCTGTAGGTGTGTACCAGGCACCTTTTCTCTGAGATGTCTCTTCACACTCTCTGGAGTCCCAAGAAGACCTAACATCCCAAATGTCTGGTGGGATTAGCCCTGTTTGGACTGAAGAAGACATCATTTTCAGTAGGTATTGGTGGTATTGGTGTACCAGGACTGCGATGGATTTGTGGCACCCTTCTAATATGGCCATGTGTCAGTCAGAGGCCTGGAAAGAAGACATTACCACTGGAGCACAAGAATAGAAAGTGGTAGATTCTACTGGGATTCAAGAAAACTATGTTTGTGATCCTTTTTAAGGATGCCTAGAAATAATTAAGGGAAAATGAAGGGAAAGAAGACTTTCAACAGAACCTGGGTCAAGGTTTAAAGTAATAATGTTTGTACTGCAGTTATAGTTACAGTTGTATTACCCATCCCAAGGCTGATGTGGTCTGGAGAAGTTTTAGGTTGTTATTAATAATACCTATTCCATTTTTGTTTTCAGGAAAGGTAAATAGATTTTAGGGTCTGACAGAATTGACTTTCAGTGTTAACCCCACCATTTACTGGTTCTGGATATCTGAGCAAGTAATAAAACCTGCCTAAATCTGTTTTCTTTGTAAACCTGGAATGATGCTTTTCATGTGAGATTGTTGGGCTCTATATGATCTTAAAGAGAATAGACTCTTTACAAAAGAGGTAACCTCATTGAGAAGGCAAATCCTAAAAGCTCTATGTCAGTCTTGAGAGTTAGTATGTCCTATGTGGGATAGACTAGGCAGTCTACCTTGTTATGCATGGCACTGTCACTCACTTTGCTGTTACTTGGGGCCAGGTTCCTTCAGTGGGTGCTGTGATGCAGATCCAAACACCTGCATGTGCTGCTTCTGAGATGTGCTCAGAAGAGGACTTGCTCCCTTACTTCCAGGGGAGGAAGGCTGGAGATCTCTGTGAGGAAGTGCTGTCAGCCCTTCTCGGGGAGCTAAAGGTGCTTCCCCTGCTCCAGCAGCCAAATGACAGGAATTGAGCCAATATCAAAGGCAGCTGTGGCAAAGGAGAAGGTCTGCTTCAGGGAGGGAAGGGAGCCAACCTGTGGAGAATGCTTAAGTAGAATTGGCAGCAGGAATCTTTGATGGCCCCAGCAACAAACACTTGAGTGGCAGGACTGTAGTGCTGATTTTTCTTTTAATCTTCTCTCACCTTCGTGATAACATAGTTCTCTGTTGGAAAAGTCAGTCTTTACCCATTTATGGCACTAAGGCCAAGAATCACAGAAATATTGCCTCAACTGAAATTCTGAAACAAGACCTAATTATGATTACAAAAAAAGAAAAAGAAAATGAGTGTGTCTGTATATGATATCTCTTTTTGTGGTCATGACGTTGCTTTCCACACTATCTTTGTTAAGTGCTGTTAAAGGTGCCAGAGCCAACCCTACAAGCTGATGTATGAATGCTGCATCAGAGATGACAGGCAAGAAAAGACAGAGGGTAAGAGAGCGAAAAGAATTTAGAACAATAGAGAAGTCCTTTAAGTGTGCCAGTTACTGAGGCTTGGAAGAGCATGCTGTTTGAAGAGCCAGAGGAACTTAGGCAATTCCTACTCAGCCTGCCTTAAGGGAAAGTGTTAGGGACCAAGAATTTGTATTAGACAAATTAAACGTAAATTTGCCTCCACCTCTGATTAGGCTGTGCATATATGAGATGGGTAGAGCAGGTAGAGGGGGGAAGCAGCATGGAACGAAGATGAAACTAAAGGAATCTAAGATGATCTTCCAGATTTTGTGCAATTAGAGATAAAAAGCACTGAGCAACAAAAACTGACATTAGAGAGCTAAAAACTTAAACAAAGGAGATTAATAAGACCAAAGTGAAATAAGTTAGTGTAACCCAAAAGTGTATCTTAGATTAGTCTGATGAAACTGCCAGAACACAATACTGTAGACTGGATGCTTAAACGAGACAATTATTTCCTCCCAGTTTTGTAGGCTAGGAGTATATGATCCCAGTAAATTTTGTTTCTAGGGTGAGATATCTTCCTGGTTTGTAGCTGGCTACTTTCTCTATATGTCTTTAAAAAGCTGTTCCTCGGTGTGTGTGCATAAGGAAAGGGAGAGTAAAAGCAAGCTCTCTGGTATCTTTTAAGGACACTAATCCTATCAGAGCAGGGCCCCACTGTTATGACCTCCATCTACCTTAATAACTTCTTTAGAGGCCCCATCTACAAATATCATCAAGGGTTAAGGCATTAGCAGGTGAATTTGAGGGGCACCAATGTTTAGTCCATAACACCCCTCACGGAAAATCTGTTTGTTGTCTTATTAAAAAGAAACACAAATCCAACATCATCCCAAAATAGCAAAAAGGAATTTAAGCCTTCAGCAAAATCTCTCACAGAGGTACACATGCTTGCCACAAATAGAGCAAAATGCTCAGATTTTTTGCTGATCTTGTTGAAGTTTCACTTAATGTGATAGTTGCTCTGTAAAGTCTCTCCTTGAATGCATCCTCCCTAGATTCCTGCCAATGTGCTTGGCTCTCCTCCTTCTCCTCACACCCCTTTCACTCTCACTTTTGGATTAATCTCCTTCTTCCTCAAGTTGTTCTAGGACAATGGCTCTCAGACTTTTGTTGGTACCAGAATCACTTGGGGAAACGGGGAAAAACACAAAGGCCTAGGCCTTATTCTGCTTTGGCAAGCCTAGGCCCTAGGCCTCTATAGTCTTATTGGCTCTTTTAGATAATTCTGATACTCACCTATGTATTAGTCTGCTCAGGCTGCCATAACACAAAAGTATAGGGGCAAGACTTAAACAACTGAAAGTTATTTTCTCACAGTTTAGAGACTGTGAAGTCTAAGATCAAGGTGCTGGTGGGACTTGGTTTCAGATGAGGATTCTCTTCCCAGTTTACAGATGGCCATCCTCTCCCTGGATCCTCACATGACCTCTCCTTGGTGCTTGCAGAAGAGAGAGAGCATTTCCCTCTTCCTTTTCTTAAAGGGCCACCTATTCTTTTGGATTAGGGCCCCAACCTTATGAGCTCTTTTAACCTTAATTACCTCCTAAAAAAACTATCTCCAAATACAAGCACACTAGAGTAAGAACTTCAACACATGAATTTTGGTGGGACAAAATTTAGTCCACAGCACCCAAATTTGAGAGCCAATGTTTTAGGCCATTTGTTCTCAACTAGGGGCAATTTTGTCTTTCAGGGAACATTTTGCAATATCTGGTGACATTTTTGATTGTCACAACTTGAGGGAGGGTTGCTACTGACATCTAGTGGGTAGAGAGGCCAGAGATAGTGATAAACATCCTACAATGCACAGGACAGCACCCCCCGAAAACAAAGACTTATCCAGTCTAAGATATCAATACTATTGCTTATTGAGAAACCCTGCTCTAGTTCTTTCTTTGATCCTTCTGTTTCCATAACTCTACCCATTATCCTAAGGAGCACAATGAATGCCAGGCATAGATCTGCCTGAACATCAAAGGCAAGAAGGGAGGAGCAAGGAGATAAACTTGAGAGTACCATTAAAAAGCTATCATTGTTATCCCTGTCATATTTGTCTAGATTAGAATAGTGATTCTCAAACATGAGCGTGCATCAGAATCACTTGGAAGGCAAGTAAAACGTACACACTGTCGGCTTCAATCCCAATGACTTTGATTCACTAGGCCTGGGTTAGGGCCAAAGACTTCACATTTATCTTTTGAGAGAGAGAGACACCAAGCCAATGGGGAGAGGCAGAGGGAGAGGGAGAAAATCTTAAGCAGGCTCCACACACAGTGTATAGCCTGATGTGGGGCTCGATCTCATGACCCTGCGATCAGGTTAGATGTTAAACTGACTGAGCCATCTGGGGCCCCTGGGTGGCGCAGTTGGTTGAGCGACTGCCTTCGGCTCAGGTCATGATCCCGGAGTCCCGGGATCGAGTCCCACATCGGGCTCCCAGCTCCACGGGGAGTCCGCTTCTCACTCTGACCTTCTCCCTTCTCATGCTCTCTCTCACTCTCTCTCTTTCCTAATAAATAAATAAATAAAATCTTTAAAAAAAATAATAAACTGACTGAGCCATCAAGGCACCCAAGACTGCATTTCTAATAAACTCCCTGGTGATAATGATGATGTTGATCTGGGGACCTTGCTTTGAGAACCACTAGGCCAGAAGAAAGAGACCTAACATATATTTGATTAACTTCTCAAGTTTTTAACCTACAGGTAGTTCTTGAACAAAAGCAACAGCAAAATGGAAATACTTTGAGGGGTTTCAAGATTTTCATAAAAGAGGCATTTCAGGCAATAAGTGTTAAACCCAGGAGCAGTTTCTTGAGGGAAGTTTTGCAACCTCTTTCCCTGGTAACCACGAAGAAAATAAGACTCCTTTGGTTTGATGGTCAGCAGCACTCTGCTTAGCATCACAAAGAAAAACAGACTGCTCTTGAGAGAGCTATACCAAACACAACCTGAGTCTGGAAAACAGACCCTTGTCTAAGCTACCTGCACAGTGGAGTTCAGAAACAGAATAGGTCTGCTCCTTTTCTTTCCTGGAAAAATATAACAACACATTAGATGGCCCAGTGTTTTTATGTGAATTTGTTTGTGCTTTACTCGTAGGTAAGAGACACACCTGCCAGAGGAACCCTGCAGTGAGGGTGTAAAGAGAATGAAATTCCATGCTGAGCAGTGTCCTACAGCTCAGAGACTTTCAACCTTGGCTGAACATCGGAACCACCTGGAGAGTTCTGTCAAAATTTTGAGACCTGAGCCTGCCTGGCCCTCAGTCTGAGAAGGACAGGACAGCTTTTGTTGCTATTGCTATCCCCAAGTTCTACAAATGTGTGGAGTTGCATGGCCAGAGTTGAGCCCACTGTAGGCACGGCCAGCACATCATTTTACATGACGCATATAACTGCCTGTGCATTTATTCCCGGTTGTAGTGAGAAAATAGGCCCAGAGGACTCCAGTCTGTCACTGTGTTAACAGATAGCAAGTGGTAGAACTGAAATTGTTGCCCAAGTCTGCCTTATCCACCTATGCTAAAGGATGATGTGGGTTAGGGGGTATGAGTGTACATGGTCTGTGTTTGTGTGTTAGTGTTGAATGGAGACAACACTAAGTTAAGATTCCTCCACTTCATTCTTCCTGGCTTTGGAATGCAGCTCTGAGGGTATTTTTTCTCCCTTCGTCAATTAAATAGCAGAGAGAAAAACAAGGTAAATTTCTCCCTTTCAACCCAATCCAGGTTGAATGAGAATAGGAACAAGACTGATTTGGGAACCCAGCATATGAGTATGCTTTTAAATATTTAGGAATAATACTTTTTTTCCTCTTTTCCATTGACATTTAGGTAAGAATCCATTGGAGGAAGTTGAGAAGAAAAGAAAAACTATTGGAAGTTCACAACTCAGATTATGCAGGAAATTGACTAACATAAGATCAACAAATTCAGTTTTATTATCATTCTTGACTACATTAATCCTAGTTAACTAAGTCACTAAAGCAGAGAGGTCTTATAAATGGATTCAGAAAATTATTCTTTTAAATTTCATTAATGGGTGAAATCATTAATTTATATAAGATACTATAAGCCTCTTTTAATTTATCTGCAAAGGAATGAATTAAATAAGTAAATTGAGTGTCCCCAAGGACCCCTGAGGATCAGAGATGTAAGCACCTGATACGCTGTAAGTTGCCACATGAAATGCATCACCATCATCACTATTAATTTTAAATTAAATTATAAAGTGTTTGAAGCATCTGAATGCTTCAAACATTCCTAGACGGCCCCAACCTCAGGAGACCTGTCCCATTTTCTCCATTTAAAAAATCAGGTTAGCAACAGAGAAATAAACACTGGTGATGTACAGCTAGCTGAGAAAGCTGAATTGCAAATGGTTAATATGCTCCGGGTAGAGTAATATTATATACACATGAAAAAGAAATAGAACCATGAACATAGTAATGCTTTGTCATCACATGTATATAGATTCTCCTTTTCCTCTTAGCTATTGCAATGTTCTTAGAGCAATAAATAAAATACTTTAAATATTATATCTAATTTTTGATGTACTATTTTCCCAGGGTTCTCACAATGTCCCTACAGCACCTCCCCCATCATCAAAAACACTTTAAGATCAAATTCAGGTGATCAGTGTCTACCTCTTTTGTCAGACAAATGAATACCTGATAGTCTTTCTCTTCAGTTAAGTCAGAATGTTCGGTTGCTTTCTATCTTGCTAGTTTCTTTTGTTTGTTCCTGCTCTCTGGGTGTACACTTTTATTTATACTGGCAAATTTATTTTAAGAGCTATAGACCAAGTAGCTGGTCTTCTAGAATATTATGACTACTGACATCTTGCCATGTGGACCATGGCTTAGCCAGACCCCATGACAGTTTGTCAGGGACTGCTCCTGTCAATTTTCCTCATGTCCAGGTGTCTGCAGAGACCTCCAAAGGAACCTGTCCCTCACCACCAATAAAGTACCTATGCTGTCAGCAATGACCCCACTATGTAGTACTGATGAAACGTTTATAGTAAAAAAAAAAGATACATATATTTTTAAACATATATATATTTTACATATGTATGTAAAATATACGTAAAAGTAAGTTGAGTGGAAGGAAGGAAGGAAGGAAGGAAGGAAGGAAGGAAGGAAAGGAAAGGAAAATACATCACCAAAGGTTCATGGGGATGTGCCAAGAAGCCTACTAAGGCAGTAAATAAACATTTTTCTGGAGCACTAATTTTACTCAAAAGTAAAACAAATACACCATGGAATAGAATGAAAATTTTACAAGCCTTTTTAAGATAAAAGTGAAAACCTGAAAGACATTTCCTAGGAAGCTTTGGTCAGATGCTAGGGTTCAAATTTACTCTCTTTTGGCTACATATCAGTGGGAAATCAGATAAACAGGACACCTACAGGCACAGGGAGTTATGATTACATTACCCAGACTTTTACAAAACCTCTGGTGTGTTATAAATTACTTTCCTGAAAGTGAATGTCCCAATTCATGAATGCCAGTGCAGAACCTTGAGAACTGGTCTTCATTTAGTCACTGTGGGAAGAACAAGCAGGAGTGGGATCTACCATCTACTTCTTGGCTATGCCCAGCCCCTATGGAGCTGCATCCCACAGAGAACTGGGCAGATCACGCGTGCAGAACAAGAAATGCGGTACTGCTCTGTTCTAGTAAATCTGGCACATGCAGTCACTTCTCTTTTAAGAGCAACCTTGCTTTGCTAAGTTTATGAACCAAAAGCCCGAGTTAAGGATGATCAGGCAGTTTTTTCTTTTTTCTGATTTATTAGTTTTATTATATGAGGCCTGAGTTTCTCCAGACCTCACAAGCCCATGAATTCAGATGACAGAATCAGGATAGCAGTAAAAGCCCAAGTTTCTCCAGCTCCAGCTTCTAGAATTTGCTTGTGTGAGACTTCAGCCACCTGTAAAGCCTCACTCTGCTTTGCCTGAAAGTCCCCAGACGTGCTTCAAAGGCATTCAAGCATTAATCAGAATATCTACCAACATCTCTTTCTGTCCTGATTCATCACCGTTGTCGATGGGGTAAGAAACCCCTTGACTGTGTCTCAGTGTTATGGGTGCCACCTGGGCCCACGTGTTCCATGTTGAGGCAGCAACCTTTTGGAGGTGCCAGGTATATTCTGTCCAACAGCAAGGAGGTTAACCCTCCTTCCATTCTGAGTCCCACATTATCATCTGGTACCAAAGCAACACTCCTGATGCCCTGACATTTGACCATGTTGCCTATGAAAATAGCTTCTCAATTTCTGCATGTGGTTTTGTTCATCACAAGGTTCAAATACCTAATACCAGACAGTAGATCAATATTTAAGACAGACCCCATGGAGTCCTGTCCCTCTTCATTTTCTTCTTTCTTCTTCACCATACAGCCCCATTCCTCCGTTGTTTATCAGTTTACTCTGATAGAATACCTGCATTCCACCTTCTGACAATTTGTCCTATATTCATGGACAGGCCTGAATTCTCAAATGCCTGCTTTTTTGTCAAGACGAAACCCCAACCATATACTTGTGAAAACTGAGGAGGTGGGAAAATTAACCTCCTTGTACTGGTACATTTGTGGGTTATTTTTACTCGGTAATACAGCGACTGACCCAGAAAGTACAAGAGGATACGTCTTGCTGAGACCAGGTGAATTTGGCCTGTGGTGGTAGTCCATGCCCAACCCACCAGCCCTAATGGCCCCGATGCGACTGGCCATCTTGTGAGCATAATGAACCAAGCCTCCTTTTCTACAGGAACCAAGGTAAAAAGCCCTTGCATTTGTTAAAATCCTTTCTAGGTCTTTAATTGAAATGTGATACAAAAGGACAAAGTGCTATTACATTAACCTAATTATGAAGTTACTTGCTAAGAGCAAGTTTTAGAGTATTTACATTTGTTTAAAAGCCAAAAAGATTATCAGCTGTACTGCCGCAGACTTTGAGGCTCCTATGTTTTTTTTTTTTTATTTACCAATTTCTAAATTTAGGTGGAGGATTCTGTTATGCACTTGAACTGCTGGTCAATTCTGAATGGGCAGACAATGCAATATAGAAAAGATACTAGAATTATGGTTGAAAATACTAATACACAAAAGACATTTTTATATAATAAAAATATATGAAATGGCAAGAATAACATTTTAAAAAATAAATGGCTTCATTTAGCAAATTGGAACTGGTATGAGGTTTCATTTCTAGAAACCTCTGCAAAGAGCATATGGTAATTCCTTATTCTGAATGGAAAAAGAGGGGCCTTGAGGTGCTTTAAATGTTTTTATATTTCTTATTTCCATTTTACACAAAACTCTACAATTTTTGTGACTATTAAATTGCTTCAGCTGGGAGAATCATGATCTAGATACAAATATACTTACTTTGAAGAAGTGCATTTATAGAAAATTGGAGATTAAAATTCAGATATAGTGATTAAGGGGGATAGGGCCAGGCCTTAAGAAATTCGGTGCCTCTCAGACACCATCTTCTCTGTCAAAGAATATCTTTTATCCAGATAACACTTAAACAGGTCAGTCACACACCTCACTTATCAGGAGCCCACTCAATGGGGACTGCAACCATCCAGAACCCAAGAAGCATGTGGGCAGGAGGGGTGGTGGAGTGGAGAGAAACTTTGAGAAACACAAACAGTTATCATTGCATCATGGGTTCTGTGAGTTTCTCACGTCCTAGCCCTGCCCTGCAGTCAGGCTGCCTGGGTTGTTAACCCACCTACGCATGTGAAACATCGGGCACGCTGAGTAACCTTTCTGATCTTTAGTGTTCGTATCTGTAAAATGGAGATAGTACAGTTTTTGTCCCTTATCAGATTATAGACAAGATTACATGAGATAATCTATGCCTGTTATATATTAAGTGCTCATAAATAATGTTGCTTTTATTACTGTTGTTATTACTGTAACTACAATTCTACACTCATGATTACCAGGCTGTCCACGCCTTGCAGATCTGAGGCCAAAAATCAGTGAAATAGGAAAATGTTCTCCTAGAAGCCTGCATGGACAGCAGGACAACGTCATGGCCAACAAGTTGAAAGTGAAAGAAAAGACAAAAAGACAATGAGATTAAGACATAAGAATTCAAAAATATTTTACTCTGGAATTTTTTCATTTCAGGGAAAACAACAGAAAACATTTCAATAGTTCCTCAAAATATTCTATTACTAAACAACTGGCATTCAAAAGAAACCTAATACACAGGATTAAATTATGTCCAAGATACCTCCATGGAAAATTCCTTATAGAGCAAGGACTAGGCAATGTTTTTCTTTCCTTAAAGATATGGCATAGTATTTACCTCTCTGGCCCAACAAGCCTTTTTTTGATATATGTACAATATGCCTTTGAAAGATTTCATTCCAAAGGTTTATTAAGTTAAATCCAGGAACTAAAAGGGATAAGCTACTTAAAAAAATCTTCTGCAATGAAGAATATTCCTTCTATAGAGAAGCTTATTCTGTAAGTGTCCCAAAACAATAAAGCACTACTAAATGCTTCTCTTCCTAAAGCATTTAGGAAGCAGCAGGTTCTTCTCAACTCCAATTGCCCCAAAGTAATAATGGAGTCTCCATCTTTCTCTAATGGAGAGAAAATGAGCAGCATTGAGCAGCTAGATAGTTTAGGTAGCAATCAACTGATGGAAAGAAAGCCCAGTTCCTAGACCCCTGTATCTCAGATCCTAGTGGCATAAGCCCTGGTAAGGATGCTCTCAGCCTGTAGGCTAATAAAAGATAGAAGACTATAGGCGCCCCAACTCTAATTTCATTCAGGTTTCTGATAAAATATCACCCAAGGAGGGCGCCTGGGTGGCTCAGTTGGTTGAGCAACGGCCTTCGGCTCAGGTCATGATCCTTGACTTCCGGGATCGAGTCCCACATTGGGCTCCCAGCTCCAAGGGGAGTCTGCTTCTTCCTCTAACGCTTTCTCTCACTTTCTCTGTCTCTCAAATAAACAAATAAAATCTTTTAAAAAAAATATCACCCAAGGACACTCCTGAACCCATGTAAACTAGTTCCTCCCCTGCCGGCCCACCTATTCCTCCTATACCACGTTACTATACTATAGGGCATTTATCCCCTTTTGGTATATATTTACTCTTTTATTCTTCTGTCTGTTAATTTTCTGTCTTCTCCCACTAATGCAAGTTCCATGAAGTCAGTGACTTTATCTGCTTTGTTTGTTGTTTTATCCCTAGTTCCTAGAACAATGTCTAGCAAATAGTGAACACATAGTAAATATTTGTTGTTTGAATGGTTGAGAAAATAAATATGCAAGTGATTAACCATGAGGGATTTTTCCTTTCTGCCACTTTAGAAGGACATGTTGAGATATTTTTAAAACTTTAAGTCTTTTTAGGTCTTTGAATAAAAATCAATTTTTAAAGATTAAGTGCATTTTATCAATCAAACTGTGGGACCAAATAGAGAAGCAAGACCATTACGTATCCTGCTAAAGATCTCATGGCTTACCAAATACTACTCTCTTCCACCGTTTGGGGCCACACAGCTAACTTCGCTTCATACAGTCTACTTTCTCTTCTATTAAATCATTTCAAAATTTATATCCCCTGCCGTGGCCTCTTTGCTGACCATCAGTATATATAATTGAGGGGCAAATCTTTGTGGGTATTTCACATATCCCAATCTGTCTAAAAGCAAACTCTGGTGTTTTTCCCAGACCACTTCCTCTGAACTTTCCATAACCTAGGATGATGGCCCATTAACTCTTTTCTACATGGACATGGGTTGAGTTTTCAAGGTCTGGAGCATGGTGCAGGCCATGAGGGAATAAGATATCAGCCACTTCCACATTTAGATAGTATGGGAATGACAAATGAAAAAAGAGAGAGAGAGAGAGAAAATGGATGCCAAAACAACCTTTAAGTGGTGAGCTGAGCTCACCTAAACAGTACAGAGGCCCCAGATATACGAGGTGTGGGTACACTGAGGTAAATTACAACCAGGAAGGCAAAACCAAGGTCACTCACTTCTCAGTCTTGTTTGTAGCAGTGCAGCATTGAATGAACCAGGTCCCACCACTAAGAGCAAAGATGTCTTCAAGAGGGCAATTTGCTACAGCATATGTTGGCGGTGTCTTGTGCAACTACTGGTTCTCGTTTGGCCCTAGTTCTGACTGACCTCTGGAAATTGTTATTTATTAATTTCGAGGAACTCAGCATTTGAGGGCAAGTTTTCTATCAAGTACCTTGACTCTCTGTTTCTGTTTTTCAAGTTACCCTAAGCACAGTGAAAAAGTTTAGAAAAATGGATACTGAGAATTAAAAAAGGAAACAACTAGGTATCAGGACAGAATTGTTTTGTCACTCAACCACATGGTAGAGAAACTGAGTCAAAAATGCCAGGCATTAGGACTTAATACTTGCCTGATAGGAAGAAGGGATTGAGCCAGGCCAGAATATCTTGCTAGCAGTTTCTGCCCTGCTCTGGCTCAAGTTTTACCACTCTGTTATTAGGTAAGGGGTGGAGAAATGTTGGCAAGCATGGAGGTCTCTTTAGGTAAGCTGTGGGGTACATTAATAGAAACCTTTTCTAATCAAAATACTCAAAGAGACTCTGCACTTCTGAGCCACAATTTCCTCGAAATTAATAAATAACACCTGCCTTGGATTTTTTAGTATTTGCAAAGCACATTCTCACCACTATCTCATTGAACGGTGGTAACAGCCCAAGAGACAGGTATTCACACTCCTACAGGTGAGGGGTCTAGGGCTCAGAGAAGGTAAGTGACTTACCCAGAGTCATACCTGGGATGTTGAACACTTTCTACCATATCAGACTCCCACCCATGTGTGTTCCACCGTTGCAGTTCATCTAATTGTATAAAGGGAATTGCAGCCAAAGGCACCGGCATTCATTCCACAGTATCTCACTCAGTCTTGCCTTTCCCAGAGCCAAGAATAGAAGATCGTATTTCTTTCTGCTCACTCAGCCATGCTGCATTCACTTACTTGTGCGGAGCTCTTTTGTGTATAAATCCCAAGCTAGCCTTATGCATTTGTTCATTTTACCTATATTTATTGAGTGCCTACTATGTGCAAGACATCAATAGTGTGTCAGTGAGGTGATAGGAACTATTAAATAATTATAGGTGAGAGCATTATTCATTTTTTAAAAAATCTGCTTAAATCATGCAGGATCCAATGATCTATATTATATTCAAAGCAAAGTAAATCACAGGGAAGCTGGCTCCAATTCTTTTTAAAAGTAGGCAGGGTATAAATAATAAATAGAATAAAAGCGTCACTGTGAAAATTTTATCAGAGGCCATAAGTGTGGAGGAGTTAAGAGGCTGGGCTTTAGTCCAGACTGCCACCAGCCGTGTGTGACCTTGGGTGAGTCACCTCGCCTCAAAGGGTCTCTGTTTCCTCCTCTGTAAATACATGGATTGAGTGGGGTGATTTTTAAAGTGCTTTTTCTCATTAGCAGTTTTCTCATTCTGAAGAGGAAGCATCACTCAGTGGTTCTGACCTTGATCCCCAAAGATCTCAGGGGCTAAGAGAAACATGTAGGGACTTGGTTACACTTGGGTTACACCTGGTTACACCTTAAAGGTAAAGTACCATCAAGCAAGAACAAACAAGCAATCCACTTAGAAGACAATAACCTGGAGTGTAGAATATATTTGACTGGAAAAATTAATAAGTGAATATTGCAGAAATTCCTACTATCGGAGCAGTCTCCTATACATAATAAATATCCAGGGAAAATTCAAAATCAATAGGTAATAATGTATCAATATTGGTTCCTTAGTTGTGACAAATGTTCCACAGAAATATAAGATATTGACAATAAGGGAATGGGGTGTGGATAAATGGGGACTCTGCACTATATTTACATTTCTGTACATTGAAAACTATTCTAAAATAAAAGGTTCATTTTTAAAAATCACTAAGCAATTATCATATGATCTCTCTGATATGAAGAATTTGAGAGGCAGGTCAGGAGTCATGGGGGGGGTGGGGGAGGGAAATGAAACAAGATGGGATCAGAAGGAGACAAACCATAAGAGACTCCTAAACTCACGAAACAAACTGAGGATGGCTGGGGGGTAGTGGGGGTAGGGATAGGGTGGCTGGGTTATGGACATTGGGGAGGGTATGTGCTATGGTAAGTGGTGTGAAATGTGTAAGCCTGACGATACACAGACATGTACCCTGGGGCAAATAATACATTATGTGTTAATAAAAAAAAAGATGAAAAAAAATCACTAAGAATACTAATCTACTTGAGAACCATCTACCAAGTTGGAGATTATTGTCTCTCCCCATCTGCACAAAAATGTTAGTGGCAGATTCGGGATTATCATTCTGCCTGCAAAGGCATCCTATTCATTTCTAAAAGTAATAGCTGATTCCTAACTGTGTGTGAGCAGCCTTATACATTAATTAGGGACTTTAAATGGACTGGTTAAATTATTTTATAGGAATATTAGGAGAGAGAGGTGTGAGCTCTTCTTAATAGCTGGAAACACTATAAACTCTATATTTCCATAGAATTGGAAATAAACTCCCCAAACCAAGTTAACTGATGGCAACGTTTCCACACTCACCCAACCCCTTTAACTGCCTCTTTAAAAATGAAAGTTAAGTCGAACTACAGAGCAATAACAATCACAGCAAGTTTACAAATTCATCCTTAAAGGATCACTATGGAAGACAAAGGGTCTGAGGAAATTGGGCTCTAACTTCCCTGGTATTTGGCTACCATTTGGAAGCAAAGCAAACACACACACACACACACACACACACACACACACACACACACACACCAGACTCAGGAAGGAAAAGTCAATAGTATTAATAAATCCACCATGTGTGTTAAAAGCCATGTGGATTAAAGGAAAATACCCTACCAATTCTCTTCATTAACATTAGCAAATTCTTGTGTAACTTACATAGCATTAAAGTCTGCAAAATCTGGTCTAATTTCATCTTTGAGGCAAAGGCTTCTGAAATGTGCTCTCTTTGGTCTACACATTGCCTTTTGATATATTCTATTAGCTGGAAGCTCCAGGATCCTTTATTATGATTCCAGCAGCCTTTGCTCTCTGCTCACAAATAATTGATGCTCCCTTTGCACCAGGCATAGTTTTCAACTGATAAGCAGCAGGGTAATTGGCACCTTCACAGGATATTAGGAAGAAGGAGGGGGAAAAGATCACACTTTCCAGATAGGAAGCAGACAGCAGAAGGTAACCAAATAATCATGCTCCTGTGAAGAAGACTAAATTCTTCTGGAGACATATATTTTGCATTTCCCATAGTAAATATTAAGTTTTATATTTATCGATACACATTGTAAGAAAAAAACTGTCACGGTACTTCCTGGGTTTATTAAAGATGAGGTGTTGATGTAACTATTTTCAGTAATGTGCACAGTTTGATATAACTTCTAATAATACTTAGTATTAACAGTTTATATGTTTTCCATACTCATTGTGACATAATTAATGATGCTGTCATATTGAATGCATGTACATGAATTATTACTAAATTAGAATAGAATTCCTATAGCATTATGTGTAATGCACTGTCACCATAAATACAATATTAATAAAGAATCTATGTTACCTGTGCTTAATCTTTTCAAACCTAACCTTTTATTTTAACAAAGCACATTAAAAAGCACTGATTTTGTCAAATTTGGAGGAAAGTTTATTGCATTTTTAGGACAAAAAGATGTCAATACTATTTTGACAGTGGCACTACCCATAAACTTTTAAATTCTCTGTCTCCTAGGATAATAACTGAACAATAAGGGTGTATGTGAGAGCAAGTCAGGAGGCTGGGATAGACTGGCTCATTTGTGCTGAGACACTCCATCCAGTCCTGTTCCACCTCCTGCCCCAACCAAGCCTAACTCCTGGCCTCTAATGAAGATCTAAGACTAAATAAAATTCAGTCTCTAAAGTTGAGCCAAAGGTACAGAGAGAGGGGAAATGTGAGAGGAGAAAAACCTGATCTACACTGCCTGCTCTCTCCGCCGATATCACCACTACCAACTGCCATTTGCTACCTTCCTACTTCCAGTGGGATTCCACTCAGATTCTGCCAATGTAGGACCTACTCTAAGACCCTATCAGCCTCAGAAGAAGTTTCCATTTGACCCAAATCAAACTCGGATCTGCTGGTTCTAGTACCAGTTGGCAAAATCACTCTGGTCCTCCCACCACAAAAACTTCTTCCAGTTTTCTCAGTTGGCTCCCTAAACCTGGCCACTTCTGCCACAGACCCTGTGCTTTGCTCTTCTGTTATCATTTGACATTTTGTTGTATCTGAAGAGTTTGCTTAGACTCTCAACCCAACCATCAGCAGCGATCCTAGCTCACCCCCCCTTCCAGGTCAACTACGTTAGCAGCTGGACAAACCTCGATACTCCTTTGAGCCAGAGTGATAGGCCCTTGAAAAAAATAATCTATTCATTTCAGAGACTTCATTCTCTTAAACTGATTAGCCTGACTACATTGGCTTACCACCTAACTGTAGTTTACGTCACAATCACATATGGATATTACACTATGAACCGAGGAATCAGAGATGCAATGTGCTCCCTAGCGTCGTCCCCCTCCAGCCGTTCTCATTCTCCAGAGGCACCTGCCACAAAAGTCAGTGGCTATCAGATTTTTTGGTCTCTTAACCATTTACGCTCTTAAAAATTATCATGGATCCAAAGAGCATTTGTTTATGTGGGTTATATCTTTTGACATTTAATATATTAGAAAAGAAAGAGAAAATGTAAAAATATTTATCAGTTTACTTAAAATAACACTAATGAACCCATTACATACGCATATAAACAACAGGTCTATAAAATATATATGTTCTAAAACAAAAAAAAATATCATGAGAGGTGGCATTGTTTTTGCAATTTTGCAAACCTCCTTTATGTCTGGCCTAATAGAAGGCAGTTGGATTCTCATATCTGCTTCTATCTTCAGTCTGGCCCAATATGGCATTCTGGTGGAAGTATATGAAGAGTATCTGGCCTCACACAGATATGTGTACATTTGAAGAGAGGAATATTTCAATAGAATTTTTAGATAATTATTAATTTTTATTTGCTGACACTAACCTCTCACTCAACAAATAATAGTGCATTGTGGAAACTAAAACCTTATCAATGAATTTTTCATACTCAGCACAGTAAAATTCATTGGCTTATCATGTACTCTGAGTAGATCTTTTATTAGTACATGATTGGTCACTTGGAAAATATTGGTTCACTGAGCTATGCAGATCAAATATTGACACATTTTATTATAAAATATTAAAAAATCACATTCATCTCAAAAACATTATGATAAATGAAAGAAGTGTGATATTCTGGAAAAGGCAAAACTATAGGCGAGACATGAGATCAGTGTTTACCAGGGCCCAGAACGAGAGGACAGAAGTGACTATAAAGGAACATCTGAAGACTTTATGTGTTGATGAAAATATCCTATATCCTATTGGTGGTAGTGAATGTATGACTGTGTATATTTGCCAAAACTGATAGAACTATATACCTAAAAGGATGAACTTTACTATAAATAAATTATTCCTGAATAAGTAGACTTTTTTTTTTATAAATAGACTTTTAAATAAATTACATTCCTTACCATCACCATCTATCTTACCAGAGAAATTTATAAGTACTGGGAGTTCTCAAGCTCATGGTGGTGGATCTAAACTTCCCAAAATTCTAATTTTTCTTGAAACTTTGAATTTTATCTCATTGGTGACAAATACTGTTAGCTTATCACATCTACATTTAAAATAATCAAGTCTCATTTCTTTAAATTCTGAAAGATTGGTCTCAAAATGATACCAGACCTGGAACCACTGTGTTGACATTTATACTAATGATGTAAAGCAAAGGTGGGTAAACTTATAGATATCTTAGTATACATGAAAGCAGTACCACCAAGTCTCTTGGTAGTCACTGTAATTCACACCATGCATTTCCAATTTTTAAAAAACCAGAGTCACTTAAAAATGTCCTTGGCCAAGATGTGATATTATTAATTGTTATTAAGTCTTAACCCTTGAGTACATATCTTTATACTCTCCTGTATGACAAAATTGGAAGAATGCATAAAGCCCTTCTGCTTCATTCTGAAGTACTATATTGTCACAAGGAAAAGAACCATAATACTATTCAGAAAATGTTCTGTTACCAGTGAAACAGTAAAGAAAATTATTAACCTCACTAAATCCATGTGAAGGATAGCTTTCATCATGCTTCCTCTTGGCATGATAGACTCACTTCATTCATTTTGGAGAAAATGTCTCTCAAATACTAAAGCCCGAAAAACCCATAGTTTGTCTACCCAGTCGTTCTTTCAAGCAAAAACGATGTTCCATAGAAAAGGTGCCTACATGAGATTCCAACTCAAATAATCATACAAGTGCTTTTGCTTTCATGTGCGTCAAGACATCCATAGTTTTACCCACCATTGCTTTGCACCATTAGTGTAAATGTCAACACAGTTGTTCCAAGATAAACCATGAGATTTTAAAAAAGTTACTCAATACTTTTGAATATTTCAGCACCACTTTTGTTTGTTGCCAAGGTTTCATAGAAAAGAAGATCTTCTTTGATGATTTGTTGTTGTTGCTGAAACTGGATGGCTACAAACAAACATAGATTCACCCATTGTTAAGTTTAAATCTTCAGTTGAGATAGTACTTCAATCTTCAAATACACACAGCTTGATTAGTCTCTTTGTTATTGTGTGTGCTTCACTAGCCAATGCAATAAAATAATTTACCAACTGGATGTTTCTGTGGCTATCTCATTCCTAGTTTGAAGGCTGTAACAGAAACTGTTTAGCTTTTAAAGAACTTATCATATCTACATTAAGATATTCAATTCCTTTTTCTTTAAACTCTGAGTGGTCTCAAAATGATGCCATACCTGACAACTACTATTCAAATATTCTATTGCACTATTCAAATAGTATTCATAATGTTCTTATGCAACATTCAAAATGTTCTAATGCACATAACACAATAAAGTTAATTATTAACATCACCAAAGCTCAAAGAAACATAACTTTTGGGCACCTGGGTGGCCTCAGTCAGTTAAGTGTCTGCCTTTGGCTCAAGTCATGATCCCAGGGTCCTGGGATGGAACCCTGTATCAGGCTCCCTGTTCAATGGGGAGCCTGTTCCCTCCCTCTCCCTACCCCTGCTTGTGCTCTCTCTCAAATAAATTTTTAAAATCTTAAAAAAAAGAAAGATAATTTTTATCACTTCTGTTTTGTATTTATTGTTATGCCCAGCTTCCTCCCTTCCATGAGACGGAGAACTCTCTATAGCCCATCTCACTTTTTTCATCATCTTGACAGGTATGTGTTTGCTATGGACTAAAAAAGTTGTTCTTCTAAACCTCCCTATTTTTTAGGCCAACAATTAAACAGAGATACAATATATTATAATTTGTTATTTTAATTATTTTATTTTATTTTTTTAAAGATTTTATTTATTTATTTGAGATAGAGACAGTGAGAGAGAATATGAGAGGGGAGAAGGTCAGAGGGAGAAGCAGACTCCCCGTGGAGCTGGGAGCCCGATGTGGGACTCGATCCCAGGACTCCAGGATCATGACCTGAGCCGAAGGCAGTTGCTTAACCAACTGAGCCACCCAGGTGCCCTATAATTTTTTATTTTAGAATATTAGATTCTAAAATAAGTTTTAGGAAAAAATTTTAAGTTTTAAAAGTATTTTTATAAATTTAAAATATTTTTTATGTTTTTAAAATATTATAAAACAAGACAATAAAGTTTACTTCTTACTGTGTTTCTACATAGTCCTCTCAAAAAAACTTCAAAATAATGATTCAAAGGATGTTAATGAGGTTACAGATATATAACAAGTATAACCTGATATTAAGGGTAGAGTAGAAGTATTAAAAATATACTGACTTAATGTGTAAACGTGCTCATATTTTTACCCTAAACCTACCACCTTAGAAAATTCTACAAAATACAAAAATATACAAGCACATATCACATCAAAGCAATGGTACTATCACATGTCTGAACACCTTTGAGACAATGAGAATGAAAATAACAAAGAGTATTTTATTGCTATTATGAAAGTAATTTTGAGCTGACGGATCCCCTGAAAGGGTCTTGGGAACCCACAGAGGTCCACGGACCACAAAGAGAAATACTAGCCTAAGTAACCATGGAGCCCCCCCTGGGCATGATCCATGTCATTCTTTTTTTCCCCCCACAAATATGTTTATTTTATTTTTTCAGTGTTACAAGATTAATTGTTCATGCACCACACCTAGTGCTCCCTGCGGTACATTCTACTGTAATTCCTTCCCTCTGGTGACACTAAAGGAGCCCAGGCTACTGAAAGACTTTGGACTCCTGAGTTGTTTGGAAAACAGGAACGATATTCAAGAAGGTAGCAAAAACCTATATCCTCAAAACCCGAGGGAATAGGCAGCTAGTCAGCCAAGGTTAATGAGTGACAACACTGCCATCACATAGTTCAAGCTAGGAATCTCAGGTTCATCTTTGAATTTTCTCTCTCCTTCACCGCCTACAGCAAACACCACTGGCCTCTGTCCTGGTCTGAGCCCTCATTATCGCTTGAGTGACTCCTCCTGGAAGCCTCATGAGTAAGTGTCCTGCTCCTCCACCACCAGTACCATGCCACAAATCTATCATCTACTAGATAAAGGACAAAGGGAGTCCTTTATAATTGG
The DNA here is from genome assembly GCA_028533885.1 of Nasua narica. Classification (NCBI taxonomy): domain Eukaryota; kingdom Metazoa; phylum Chordata; class Mammalia; order Carnivora; family Procyonidae; genus Nasua; species Nasua narica. The sequence continues at coordinate 36,095,682 of CM052797.1, read as the reverse complement.
GACCCACAGACTCTTCACCATATCAACTATGCTTCAACCATTCTAAAAATGCTCTTCCCCAAAAATAAACATAAAATTAAGAAAGTTTCCCATAATGCTGTTCTGCATCTCCTGGCTTATATACATGTCCTTTCCCTTGAACTGCACTCATTCTTCAGGCCCAATTCAAATGTCCATTCCTTCACGAAGCCCACCCTAATGCCAAGACACAGTCTGTGCTCCCAACATGTAACAAGCACTTAATGACCACTTTATCAGACCAGATTATCTTTGCTTGTTCACAGAACTGTCTCCCCAATCTTCCTGTGGAGAGGGTAGATCATGCTAAACTATATCTAGAGTCCCCTACTCTAACTGAGCTCCTGTCTGGTGTACTAGTGCATAGCAGGTGCATAATCCATGTATGCTGAAGGAATCTGATGCCCCAGAAAAGCATTGAATGCCCTTCAGTCACCTGTTAATTTAGGTGCATTCCCCCATTCACCCATCTTTCTACTGGCTCCTGTGAGACTTTGCTGCAATACTGATGAACACAATTCACAATTGCCAGAACACAATGGTAGCAAGAACAAAGCCATTTCCTTCAGTTGCATGAGATCCTGGTATCCTGTCTTCATAGTTCTCAAACAACTATGTTTTGGTGATGATATATGGCCGGGTGTTTGTCATGGGATATCTCAACTGACCATCTCAATAAGCCTGTGAAGGAAGCTTTATCAGCCCCATTTCATGTATGAGGAAATTGCAATTGCAATCCAGAAGTAACGGGGCCAAGACAGAGTTGACACTCAGGTCAAGTACTTACCAACATCAAAGCCCAACAATTCCACCCTGCTATTAGCAGAGAAGGCTGACTCACTCTAAGGTCCTGCTCAAATGAAACTTCTCTGATTCTTTTTTTTTTTTAAGATTTTATTTATTTCTTAGAGAGAGATCATAAGTAGGCAGAGAGGCAGGCAGAGAGAGAGGGGGAAGCAGGCTCCCTGCTGAGTAGAGAGCCCCACGCAGGGCTCCATCCCAGGAACCCAAGATCATGACCTGAGCCAAAGGCAGAGGCTTTAACCCACTGAGCCAGGCGTCCCATGAGACTTCTCTGATTCTAAAGGATTTTCTCCTTTCGGTAATTTCTCACTGCAGATTAATGAGGGTTTTGGATTGTTTGTTTGTTTTTGTTTAATGAACACTAAGGAGAATAGCGTCAGGGGAAGTCTCCTGCCAAAAGTCAGTTCTACTACCTATAAGAAGAAGAGCTCAGAATTCAGATCTCAAATGCTCTGCTTTTGTTGGTGCATCTGGTTAGTTAATAAATGAAACGGATTAGCCCACAATTATGGTAATGAGCAGACCCTGGTATCATTTTTGCACTTAACTGCTGTTAAAATGTTCCTTAGAATCTTATGGGAAGGCAAGTATGTACTTTAATTATTGTGATAGGGTTCCAAAAGGTGTAGCATTATACTTTATTAGATAAGAATGAGAAGTGCCAGTGGAAATAAAGTCTATAACATTATACAACACCCTATTCCCAAGACAAGCACTCATGTCTGTCTTGATGATGGTGCAGCTGTATTTGTTTTCCAATTACATCTTGAATAAACTCAATAGACCAGGAGGCATGATGAGGGAAATCTACTTTCTGGCAATTACAGTTTATGTTCTGTTTAGAGGTAGTGAACATTTTCATTGTCCATGTTTATCCAGTCTTTAAAAGTTTGTATAGAAATCTAAAGGCTTGAGGTGCCTAGGTGGCTCAGTTGGTTAAATGGCTCTCTTTGATTCAGGTCATGATCAAATGAGGTCCTGGGATCCAGTCCCATGTCAGGCTCCCTACTCAATGGGGAGTTTGTTTCTCCCTCTGCTTCCCCCCATCTCCCCACCCAGCACCTGCGCTCTGTCACTCTCTCTCTCTCTCTCTCTCTCTCTCTCTCTCTCTAATAAATAAATAAATAAAATCTTTAAAAGAAAAAAAAAGTTTGAAGGCTCAAAAAATGCTTTTCATGACTTGAGAAGAGAAACTTCAAGACAGTTGTGGTTTCAGGCTATTCTTGCAAGAGGAAATGGACTGCTCTGGAACCCAAGCAAGAAGCAGAAACAATGCCCAGACCTTTCTGATGTCAACATAATTTGCATGAGATAAGGGATGTAGCACAAATCATCAGTAGACTGAGAAAATGCTTTCTAGGAATAGACAATATGCACTTCCAAGTGTCAAAGGAAAATACTTCTAGATATTTGTGTTTAACTTCTTTTTGTTTGTATTTTCATGTTTTTCATGACCTACAAGATTTACTACTATAAAACTTAACACATAATAATATGTTTGGTTTTATATTAGAGTTATTTTTTTAAGTCCTTTTAATTTTAAGTCTGATCTTCCACAATGGACTTCTTCTGTGAGTTATCACTGATGTCTGTGAATGATAAACACTATGAATTGTGTGGCAGAATCCAACAAATGTGTTGAATGTTTGGACCATAAATCATATGTCAAGTTTTTATGCTAATTCTGAAAGATTTTTTAAATTAAATATTAGCAGTGACATAAACATATTATGTCTATTTAAATCATCCATTGGGGAGGGGAGCATTATTTCTAATTGCAATTTGATTCATTATGACAAGACTTTTGTTTCACAGGAAACAATGGGAAGTTTTCAGAGTCTTCTTAAAAATTCAGTCAAAACAGTATCTGTTCTAATATTTTACATAAACTATTTTCAAAGAGTTTTCACTATAAAGAGACGTATCAAAATATAAAAATTAGCCTTGGTGTGCCTGGGTGGCTCAGTGGGTTAAAGCCTTTGCCTTCGGCTCAGGTCATGATCTCAGGGTCCTGGGATCGAGCAGGGAGCCTGCTTCCCCCTCTCTCTGCCTGCCTCTCTGCCTACTTGTGATCTCTCTCTCTCTGTCAAATAAAATAAATAAAATCTTTAAAAAAAATTTAGCCTTATGTTATTTGGATCATAAAAGTGTAAAAGTATATGTTTTAGAAATATTTCAAATGGTAAGCTAATATAACTGGTTTTGACTCAGTTTTGTCATGTAACAACAAAAAAATTCAATTTATGCAATTAAGCATTTCAGGTTCCATTTGAAACTTTTTAGGACAGGCTAGCCACAGTTCTTTAGAATATATTTCTTATTTTATGCCTCTAACAAATGCTTAACTATTTATATTCCGTTTTATGCAAATCATTCTTACAATAGCGAGATGCTACACATTTCTAAATATTTAATATGCAGTTTTTGGTTTTCCTTTAAAATATCTTTCAGGTTTTAAGTAATAACCCATAGGTTTTTTTTCTTGCTCAGACTATTGTTCCTTTTGGAAATTTAGGGTGAAGTTTTAGTAAGATATTTGAAAAGCAGTTTAAGAAATTTAAAAAAAAATCAAAAGCTGTCCATGCTCACTTGTCTACCTCTACCTCCATGTTACAATTATTTAAGATAAATATATATGCAAGCACTTGAGTTATCCACCAAAGCTGCCTTAGCTCTCTACTTAATTTTTTATAGGCAAGTACAATACATACACTTGAATGAGAATCAGTATAATTCTAGTCTCATTTAGCCAAGTGTCTTTTTATAAAACTAGAGGATTGAATTAAAAGTATATGCTCTGAAGCAAAACTACAGTCACTTTCTAATTTTGCTAATTTTCCTGTTTCATTTACTTTGCCTGTAATATGTATGAGCTAAATAGTAACACCAACCTGTTATAAGGGTTGAATGAGATAATGTATGTTAAAAAGTTGTAATTCTACCTGGCACATTTTAAACCTGCAATATTATTATTTATTAGGGAAATCATGCTGGAATATTTTATTCATTTGAAAATTGTTTACATTTACGTATAGCTTTATGTATATATGTATGTATATGATGAATGCATTAAATTTTTTGAATTATCAAAAAAATTGTTTGTTTTCCACTTTATTTTTTATAGGAAACATAGTCCACACCTCCCATTGGGAGTAAGTCTAATCTTGTTACCATTTAGCCAAGTGTCTTTAATAAAATTAGATCACAGAGGTTCCAAGCTCTATACACATACACACACACATGCATACACATGTATAAACACTCGTGTGTGTGTATACATATACACATAAATATTTACACTATAAAATATATATACACACAAACACACTTATATATATTTGCAATTATCCTCTTTGTCTACCATCATTAAATGTCTATTTCCTAGTTGAACTAAAAAGGAGAACATTGTTCTCAGCTGAGGTGGAGAAGCAGACAGATGAAAAATGAGGAATCTAAGATCCGAGCAGGGAAAATCTACATTTTAAAAATGTAGTTTTTAATTTAATTAGTTTTAAATGTAAATTTTAAAAACGCTTTGGGTTATGGACATTGGGGAGGGTATGTGCTATGGTGAGTGCTGTGAATGTGTAAGCCTGATGATTCACAGACCTGTACCCATGGGGCAAATAATACATTATATCTTAATACAAAAAAAAAAATGCTTTGAAAGAAGTCTCTGTTCCCCTAGGACATGAGACTCTCACTATTCACTCTGCTCAGTAATATAGTACATCAGTACATGATTTTCCTAGATTAATTACATAAGTATTCAATAATAATAATTCATTATTCTACCAAGTACATCCTTATACCAGCAAGCCTGGAACATACCAACTTCATCAAATGCTACTTAAGGAAATAGCATACATAGTAATAGATAAATACCAGAGAGAGAGAGAGAGGGAGGGTGCTAGCAGCAGTGACTGGATCCACACAAAGGTTTGATAATTGAACACCCAAGGGGAGAGTTGGGCTCTCGGGTTAAAGACAATGGGGTTCTGTTCATTGGTTTTATCCAACCCTACACACTAGCAGTGAGGATGTTTCCAAGAAATTGCCCGTGAAACAGACCAAGATGGTCTCTTCCTCACTCACTTAGCCTTCATTCATGCTATTTTACCATTTCCCTTCCTTCCTCCCAGGTTCTCATTTGAAGCCCAACCAGTCTTGGAGCCGACCACAAACCTGATAACCTCCACGAGGCTTCCCTGGTCCCCTCTAGCCCACAGTCAAATTTCCCTCTCAATACTCTTATCAGTTATGCCTGGGATGTCCTCTGAACTGACTCTTTACCCTCTAGCTCTTGGACAGAACAGTCTACTTCAGCAAACAGTTGTGGAGAGTCACTGTGTGGTTAATATTGCGGTTGACATTGTGGAGGGCACCGAGGAAGATGGTATTTGAACAGAGGCACTTTATTTGGCTCTCATTAATGCTTTAAGAGGGATTTTATTACCCCCTCAAGTTAACAATGAAAAAACAGAATCTAAAGTTAAATAGCCTGCCAAAATTTGCATATCTTGTAAGTAAAATAGCCAGAACTTAAATCCACATCAATCTGATTCCATATGCCTTATTCCAGAAGTTACAGATACATGGTCCAAGAACTAAGTAAATGAATTTGAACTGGCATGATGTTTTCAAAAAAAAAGGAAAAGGATGTAAGTGACTTCAGATATGGGTATACTTTCCAGTTCTCCACAGGCCCCACCCCACTCTATCGTCCTGTGTTCCTACACTAGGACACTTCTTTATGCTATCTGCATGGCTCCTAATTGCAGTTCAGCTTGTTCCCCTGCTACTCCCTCCAATAGTAGCATTTGTCTCATGCTTACAGTCTAGTAGGGAAGAAACCATAATATAAAATGGAAAAGAGACATACAGAGATTCTCAAAAGAATGAGGAAGTTTTCCTAGATACAGGATAATATGAGTCTTGAAGGCTAAGATTTTGGAAGTAGGAGCTTGGAGAAAAATGCTACAAGGCGAAGAAATGGGAAGAAAATGTCTACTAGGTAAAAGAGGAAGTACAGTCAGATTTGGAAAGCAGGAGTTTGCTAGTTTGCTTTCACCTGAGAGTGGGGTCTATTAAAGGCAACAGCAAGAGAGAAAGCTGAAAAGGTTAGTGTAGCTTGATCCTGGAAGATTTTGAATGCCATACTCAGCAGTCTGGATGTTATTCTGTCAAAATTAAGGTCTCATAAAGGTTTGTGAGAAGGCTTATATTTGGAACCGGATCATAAAGAACAATCTGGCAGGAATGAGCAGCAACTATATGGAAGGAGAAATAGGTGGGTGGAAGAGCAGGGAAACAATGGATGAAACCAGCTGTTCTTGTCTGGGAATGAGATGCCAGAGAGTAACAAGGAGAATGGCCAGGGAGTAGGGGTTGACGGAGAAGAACCTTAGGTGAGAGTCCCATGGCCTGGCTTTGTGTGTGAAGCACTCCACATTTTTTACTCAAAAGCCATCTTATTTAAGATGCCTTCCCTGACCACCTGATATAAACTAGCTCTCCCATCCTGCCCCAGCCTCCCTATCCCCCTAGTGTTACCTTATCTTTCTATGTAACCTTCATCATCATTTGACATACTATATACTCCCTTGTTTATTTGTTTACTGCCTGGCTCCCTGGATAAGTTAAGCTTCGGACAAGGAAACCTGTCTGTTTTATTCCCTATAGTATATCCAAAAATGTCGGGCACACAGAAAGCACTAATAAATATTTGTTAAATGAATAAATAAATGAAGTCTCCCTGAGGGCTTGGTGTCTTCCCCATGTAGACCATAAGCCCAAGAGTCATGTTTCACAGTCTTGCACACATCACAGAGCCTCACTTATCTAGGCCCTGTCACCTACAGACTGTGCTACAGCCACACTTCTAAACCGTCCTCCTAATAGATATCACACTCTTGGCTAACCTGTACTCTTTGAAGAGTTAAGGAGCTCCTTTTGATATTGTGCCAGTCACGTGGCATAGCGGTTAGCACAAGTACTAACTGAAATGGCTATTTCAGCGAGCATGTCATGAATTCCAAATTGGACTGAAGCTCAGGCCACTCTGTGCCTTTCCCATATAATATTTATCATAGTATAATTGATTAGTTATTAGATAACTTTTTGTTTATGAGACCTGTGGTTCTCAAACCTACCAGGTCTAAATCTGTTTTATGGCAAATATTATCTAGCACCATCTTTTACTAGCCCGAAATGAAATTAATGGTTAATGTAACCTACTACATGTATATTTAAAAAAAAATCAATAAAGTGCCCTCACTTTAATATAAAGAGAAATAAAAGGAGAGTAATTTGTAATAAAATACTGCATATTTCAATATATGGATAGTGTAGGATGACTACACTAAGATATCTAATGAAGATGTCAGGTGCTCACCCCTGTAGGTAGAGTCACTACGAATGCAATGCTATTGGAGCAGACTGCTACAGACGTATTAAACCTCTGAATATGATGAGTAGCCTTCATGATGTGATTTTCCAAAATAGTGAATACTTCCCCTTTAAGTTCAATGGTGATTCACCCATCAAGAGAGGAACCAAGAAAAATTAATGCTGACAGATGCTTGAAAGCATAAAACCAAGGGAAACATCATTTTCAGCCATTTGGATGAGCTATAGAACCCCAAGATGCTTGGAAAAAGGATTTACTTGATGCAGGCACATACATGCCCTGTTTTCTTAAATTTATTATGTTTTTTATTTATTATATTTAACGAATAACATTGTATAAATTTAAGGTGTACAACATGTTGATTTGATACATGTTTATGTTGGAATATGATTGCCATTGTACCATTAGCTAGCACTTCTATTACTAAATTCATAAAAGAATAAAATGGTGGTTACCCAGGGCTGGGGGTGGAGGTATAGAAAAGGTATTTAAGTGTACAAATTTGCAACTAGCAGGTAAGCAAGTTCTGGAGCTTTAATGCACAGACAACAATATTATTGCAATATTTAATGCACAGACAACCATACCTGCCAAAAGACTAGATTTTAATTATTCCCACCATGCTGTGTTTTACATGTATGTAGAAACACCTGACAGCCTCCAGCCAACATGACCTACAAAACTAGAGCAGTTTTAAGCTTTTGATGTTGATTTATAAGTGCTTTCTCAATAAAATACAGGTTTATTTAAAAAGTTTAGAACATTTAAGTCAATCAGAACCAGTGACTCCTTTTTAAAATATTTTGTACCTTTACTTCACTACCCTAAAAACAAAATTCATAGATTACACAACCTACCACACATGTATTTCCAAAAATCAATATAATGTTGTAGGCATAGTATGTCATAAAGGAGAAATAAAAGGAAAGTAATTTGTAACAAAATAATGCATATGTTTACTACTGCATAAATGCTTGGGCATGGCTGTACTAGAAGACACAAACAAATAGTCTAAGTCTGTGCTATACATAGAATTGCTGTGAATATGACAGTACAAATACAAACTAATCCAAGTGTGTTGAACTGGAGGCTCAAAAGCAGGGGCAACATTGTCATCGGCAACATGATTTTCCCTAAATGGTAAACAACTTCTGGCAAAATTGCAAACAAAGTGAAATGTAGCCTTTCTTAGATTTACAGTTGTATTTTTAGAAGAAAAAATATCAATACCAGATTCAAAATAGAATTACCATATGATCCAGTAATTCCACTTCTGGGCATCATATCCAAACTAATTAAAAGTAGGATTTCAAAGAGATATTTGCACACCCATGTTCAGAGCAGCACTGAATATTCACAATAACCGAGGGATGGAAGCAACCAAAGTGTCCATCAAGAAATGAATGGATAAACTGCAGTGCATGCATACAATGGATTATTATTCAGCATTAAATAGGAAGGAAATTATGACATGTGCTGTAACATGTATGAACATTGAGGATATTATGCTAAGTGAAACAAGATATTACAAAAAGACAAGTACATATGGTTCCACTTCTATATACTATCTAGATTAGTCAAATTCATAGAAAAAGAAAGTAGAATAGTTATTGCCAGAAGCTGGGGGGAGACGAAAATGTAGAGTATTGTTTTATGGTTACAGGGTTTCCGTTTTGCAAGACAAAGTTCTAGAGATCTGTTGCACAACAATGTGAGTATACTTAACCCTACCAAACTGTAGTTAGAAATTATTAAAATGGAAAATTTTATTTTGTACATTTTTATAATTAAAATTATATATAATGAAGTCATCAAAAACCACTTAGTTTTAGATATAAAAGAGTTGGGTTCTAGACTCATTGAAAAGAGCTTTTTTCATCTACATACATGTCCTTCAAGATGCTTGAAAGTCATGTAAGATAAAAAAATAATTCTGCATTGTGTCGATCTGTCCTGCACATGTAAGACATCTAGATTCTCTCACTGTTGCCTACCCAATGCCTATAGCATCTACCAAAATTTTAACAACCCAAAACATCTCCACAAATTTTCAAATGCTGGTTTATGGGAAGGAAATGTGTCCATTAAGTTGAGAACCATAATGTTAAATGAGACCAGAGATCTCAAGTCCTTGTATCTTGCTTGTAATTGAGTGGCTAAAACCTAGCAAAGGTTTAATGCATGCTACTTTAAATGTGGTTAATGAATAATAACTGCATAAATAAATGAAGATGTCCCTAGGAATGAAAACTGTTTTGTTCATGTTTGGACACTACCCAACATTACCTAAGACAGTGTTTGGCATGTTGTAGATGCTCAAAAATATTTGGTTTCTCACTTAACAAATATATAATGCTGCACTGTTGAAAAAGTACACAATCTCTACCCTTGTGGAACTGATGGGAGCAACAGACAACAGACAACAAAGGGTCTAAAATAGCCAACCCTTTATTTTGGTCCCAAGTTCACAGTAATAGTAGTAAGGGAGCAACAACAGTAGAGATCATAGTACTAGCAATACTCCTAAAAATTACTGTTGATACCATGAAGTATTACTTCTAACATTAGTTGCTGCTTGTAGAGTATCTATAAGACAGCAAGCATACAGCTTGCAATTATTCTTTTAATCGACCCAGTTCCTATAGACTCTGTATTACCAGAGACATGCTTGCTGCCACAGCATCATTGCTCAACACCTCCCCTTTCCCACCATCCACTGTACATTCCAGCTGAGACTGAATTTCTTTCAATCCTCAAATATGCCATAGTCTTGTCTCTGAACTACATATATGTAGTTCTGCTTCCTGAAAGATATGACATACCAACCTGCCTCGGTAGTTCCTACTTATATAGTAGACATTACTTCTTTGAGGAGACTTCCCTGATCCTTTCCCAGTGCCCCTCTTTTGTGCTCCCATAGCACCTTGACCTTCTTCTATAATAGCACACACACAGCACTGCATTTCCTGTTTACTTATCTGTATCTCCGTTAAGAGTACAAAATCTGTTAGATCAGAGACCACATTTATTTTGCTCACCACTGTATCCCCTGTAGGAACAATGGAATCTCCTTTCAGTCTCTGGGTTTCTCTTTTCTGCCTTCTGTATGCTTCTGTTTCTAATAGTCTGTGTTTGCAATCTTCTTTAGAGAACTACCTTTAAATGAATGGACCCATTATACCTTTACAGACAAAGATCAGGAAGCATCTGGAGTATATATTCACCCTCCATTTTTAGGACAGCTTTTTACCCACTGACAGGTCCTGCATATGGCCCACCTCCCTTGGCCCTAAGTTGGGAAAAAATACTGGGGTATGATTTATACTCCAGGTTCCCCTATGGAATCAGGCTGAAACTACCCTCTGCAAAACTTGGCCTAAAACTGCACCTTGCTTGGCCCTTTGGCATTTCCACCACTCTGTTATAGGTTTCTTCTGGAAGCATTTCTTTGTAAATCACTTTCATGCAAATCCTTGCCTCAGGATCTACTTTTGGCAAGTTCAACTAAGACAACCCCTGAAAAACTAGTAAAATTATATGGAATAAAATGATGTGGAGTAGAATTCAGTGAGTATTTGTAAAATTACTCAATCACTAGTGACAGAATCCGACAATGTAGTTCTGTTTCTCCCCATTCTACAGATTGGGAAACTGAGGTTAAGAGTAATTAAATATTTATTCTAACTTACACAGCTAGTACTCAGAAGAGACAAAAGCCAACCCCAGGCCCATCTATGGCTCCAAACTGTATTTTTTGTCCATACTATGTTCCTCCTGGCCCTAATTCAATGCTTTGGGAAACAGAAGGGATGCCATACCCCTTGGGTCTCTTCAGGTACTGAATTTCTTTCTAGTGGTAGCTTCTCCTAGAATCAACATTTACTCAAAAAGAACCTTCATAGTCCTGAGAAGATATACTGCTCCAACCTGATTTATCAGATGACATTTCTAGAGTTCAGTTCTGTTATCAACTATCAGGAAATATTCAAAGTGTCAAAGCCAAATAGAGATCTATTCCCTAACATAACACAAGCGGAGGAAAATTTGCAGAAGTATTCCATGGTATCAGGCTTTGCCAAGGAGAGGGAGATAAAAAGTAATAGCCTAATTTTCGTTAAGTGATTGCTCTCATAAAGTAAAAGAGAATTTGTCCCTACCAGGACATTAACCCTGCATTGCTCAGACAATTAACGAAAGTCATAAATTAATCCATAATCATAATCTGAAAAGAAATCATATCTTAGCACAGAGGGTAAGAAAAGGAGAAAGTTATCTTGGAGAAGATACTTCACCAGTTCTATTTTGCAAGACAACCTGTAACGCTCATGTTTTTATCCTCACAATTCTCTTCCTTATTTATCTCCATCATCTCATCTCACCTTTTTACCTCTTCTCCCTCTGCTCACTTCAAGTCAATATCCTCCACTCCAAATCCTCAGATCTTAAAACTCAGAAATGAAAAAAGAGAATATTCTTTTAGCCACTCTGAAAGAATACTGAATTGTTTTAATATGACAGTTCATTCAAAGACTGTACATTTTCTACTAAAGACTACAGAGATCCTTCAGGGCTAGACAGAAATAAAACTTGAAAATGAAAATAATAAAATGGTTATGAGATTATGGGGTATTATCTTTGATTTTATTTTTATTTCCCTTGTTACTATTAATTATAATATTTAAATAATAGATACATATTGGGAAAGAGAATAAGGGAGTCGAGAAAAGCTGAAGTGAAAAGGTACTGATTGCCTACACCATGCTAGGCAATATAAAGATAATTTATTGAATCCTAATCATAAATCTGTCACATAAGTATGGTTATCCCCATTTTACAGATGTTGAAAGTAAAGAAGAAGCCTTATTTCTCTTTCAAAGCCAGGATTTAGTGCCACCATTATTTGTCTCCAAAGAGATTTGAGATGAGGAATGACCAGGGAGAAGAGATGGATGATAAACACAAAAGGCTTAGAAAACACTTAAATAAAGCTCCTGCTATTCCATGGTCCTCTAGTAAATAATAATATCGAAAGGAAGATCATTTATGAATCTCTTTTGGGGGATGATGTTTTTCTTACTAGAGTCTAGAAGGGAAGCAAGGGAAGAGAATGGGACAAGGAAGTCAGGGCCTTGTGGCATGAAGAAATGCCTAACGTTAACAGAAATATTAACAGATATGATTCCCCTTTATTCTTTTGCCCATAGGACTGTTGGGGTGCACTGCTTCAAGTGAGGGATGACACAGCAAAGTGGATTTTTTGTGTTTGATATTCAAAAGCCTCAGTCTTAGAAAACAATAAACATTCAGACACAGATAAGAAATTTGGGAGACTATGGGGTAAGAGTGAAGCCTTTGTTCCCTAGACAGGATCCCATGGACTAGCTGGAGGGAAGAGGACCAGAGGACAGGATGAGTTAGAGATGTATTTGTGACCATGTAAACAGGAGTGGGGTCAGTGTATAGAGACTGTGATACAGATGGCAGCACTGGCTTCCAACTTGCTGCCAGAGCCTCCAGTATCTTCACTCTAGGGCCCTTTACTGGCAACTGCAGCCCCCCTACTCCACAGCAACACTACCCTCAAGAGTGAACAATGCAGAAGACTTGGAGTCTGAGAAAGGGCGAAATGAAAAACAGGGTGAGAGACAGGGCAGGTCAACGACCTACACTGCTTCTCACCAACACTGCATCTGGTCCCATATGCACCCTTAGAAAACAGACAGATGAGGAGTACCAGCAACATGCCTCCAAACCAAGCCCCTGATACAAGCACAATTTTGTGTGTGTGTTGGGGGCAGGGAATGGAATTCATGCTGAGTTTATTGTTTCCGGTGTTTTTGAACCAACCTGAATCAAAACAGATAAAGCAGGATAACTTTATAAAGAGGACAAAGTGACTTCAAAGTATTTCTAGTTTCCTGTCTCCTCATAAAACTGCAGAAAATATAAAGCATCTCTGCACATTTTTAGGGGAATTTTTAGTGGAAGATTTAATATTACAATTTCTGCATGGAGTCAGCCTTTGGATTTCTCTTTGATAAGAGTCTAATGCTTGAGTTTGCATGGATTGTATGTCACTTCTAAAAGTGGCAATCACTGTTTTTTAAGTATATTATTTATAGGATCCCATATCATATATATCTCTATGTATCTACATAAATCATATTATATGTCTATACAGCTCATCTATCTAACATACATAGCACAATGTGAACAATTGGTAAACATAATAATTGTAGCATGGCAATCCTACTAACTCATTATACTGTTAATTTGCAATTCCCTTTTACAGTTTTAATTTGCAATTTTCTCTCTAAGATCAAGGTTGAACATGTTAGGAGCAATTTATATTTCCTTTCCTCTGAATTATCTGTTCATATAATTGGCTCATTTTTATTTTGCGTTATTAGTCTTTGTCTTACTGATCATATGACTTTCAGGTGATAAGAAAATAAGTTCCTCATAGATATTTTCCCTAGATTTTCTTCTAATTTTTTTTATGGTGTTTTGTTTCCCAGGTAGATATTTCTTTTTAATTTACTGTACTCAGTAGTTATCAGTCTTCCCTTTCTGTTATGGTGTTTAGATTATGCTTACAAAGGCCATCCTCACTCAAGATAGTACCCATGTTTTGTTCTAGTATACTATGGTCTCATATATACAACACTAATATGTAAAAATGTAATTAATATAATAATAATATATACATACATAATTACCTATTTAAACCATTTGAAATTGATGAGGTTTAAGTGAGATAGAAATAAAATTTAACTTAATTTTTCTCCAGATGACTATCCAATTATCTCAGTGCCATTGCTAAATTCCTATATGTAGTTGGGTTAATTCCCTATTATCTTCTTTAACTCTTTTTTTTTTCTCTTTTTTTTTCTCTTTTTTTTTTTCTTCTTTAACTCTTAAAACACTCTTGTAAGATAGATATCGTTACAGAGAAAGCTACTTGGGGAAGGGAAAACTTGTATCTTAGAATCAGAAAACACAACAGTAATAGAATTATGAATATGAAGATGAAATAAATGTGATACCATGGCAAATGCTTTTGTATTAAATAAAAGCTTCATAAGTTAATATATTTCACTGTATTTATAACAGCTCTAGCCAAAAGAAATAAATGTAGTAAATGCCTTAGTTAAAAAATACCATGTTATTGGCTAAATTATTAGTGAGCAGTGACCCTAATTAACAAGGTAATAAGCTTGCTAACTTGCTGATGGGGCAGTTTTTCAGACATCATCTATGCCAGGTAAGCCTTCCCAAGCAGGATTTAAAAATGTATTATTCTTAAAAGGGTAGAAAAAAAAATAAGGCTCTGGTAATGGATCAGGTCTCAGAAAGGCGTGTGTTCTATTCCTTAGGCCTCCCTCAAGCCCTGCTCCTTCCCATCCCCCATATGAGAAGGTAGTAGAAAGAGACCTGACTTCACTGGCCATGATGATGCATGTTCTATCTGTGAGGGAGAACTGATCTTGGGACCCTTAACTGCTTATTCTCTCCAACCTCTTCTTTGCTTCAGGCTGTAGCTCTCAGGCACGAAGGAGATTGCTGATTATCCAAATTTCTTTGCTCCCTAAAAAATCAGTGTTTATGATCATTTGGCCTGCAGCATGTTGGAGTCTAATTTCCTCAAGCAGTGAATGAGCTGCAGGCTTTAGTTTTGCATGATTACTGAAAGCCTGAATGGCCTTCCCAGTATTCTTCCAATTTTCATTTTCCAAGGTTTATGTTAAGGAAAAGAGGTCAGGGAAGGTCAATTCCATCGACACCACGGATCCTACACTGAACATTGATCTGAACGGGTGAGGCCAGAAGACTTAGCCTTGATGTAAACGTGAATAAAAAGGCAACTGATACGGTCTTTGGGGTTAGTAATAAAAACCAAATACACTGGGACTCTTTTACTTATATTTTCAATAAAGAAGTGGTATAAAGTAAAACATAAATTCATGCTGGAGTACCCCCCCCCCAAAAGTCTTACTTCCAAAAGTCTTTTTTGCTGATAATAATTAATATTAATTCAAAAAGAATCTCCTTTACTTAAAAGTTTAATTAAGTTTAATTAAGAAGTATGTTTTAACAAGCCTGGTATATGCTCAAATTCAAATCAGTCCACAACCCATGAATCAATATTTATCACAGACTCCAACGAAATAAAACATCAACTCACATGAGATTCCCTTCCAAGAATAATTTATGTTCTCATTTTCTCCCAATTCAGTAATTTAGGAAAACGTGAGGTGTGACTATAAAGTAATGATACTGATTCCACTTGTCACCCATGAAAATCAACCTTGTCATGTATATATTTCCACTCACTTACATAATTTGGGACCTCATCACTTATGTAGATTGGGACACTTTGGGGGGAAATGAGAAAAATTTTGTTATGGGTATCTCAAAATAATATGAGGCTAATTGAATGTGCCATTCCTTAAAATCAGTAGATTGGGTTTGATTTTAGTTATAGAGTTTTATTGGTTCAAGTGCTTGAAATGTATCAAGGATGTCCCATGGGTAGGGCGGTGTGATGTGGTGTGTGCATGTTCATAGACATGCATTCATGCACGTGTGTATGCGTGTGTGTTGGTGTGAAGAAGGAAGGTATTTTAGAAAGAGGAAATATCTCTCAAAAGATCTTGCAATCTAATTGTACATGCAGTAACTAAGGGCCCCACCACTCACAGCTGTGTGACCTTGGGCAAGTTCCTTAGCTTCTCTCTGCCTGTCTCCTCAGTCTATAAATTAGGAATAATAATAGCACATATCTCACATGCTAAGTGTAAGGATTAAATGAGAGAAGTACTAAATACAGTCCATGTTGAATCTGATGATAACAATGGTGATATTACAATAACATTGCAGAGGAATGTTGTTGCTTTCTTGCAATAACAATACTGCTATGAGCTCCCAGGGTTTTATCTAAAGACTAGGAGAAAACTTGACTTTTAAAGTTTCTTGGCTCAAATACATAGAGATGTGACTTGGCCAATGTCACTGACAAGGGAAGCCTAGAAAAAACTTAGTCTCCTGATTCTGCCTCATTTTCTTAATTATGGGGGAGGGTGAGAGATTTTGCACTTTACGGTAGGTTGCTCAAAAAAAAAAAAAAAAAAAAAAGCCTGAATGAATACCATCAAAGCAGTTTGAGGCACATAAAGGGTAGACATTAAGTAAAGCCAGTCACCAGTCAACAGCATTTATTGATTTATTTCTGTGTGAAGAGCATTGTATTATGTGCTGAATGGGAATGCTGTATTCTTATTCTTCAAGGCATAGAAGTTGACCTGGTATAGGCTGACCTGAATTTTTCTGTAAAAGCTTTCTCCAGATGGCTGCTTAAGCAGTTGTTAATCGAAAGAGAACTCCATCCACAGCACCCTTCACTCTTGCAACTTCATTGGTGCTCACAGGGCTGTCCCAGGATGCTGCAGAACCCTTCCACTGCACTCACCAGGTAGGCTGCCACCAGATTGAGATTCTTGATCCTGAAGTATAGGCTAAGAAACTATGCTCTATAGTATAAAGAAAATCTACTTACTGTACAACAAAAATAAAGTGATCACTATTTTCTTAATGTAATTTGTTTTCAAATTTATTGACCCTAAAACTCGAGAATTTAATTGCATCCAGGTTCTTAAATTGTATACCTATGTATCTGTAAGTTGTGCAAAATTGCTAATATGTATCCTGGTCTACGATATGAGAGCTGCAATGATTTTTGCCTGTGTCTGTCTCTGCAATAGGTCTCCTGTGTTATCAGAGAAAGAGAGAATGGATTTGGCATTCTAGCTGAGCTCCAGGCACCCAGGCATCAATGCAGCATATACACTTCAAAGAGCACTAGCCAGCAAGCCAGAAAGGTCCCCAAGCACTCCCAGGCCTGCTTCTCTGTGGGTGTTTTAGTTTGGTTGTTCTTCACTCCCTACCCCCACCTCTCCCCTACTTAACATTCACCTTTATTACAAATCACGTTCTTTACAAGTAATCATCAGTCTTCCTCTGAATTTCTTTTGGAAAATAAGAGGAGAAATCAGAAGCTATTTCCAGCAGGTAGATTCCTTATTCTTAATTTTTAATTTATTCATAAGTAAAGGCACTTTAGAGATATTTTTGTTGTCCATGCATATGTGTTCGTTTGCATGTGCCTATATTGGGAGGGCAGGTCACCACAGGAAGTGTAAGATGGCTTGAGCTGTAAGAGAAGTAATAAGAGAAATTTCAAGTGTGATTTCCTATCAACTGCCTAAATTCCATGAATGGTCAGGATATCAAAACATATGCTGTTTTGATATGATATGATACAAAATCAAACAGCTTCTTCTCAGTTCTATTTTTCAGGCCAAGCAAAGCTATCTGACAGAAATATAGACTTTGAATGTTTAATTTCATCCAATGTTCTTAGATTTTTATCTAAGGCTGGATGTTGGGAAGAACAAGAGTTTAGGATTTTGTTTATAAAATGGCTGGCAGGGAAGTTTCCAATGCTGAACATCCTAGGCTGTTCATGGAAAATGGAAATGGAGTCAGAGATAGATAGAAATGGAGTCAGAGATAGATAGATACATACATACATGTATACATGAATAGATGTGTGTTTGTGTGCGTGTATACTTAGATACATACATGGGTAACATGCATGTATATGCATGGATACATGCGTAGATATACACACACATAGAAACATACCTACATACGTATAGAAATAAATACATGACTACAAACCTACTTAAATACATACACACATGGAGAGACAATAAAAAATAATGAAATCAAGTGGATTACTAAAAAGGGCAAAACATTTTGATTTTTGAAAGGGAAGAGCAAGATAAAACTCTCATTATTACCAAATACATTTACTTTAACAATATGTTTTATAATTTTGTTGCTATAATATCCCCCTACCTCCAAAAAATAATACTCAGGAGTTAATAAATAAGAAAGTTACACATATACCTTTAGAAACAATCTATATACACGTAAGTTTTGTATAATTTTTCTTTGGAATACTATATTTGTATTGTGTATTAGTCAATTTTCTATGAGATTATTCCTGGTTGCCTGAGGGCCATCAGTTTTTAATATTTAGTTAGTATTTTGGAAGATAGGGAAATCCTTCTCTTATCTCCACTGGATTTCAGAAGTCTTTCTGGAAGAGAAGGGTTTTCTCCCACAATTCATGCCTCAAAGCAAAGAGCTCCAGGGCAACAAAAAAAAGGGAGGCTTTGTTTGAAGCAATCTAGAAAAAACTGACTTTTCATTCATTTTTTTAAAATCTAGTCAGTAAGGGTCTTTTTTTCTCCTCATCTTAAGAATAACATTTGTCCTATGACACACATACTATTGATAGAATTACCTAAGGCAAAGATAGCAAAATACACAGGCACTAATATTATTCATTGCATGCAAATTTGGGGCCTGAAATCAAGCAAGCAGCTTCAGATTCTCCATTTTACTGAGTTAGAAGTTTATTTGAGAAATCTGCCACAATACACATTAATAACATGGGGCATGCCTTAGGCTCTCTGACTCCACTTTATTCACTTAATCATCTATAACAAATTCATCTCAGAAGTCCCAAGATGGTGAGAAATATCCCACATTCCTTACTTTCAGAATTTATAAAGCTTCCCACATATGTCCTCTCCCTCCGCCCCTGCCCCCTATGATTCAGTCACTTCATATTGTAATACTTTGGTGATTATTGATTTTGGGTTAAGGCTGGAGCTCAGTACAACTGTGTGAGCATTCACTGCCTTCAATTGACGGTGTGCTGCCGCCTGTCCACTCCATATTGACAGGCATCCTCTTACTTTCAGATTGGTGTTCGTTTGCTGATGAACACGCAGGAGGGGGATCATGACCTTTTCTCTTATCTGGACAGCTCTTAGCTTCACAAACATTTTTTTGCTGCAGGGTGTTATTAACAACAGGGTGATAGAACAAAGAAATGAAAAGATGGGAAGCACATCAATGTATGAAATTTTCTTTATTAGGACACCCTCGAGGCCGAAGGTAGGGGAGGTCTAATTATAAGGTGTTGCCTTTCTTCTTAGAATAACAAATTTTATACATACATGCACGCACATCTACACACATGCTCTAATGAGTTCATGATTTGAAAATTAAGGGTTACTCATTTTCCTCATTCACAGGAGTCTGCCACTCTGCTTTCACTGGAAACCAGTTTATATAAATAGAAAGGAAAACCAAAGTAATTGAATTTATTATACATCAGTCATGAGTTAAGACAAGATTCATTATAATTAGATGCAGCATGTTGATGATTAAAATTTAATGAGCTCATTTCTCCTATACTTGAAGAGTGTATAAGTTTAGCTCTGTGGGATTTATTTAGGTCCAATGTATTAGAAACATAGGCAAATTATAGCTAGTCTGGGTTTGCAACCCTCTTTGCCTCACAAGCCCTGTATCTGAATTCAAGGGCCCTCAAGTAAAGGGAATCCAGACATTTTTAAGTGAAACCCTGTCTTTAGATTTTAACAATTTTTTTTCAGCTCTAAAGGAAAAATTTGAAACTAAATAGGGTAGGTTAAATTGAAACTAAAATTTCCCAGATAATTGGATTTATGCTGGGGTTATTTAGCTTAGGCCAATATTTTCAATATTCTCAATGATAAGAAGCCAAATTAAGAGATATGAAATACTCATAAGGAAAGTTACAGAGCAAGAACCTATGTTAACTAAATGATGCTGATACTAGGAGTCAACACTGAGATATCTGCACCATAATATCTCTGTGACATTAATTATTCTAAACTAGTCATTTCTATTGACTTTGTTTCCTCCTGTGAATAACAAATCCCTCCCTTGCTTTTATGTTCCAGATCCTTAAAAAAATGTGTGATAATGTAAAAATCAACAAAATCCTGTTTTTAGAAATTTCATTTTTAAGCTGTAAAGGTAAAAAATACTATCTGAAAACACTAACTTCTTTTATTTTATTTGGTTCCCTTAAATAAAAATTGTGCAAATGGGTTGCTTTTTTCCCTCACATTTTGTTTAAGATAAAATCCCCTTTGGCTTGAAAACATATACCAGATGTCCAAAGCACTTGAAAATAGATATTTAAAATGGAAACATGATACAACCTTAACCCTAATGGTCCCAGCAGGGCTTGGCCAATAAATATAAATTAGCAAAAAAAATGTGAAATTCCAATGAGTACTGTTTTGCATTTCTATATCACATTTCATCTAAGCATCCCAAATACTATGTAAGCATTAAAGCATTAAGTCTTACGTTTTTGTAGAAGATGTTGTTGTTGTTGTTGTTTTAACCTCTGGAATGAGTGTATCATCTTTGGAGATCACATGGAGAGAGAGAAAGTATTCTCAGAGCAGTGTTGGCCTTGAACTTATGCCACTAAGAGAACATTCCCCTGGTCTCCAATATAGTATCCTCAACCCCTGCCTAAGGACCATGGCAGGGACAGAAATATAGAAGTGTAAAGCAAAAAGGGTAAGACTGATTACCAACCCAATTCATTTATTTACTAACTTGTAAGTGAAGAGAAGAACAGCTATTCCATTCCAGTCTGGCATTTGTGTAAAGGGAATTTTCTATTCACCATCATCCACATATTTCTACTGCAGTTAGGACCACTGCTCAAAATTATGACCCTGAAGCAAAACCCTGACACTGTTCTGAATCACTGAAGCAGGACCATATTACATTCATCAGTATGCCCATGTATCATGAATTTCCCTGTACTTACAAGTCCTTCCTTAATTGGTCACAAGTGAGATGCATGGCTACTGCCCATTAACCACAGATTCTGATTAGCCAAAAATTTCTATTTCTCTGATGATGCTGAATAAAGAGATGGCACAAGTCAACTGAGATGACTAAGGAGAAGACCAAATCATAACCTGGGTGAATCAGGAAAACACCATTTTTCTCCTGAATCATCCGTCTTTCTAGGGCCCTGTAGACCAACCCAAAGATGAAAAATATGAGGACTGGATCTTGTCAATAAAATAAAGTCCATGGATAGTCCCAAGAGCTGTGCCAATTGGCCATAGTCCATCTCATTGGAGCTGTTTACCAGCCAGGTATGTTTAGAATTTTGTTTTTATGACACATATCCTCACTTATTTTTATGATTATGTAATGGGATGAATATTGTTCCCCAATATCCTGTCTACCCAGAAGCTCTGAATATGACTGTATTTGGAAATAGAATCTTTGAGGATATATTTAAGATGAAGCCAGACTGGATTAGAGTGGGCCCATCATACAAAGACTGATGACCTTATAAGTTGAGGAGAAGACCCAGACACACGGAGAGGAGAATGTCATGCGAGGACAGAGGCAGAGATTGGAGAGATGCACTTCAAGCCAAGGAACACCAAGGATTGCAGGCAGCCCCCACAAGCTAGGATAGAGGCACTGGCAGGTTTCTTTCCGAAAGCCTACAAAAGAAATTAAGTCTGAAGATGCCTTGATTTCATATTGCTGGCCTCCTGAACCACAAAAATATAAATTTTTGTTTCGAGCCTCCTACTGTGTGGCAATTTGTTACACCAGCCCCAGGAAACTAATACAGACTACATCCTCATTATTATCATCATTAATCATAGTTAATATTTTTGGGGCCCTCTGTGCCAGCTATGCTATATGCTTTTCGCATGGTATCTTATTTAAGCCATACTACAACTAATGGAGAAAATGTAATTATTATTATTCCCACTTTCAGATGAGCAAACTGACTCCTAGAAACCTCCAAGTTTCCACAGAAAGGAAAGAGCTGAGACCCAGTTCTCTCCAAGACCAAGTATTCCTCTAGCAAATCACACTTGCAGAAAACAAAATGATAGTAAGGATTTTCATGTTTAAAAAAACTTGAAAATATTTAGCCTATGGTCAGTATAAATGTAATCCAACATTCCCAACCTTTTATATCTATGCCCATGTTCCACCACAATCATAACTAAAGTTTCCATGATGAGCCAAATGTACTAAAGAATGCAGTTTTCAGCATTGCCCCTCTAATGTAATTCATCAACCACAGAAGTGGACATTTTGGCAAACTTTCCAACATGAAATGAAATAAAAAGGGATTTTTTTGCTTAATTGTTTACCAGAAGACTATATCCTTCTGTTTAGTAAATTGGAATTTGACTGTGCTTATGGACCCAGTTCTTTTCTCCAAGGGGAGATGGGCAAATCATTTTACATAATGAAGGAGAAAAGTCTCATCTCTTTGCTTTCTTCTTAGGCATCAAGATCCAGCATACCACTGTTATTTTTATGCACAGGATTGGCAGCACAGCCCCAGAGGGGAATGATGCTGTCATTTTCAAGATTTTCATTTCACTAACCTTGGAATAACCTAATGTGTCTTTTTCTGGCAGCCATTCAACCTCACTTCAGCTGAAAGCAGCCTTTAGAGAAATGGCAGAAACATTCGTTCAACATTCAACAAACATTTATTGAGCACCTATTATATATAAACCTGATTATAGTTAGGACTATTGACATATACATAAATAACTATATGACACATGTAGAAATAAAAGCTAGGCGAATAAACTATTATATGTGTTCAGAGGAAGGCATGAGGAGGAGGGGGTTACCATGAACAGCTTCATGGAAGAAGGGACAGTAACAGCTTAGTTTTGGTGACTGTATATGACCTGGCCCTGTGAGATAGGAGGGAACGGGAGGTGAGGGATAAAGACCTACAAAGAGGGAAAGAGATTTCTTAATATTCTTCCTCCCTGCAGTGAAGGGCATAGTGAGTCCTATAAGGCCAGACAATGAGTTCCTTGAACCCAAGGATTTAGCCTCAATAAACTCTATGTCATCAAAGCCTAGCATAGAGTAGCTGCCCTCTCCTCTCTTGGTCTCTCTCAGAGATAGACAGAGAGAGAGAGAGATTTGAATATTCAGTGTATGGACTAATGACTAAATAAACGAACATTTTATGCTATAAAAAGAAAATAAATGAAAGTTCCATCTCTCTTCCAAAAGCTAAAGGAGGAAATGATGACCTTTGGAAGTAAGGTAGAACTAGCTCCCAGCATCATTTCGAATCCATGAAGGCCAGTAGAGAGTTCTATATCCCTTCCCTCGTCAATTCATTCTCAAAGGCTTGCCAACCAAATGAGAGCTTCTCTCTGAAATAATTCAGAGGGCAGTAAGGAAGTAGAGAAAAGAAGCAGTTATCTGGATAACAAGGCCACAGAAAATACAGGGTGAGGAGGAGGGTGAAATCTGCCTTGTCTAGAAAATTGCCTGGCTGTGGAAACCTGACCTATGCAAAAAGGAAATAGAACAGAACTTTTAAGTCCGTTTCCAAGAACAAGTCTATTTTTAGGCAACCCTTTCTTTTAGCAACCTCCAAGTGCAAGGAAGTACTTAGAACTTCTCATAACAAAATAAGTATAGGTTTCTAAAGTTTATACTGTTACATGATGATTTTTCTTTTGCAGATAAAACTCTCAATGTGGGCAAAAGAACACTTAATCCCACATCCAGTGTGTTCATAGTGGTGAAAGAGTAACTAATGAGAATAAATAAGAGCCTTCTTTGCTGGGGGAAACCTTAATGTCTTGTTCTACACAGCTAAGTCAGAGTGACCTGGCTCATTTACTCTCTTGGGTTAACCTCCAGCTCATGTCAGACTGTATGATTACCCATTATAGCACTCATATTAAAAGTACTTCCAGGGAGTTTCGGATCTATAGCTCCAGAACCACCTGGCAATTGGATGAGAAATCTCATGCACATCTGATGCTATTCAAACTCAGAAAAAGCAGGGGCAATAAACAGGTGCAGAGCTTCTGATCTATGATCATTTATGATCTAAGCTCTATGATCAGCTTCTGGTCTATGATCATCATTACTGAGGTTTCACTGTCAAAGACCATGTAGGACATTTTAAAGGCAGTAAGTTCACCTTCCTCTGTGCCAGTGAGGACACCCACACTGCCCAGCACAAAAAGCCATAGCTCTTAGAGTTCAAATAATCACCCACATTCTGCCTACCTGCCAACATCAAGGTAGTATGCATGGGAAAGCCTGCCTCACTTGCAATGCTTAGGGCATTACTCCTTGCTGCACATTCATGCATGCACACATGTACACACACGAACAAACAAACATGTCCTTGGTTAAACCATTTTTTTCCCTCCATCTCTTGGAGCTCATCCTTTTGCAGAATGCTCTCCTTCACCAGCAAAAAAGCCTTCACATCTGCAACACAAGATTTCGTTATTTGGCAGGTGGTGGCATCCTTCCTTGAGTACTCTCCAACAATGAGAATGAAATAGAAATTAATACTACTATCACCTTCTTGTCGTGTATGCAAATCACCTAGTCCACAGTGTGGTACCTAAAAGAATACTCAAAAAACCCATTCCATTAACTGCTACAGCTCCAAGTGCCTCATGTTTTTGGCACTAGGAATAAGGCTCCCAGTCTAATGGTAGAAACAAATAAAAGAATAAAATTCAATTGAGGTGTTATTAAAAATAATCAACAGTCTATGAGATTCAGGTACCAACTATTCAGGAGAGGCAGGTCATGGCTATGAGGCCAGATGTTTCCACCTCTGCTCATCAAGTCTTAAATGCTGAGTTGCTAGAACTTGGGGAGGCTTGGGAAAGGTGGTATAGGGCACTGGGGTACTTCTGGGGGCTTGGGCTATAGCTATTTATCAACCAGAATATAAATAGTTGAATATTTTAACAACTGTAGAGCCATACCAATGCCTATCAGCTATCAGTCCTGATTAAATAACAAAAATATCATTGCTATGTCAGAGGATGTTAGGAGTGCTCAAAAACTGTTTAACATGAAGCTTTGAGTCCAAGACCTTGCCAGCCAGACAAATTCAGAGAGGGTTTTCAAATAAAGGGAATAGCTTGGGCAAAGCCAACAGAGACTTAAGGGAGCAAGGTAGAGTTTTAACTAAGAAAGTGAGAGTGATTAAGTCTTATAATCATTACCATTGACAGAAAGACAGGCAAATTACATCCCTTGAATAAGTAAGTGGTAAGTAGTTCTGTGGCTTTTCTGAAAGTCCAAACTGGTCATATTGCTGAGGCACTGGGTCTTCCACATCTCTGCTCTTACTCTGGCCTGCATCCTCAGTCTTACCACAAATAATCCCTGCATAAGTTCCCTGTTATCCCCACTCAGACAGGAACACAGAACCCTCCCCTTCAATTGCCTGCATCAGAGCAGCTTCCAAAAACAAAAAAGTCTTTCCCAGGCAGCTTTATGAACAAGCGCCTATGGACAGCTGGCTTCAAGAAGTGACTTGTGCCAATTCAGAGAAATTGCCCACAAGTGACCCTATGAATAGAGGACCACTTACCAATCAGCGATCAGGCAACTAGCCAGCAGAGATGAAAGAGGGGACAAGAGCACCACCATTTGGATCCATGTGGCTGCTGATCAATGTGACCAAAAAGTGACAGTCAGAATGGGGGGAAATTTGCTCAATTTGGACAACTGAATTGCCTTTGAAAAGTGACTAACATCAAATGGGAATTCGGGTTGGTTATGAAGATGCCACACAATTGATCAAATTGACTTTTTGCTGGTTGTGCCAATACACATGGCCCTCAAAACAAATACACTCCGTTCTTTTGACCAATTTGAGTCTCAAGAGTTCTGTAAAGTGTTAATTTAGTTGGCAAACTTTAAAACAAAAATGTTTAATACCATGGTCAAAGGCAGCCTTTATAAGTAGACATAAACATGGGGATTATCTGATCAAATCTTTTCCTTCTATAGAAGAACCAACCTGAAGCTCAGAGAGGTAGAGTAATTTGTACAGTCACACAACTCCTTAAGCAACAGACCTAGCATTAACTTTGGAACCTTTGGTTTCTAAGTCCAGTGCCATTTTCCTCACTGCCAGGATGAGCTGTGGACCACAGTTTTAAAAAGGCAACCATGACTTTTGCAGGGCAGACAACTTTGCCGCATGAAATATCCTAAGTGGGATCCTCCCACCTAGATAAAGGCAGGACCAGGGAAATCCCAGAGCACCAAGAAGCACAGGATGAACCACTAAACATGTACCCAAAGCCTTACTAGGGATACCAACCTGGACCACTGGAAGCCATTCATTTTAATTTCAACATCATTCTCCACAGCATTTTAGTCCTAAGTACACAAAGAAAGGCACTCAGAGGTCCCTCGATCTGAAGCTTCTAAAACAAATGGAAACACTTGCGAATCCACCCTTAGACAGGGGCCACGGAGAGCAGGCCTTCTGCGGGTTACTACCCCGCTTTGTGTGTGGATTTGTGCACAGACAGCCACTTATCCATCTGCCTCTTCTTCCCTCCATGTCAACGTGGCAACGCCTAGGGGGCGCTCTCGAAGTGCTCGGCAGCCCAGGAGCATCGCAGCTCCAGCAGAACAACCCAACAACAGAGCAGAGGTTTTTCTGCTTTTTAATTTACTTCAGTGTTTTCAAGTAAAGGAGGGTCACAGTCCCAAAGGAGGCATACAAACCGCCTTGCTTACTGAGGCGGAGAAATATTTAAAATCTATGTATTATTGGATTACTTCCTCTCTGCCTCCCTGCAAAATCAGTTTGTTTTTCTTTTTTTAATCTGCCCTAAGAGTCCAGAGTATGTTTCTGTCCCTTGCTATGGCATATGGCAAGCTTTAACAATAACAGGGTAACGTTGTCTCCTGATTAAAATGGCTGGTGGAAACGACCTGCTTTTATTCATGCTACAACTTGCCCTGTAACATAATGACCAGCTCTAAATCCATCAAAGTGGAGTACAGAGTGCGATTGCAAAGATTCAGACATGGAAATCCAGTAAATTTTATCTGCTGTTCAGCCGAGGGACGTTCCGAGTAGAGCTTAGGCCTGCCGAGTTTAGATGATCAATTCTTCAATTCCTAAGCATTCATCCCAGGAACATGCATCTACCTTCATCTCCAATTCACTCCCAAAATGCTTTCCTGAGACATGGGCAAGGTATGTGGGGGCTTCAAGAAGCTTAAAGTGAAGGAGAACTTCAATTTTAACATTTAAAACTGCCATTGCCATGTCTAAGAAGAAAAAAATCACAATTCAAAAATAAGGCAAGAAGAAACCCAAATAATTGAATTTAATAGATATTATCTAGTGACTTGACAATATCTAGGCAGAATTGATAAGTGATTATTATGATTAACATTAAAACGTATATGTGTGTGTATGTGTGTACCCATACATAGATACATATATCCGTCCACATCCAGGCAATCAGGGTTCTTTTTTTTTTTATGTGTATGTTTGCATATGTGAACAATTCTAGGGAAGATTATCTTGCACACAAAGCAAACAGCCCTGCCCCCACTGTGAAAGAAGCAGATCCCCTGAGATTAGGAAAGAAGGAATTGCTTATGGTCAGCAGAGGCCTGGAGAACAATGGAGACCCCAGCTAAAGGCACAGCAGCAGCAGCAGCCTGCTAGGATGGGTGGGGGACTGACCACATGGCCACTGCAAACTAGATGGCATTGTCAGTGTCACCAGAAGTGACTAAAAAGAGCTCAAATTAGCAATTGTTATGATTAGCAGGTGGTTTAAGAGATATGAAGCCCGTGAAGTGACTCAGGCTGTGGTGGAGGCAGGATGAACACCAGAATGCATTTCAATTTTTCCTATAGCAAAAAATAAAGAGGCTTAAAAGTTGTTTTTTACTTGAATGTAAAAATAAGTACAGATTCACTTAAGGAAAAATGGAGATGTCTAAGATACAAAATAGTCTCCAAGAAAATGAAAATGTCCAGTTTTTAAAAATAATTTTGTTATACTCTTATACAATCATTGGAGATAAATTTTAATAAATGTAGAAATTTAAATGCTAACAAATTTCAATAGACAGAAAAAAAAAATGGATACCTCTTAATTTTGTTAAAAGCCACCTTAACTCAATTTGTCCTTTATATAGTGCCTAGCCAAAAGATATTTTGGACAATTCAACAAAACTTAACGAATTACCTCTTTTTAACTTAGCACTTATTTACTTCCCAACTTCTCAAAGAGTTTTTCACAAAACCAAGTACTTCTTACATAGATACAAGTTGGTGGTCTTGCCTCCCTAGTTCATGAATCAGAATATAAGCAAACATTTAACAGGTTAATTTTTATTCTTTCTTTTTAAAAATATTTGGTAATAAATCTAGATAGTGAGTGATATTGCCACAAAGGTACCTCTAGGAATCTTCAGAGCAGAACTGTCAGGTATGGATGATGGTCTGTCTACCTTTTTTCATTGCTGCCCCCAGATGTATTTTCTATACCACATTCATATTCAGGTAAAATTTTTGGCCAAATGGCCAGGATTTCTCTTTTGTAGTTGTGAAAAGCCATGAGACATGTGTAACAGAGACTTAAGACTGGCTCAGGGACATAAAGTTATTTTCCCTAGCTCATCTTTCTATAGGTTCTGCGGCTTAAAGATGGCACTTGCGTAGTGGATTTGGACAGAGAGACTAATTGCATCGAAACTTATTCCGATATATGCCTGGGAAAAGAACTGGAGGATTGATTTGCGAGAGGGTACTTTGCTGTGCAAGTCCATACAACTTCATAGAACAAAAAAAGACCATTCCAACTTGGGGACTTAGAACTTAGAATCAACTGATATTGGAATCTGTCAGGTTTGGTAGATTTCACCGCACTGAAAACATGAGATCTCCAGGCAGGTAAAGCGAGGAAAGAGGCCATTACCTAGCAAAATCAAGGTATGAAAATATTCTACCAGTTAGGCTGTTACTAAATTATATTTGGCTTTTTTTCCAAATGTAAATATACCCACAGAATTATCATGATTCTGTCTCATTTTGTTCCAAGAAAATTTGGCCTGTGTGAGCCTATCTTTGGATTCAAATATTCAGACATAGGTCTTACCAAGTGGAATCCCAGTAATTCAGTGCCTATAATTTGGGACTCTTTCTTAGGTATCTGAAGAAAGGTTTTTATTCTTTTTTTTTTTTTTAAAGATTTATTCATTTATTTATTTATTTGAGAGAAAGAGAATGAGAGGGGAGAAGGTCAGAGGGAGAAGCAGACTTCCCGCAGAGCCGGGAGCCCGACATGGGACTCGATCCCGGCACTCCGGGATCATGACCTGAGCCGAAGGCAGTTGCCCAACCAACTGAGCCACCCAGGCGCCCTAGAAAGGTTTTTATTCTATGTATACCGTAATTTCATGCACATGCCTCCAAAGCTAAAATAACTCATTATAAATTTACAAATATGTAAGCAAGAAGCTATTTTCACAAACCACAGTGAGAAACCTGCCTCATTCCTTCACAGCTTCACCTCACCTACCACACAACCAACAGATCCCTGAACATTTCATAGTAATTTGAGCAGATTTTTTAAAGAATCTAGATCACTTACATAAACACATGTCTCAACTTGCCTTTTCCAGACAGCTATTCTGGTCAACCCAAATTCACTGAGGAATGACTTGGTAACCTCCCAACTGATGCACTTCAATCATGGCTTAAGAAGAGTTAGATAGCCAAAGGTCAGCTCTCGTTCCTACCCTGAATCATCTTCTCAGTAATGAAATGAGGCCTGCAGGAGTGAGCTGGCCCATCTAGCTCCTGGTGCTGCCAGACCAAAATGGATTTCACCTCCTGGAGAATTCATGGGCACGTGGATCTGGCCTCAGTGGCACACCTGGCACGATCTCTGATGTTCGTCCCCATTCTCTGTTGTATTGATTCCCACCCAAATGGTCAAATCTGAACAAGCCTTTTAAAATGTGAAATAATAGGCTGCTTGCATCCTGCAGAAAACTAGACCATTCGGCCACAACTGGAACTATTTTCCAGCAAAGTTGATGCATTTGTACCTCACCTGACTGAACAGAAATTAACCCCCATTCACGACACTGACCCCAAACAACCCACTCGACCTGCTGCACTTGAACATATTTATTTTGATATGTTATTCACATATTGTTGCTATGCACTTATGTATTCAGACTCCTGCATGCAATCAACCAAGAGACCCGGTTATTTGTCCTTTTCGTTAGTACTGTGTTGGTGAGGAAAAAATGTAATACATTTTTCAGAGAGGTAGAGTCTCTCATTACTAAAATAAAGAGGAACACTGTCTTAGATCTATTTACTCAAACTGTCCAGGTAAATAAGAAAGGGAGAGCCTAATAGGTGATGGGGATTAAGGAGGGCACTTGTCGTGATGAGCACCAGGTGATGTATGGAAGTGCTGAATTACTACATTGTATACCTGAAACTAATACAACACTGTATATTAACTGGAATTAAAATTTTTTAAAACTTTTTAAAAATTTAAAAATAAAAAATAGAAATACCAAGATAAAAAATGGAAAGCCCAAATGCCTAGGGGTTGTTGTTGTTGTTGTTGTTGTTGTTTTTGCTGATTTAAATGCACAGAGGTTCAAAACAGATGCAAACATGAGTGCTTCTTTTCAAAGATGCACCTACAAATGTTTGCACAATATAGTTACAGATTTTAAACATAACCTATGTCCAAAAATTCTGTCTGTTTTGCTTTTAGCATCAATTTGCTTAAACGAATGACAAACTTTCTTGATTTTATATTTATGTAATATTTTATACATTTATATTACTCCTAAATTAGAGCTTTTAAATAAAATGAGTATGCAGTGTAAAACTAAACAAATAAATACATTGAAAAGAACGATATTGCTGTTACACTGCCAGTCTCCCAAGCCTAACACTAAAGGATATAAGCGTAATTATCCCTAGCTTGGCTTCATTGCAATATTTGATCAGTGCCACAAGAATCATTCAGTACCATAGACAGAAACGGCACAAAGTAAATATCTAAGGAATGAACATGATACTTAACTTCAACTGTACACACATGACGAGAGAAAGCTGAAATTCATCATTAAGGAACACAATGAAAAAAAAAATTCTCTGACTCCCAGGGTTAACTGATTGTGTACTACACTAAGGACTTCTGCTTAGGTTATGATTTTAAGTCTATGGAAGCTTTGTTGTATTGTCTTTAAACTGAAAAATGAAAAACACAGCAAATTTAAAATACACCTTATTTTAACTATGGTAAAAACTCTTGTTCCTATACATAGCCTTCAAAAGAGTTTTGAAAAAAATAAAACAAAAAAAAATTAAATTAAAATAAATTAAACAAATAAAAGCAAACAATTGATGAACTTCCTAAGGAGTCTTTCCCACTGCTCATGTTACTTGATATTTGGTCTTCATATATATATAATACATACATAATATAGCTATATACATATGCTAATAATATTCTTAAGAATAAATTTGTGCTTATGAAAAAATTTATGCCTGATTGCTGATATTTATATATAAAAACATTGGCCTAGGTTTCATTCTTTCTATGAAATAAGAAACAAAATAATTTAAAAGATTTGTGGAAATTCAAAACCATTATAATTTATTTCAGATATAAACCAAAAGACAACTTTAATTCATGCTTCAGTTGCACAAATATTATTAGATCCCACATATAAGATAATTTCCTAAATGCTGGGAATTAAATATGGCCACTGCTTCTAAGGAACTCCAAATCTAATGACAAATAGATAAGGAAGGGAAAGGAATAGAAACAACCATGTATTGAATGCAAGGCATTGCCAAACACTGAGCTATGAACTTTATATATATTATATTGGTAGATGTTATTATGGTCATTTTTAAATACAAGGAAAGTGAGTTTCGCCAAGGTTAAGTACTTTTTCCAGATTACTCGGCTAATTATAGATATAATTTATCTATAACTTTATATATGTATAAAGTTTATATATATTTAAAAAGTTTATATATATATATAAACTTTACATATAACTTATATAAAAATATAAGTTATAGAATCAGAATTCAGGCTCTTTCTAATTCCAAAGCCTATGCTCTTGTGTCACTACTCAAGCCTGCCTCAGAGGGAGAGGTGAACAATTCTGAAGGGCAAAATGCAGGAAGGTTCCACAAAGCAGTTGGCATTTTAGTCCAAACAATTTTACTAATCATTTACAGAGAGTGCAAAACTATGCTTATTCCTCAAGATACTTGATATTTACAACATGTCAGTGAGCCCATTTGTAATGGGTCTCTGGCTTTTTCTTCCTAAAGAAAGGTATTTGTGACAAGGATAATCCAAAATAAAACATAATCTGCAAGTCTTTTATGTTTACATTTTGGGAAACAACTCTAATAGTACATTTCTACTAGTCATGTAGCCAAGGCTATCAAAATGAGTTTGCACTCCAGCAGCACAGAATATTGATGACAGAAATTGGCCTAGGGCTACTGAGTCACCTAATGACGGCAGCTTTAATTTAAAATATGCTGTGGGTAATAGACCAAGTGGATAATCCACTTGTGGATAATTGAGAGTATATCTGTGCCCACAGTTTAAGATCTAGGTATTTCATGGAGGTCCTATAACATAACATGTCATAAAATAACCTGTTCCCAATGCACTAGTATCCATAAAATCAATAGGGTTTTGCAAGCCATGCATATGATAGATAGTATGAAATGTAATTAGTATTGGAAAATTGCTGTAAAATCTCAAGCTCTTTCTACTTAAATGACCAAGATGTGTTCCACTGGGGCTCCTTTTTTAGAGCAACCTAGTAAACAGAGGCTGGAAGATTAAATAATTAGTGTCACACTGGTTTTTAAGCAAATGAAGCCTGTTGTTTCTGTGCACAGAACACAAAATTTTATCGCTACAACAAAACACTACTTTGATGGCACTTTCTGAAATGAGGTGAATAGCAGGATTTAACAGCCCTTGGGCAGAAATTTTTGTATCCTATATCTGACCTGCCAGGAATAAATTATCTGAGGCTAACATCCCTTAGGCTAAGAGTTTATAAAGGAAAACAGCCCCCTACCCCCGCCAAAGCCTTAAATCTGAAGTAATATTGTGAGACACCATAATTTAGGTTCTTTGTTCTAAATAGAAATATTCGTAATAAGGCACACAAACGCACATACATTGGATCTAAAAGATGTTTAGAGAGAGAGAGAAAAAGAATAAATGCACTTTTTCTTTCTTTCTTTTTAGCCTTATCTGTGCATTCCTGGGTTGCACAAGCATTGTGCTGACTCTGGATGAAAACACCCCTTTGATGGAGGATACATGCTGAAAGGGAGAATTCTGAATTATGTTCTCTAAATTATCCAAGGCTTGGAGAGCAAGTATTGATTTTGAAAATGACTGAGCCAGACCTCGTACTGCAGAGCCCCCTCCCTCTCTCCCCGCGCCCCAAAGCACAACAAGAGATCTTGGGCACTGTGTAGCCGCCACGAGGCCCTGGGCTGGCATTGTTTCAAAAAATCAGAAAGTCATCCATCAACCATACAGTCATTGGAATAAGTACATGGTGGCTAAAGACACATTTTATCTGCTCACATGCTCCGATTCAATGAGCTACGAGGCGAATTAGAATGATATTGGGCCGATTAACTAATGCACTCTGGGAACCATGAACTGTTAAGGTGTTTATTTTGCTGCCTCACATAAAAGAATGAGAAGTTTATCTGCATAGTTAAGCGTTCTGTTTGCTCCAGCCATAAATAACTTGGAGCACCTCCGAGCCAGACATCTCTTACAGAGGCAGATTGAGAATGGGAATTTGTTCTGTAATTGTTTCCATACTTTGCAAACAATTTAGGCGCAGCCTAAACTGTACCACTGTGTGCGTGATGGTGTGTGAGTGTGTGAGGGCACATGTTCACCTGATTCTGTGTGAGTTCCTTGGAACGCTTACTGGACATTAATTTGCGGAGGGGGGGTTGGAGAATGAAGACTAAAATGATGTATTTCCATGCACTGAGAACATGACCTAGTTTTATTTAGTTAGCAGTGGTTATGAACATATTGAGCACATCACAAATTAAGTCAGATAGCATTGGTTTTCACTTTATATGCTCCTGAGAATATATTTTACATGGGGGAAGAACAGAGTACAACTGTGTGATATTTATGCTCATTCTTACATGGTTACATCTTCAGAACAGCTTGAGACATAAAATTCCAACTCCCCTATCCTCATATATTTTAAATCAAAACACACTTGTTTTAATTAGCAAGTAAGTTCCCAGGCCTAGTAGATATTTTAAGATATACCAATTTAAGCAAGACACCATTTAGGGCAGGGTTTCTCAAGGACCAGATAATTCCTTGTTGTGAGGCTACCCTATGCATTATAGGATGTTTAGCAGCATCTCTGGCTTCTACCCATTGGATGCCAGTAACACTCCCTTCCCACCAAGTAGTAAAAACGGAAAACATCTCCAGATATTACCAAATGTCCCTTAGGGAGCAAAATTGATTCCAGTTGAGAACCAATGGTTAAGAATCTTTTTTTTTTTAAATAAGTTTTTGAGGAAAATTCTGAATGCTTTCCTGAGGGAAAGTTACAAAAGCACAAGACCCTCACATTCATTTGCACTGATTCCTGAGTATATTATACAGAAAAACGGTGGATGGCTCAGAAAAGGTCCAGGAAATATTAGCACATATCATGTTCTGATTCCATGATATAATCTTATAAAAGGCTCATTTCATCTTGAAATTGAATTTTCTAACCTATTTGTAGTACTGTTATTAAAATTTGGAGTTAGAAAACTTTCACAGTCTCTTTTGTGTCCATGTTGTCTATGATGATTTTTACAAAATGGTCCAATCCCTCGGGTTGCTGTAGCTAAAACTATTACACTGGAATTTCTCTCACAGAAATTCTCCTATTTTTTTTCCCTTGGCCTTTTGAAAGATAGGCAATTGAGTGATGGCACTGATTTCATTATCAATTCCTCCTGAAAAAGGGCAATTTTACTGGGTCAAGGTTGAAATAAGTCACAGGATAAAAAGAAACCTAATCTACCTCTAAGTCGCTCTGCAACTGAGAGTTATTATGTTGGAGACCTGTCTATACTGAGCCAAAGTCAAGTCTAGAGTTGGCCTCTATCCAGTGAATTTGGATAGTAGATTTAGCCAAATAGATAATTCACCACTCCCTGTCTCTTGCCAAAGTGGTAGGGATGGTTTGAATGATCTAGTTTAGATAATTTCTTAGGATTTTATAAATTCACATAACTTAGAAAGGAACTTGGATGATCTTTTATATACAAATCTATACCAGCACTTCCTAAAGTGTGAATACAGCCAAAGAATTTTATTGAAAAGAAGTTTGGCAAGAACTGGTTAAATGTAGTGAAATGACCTGAGTAACTACAGATTTTCTCAGAACTTTTAATATGCTAATGTGCCTTGTAATCTTTAAGGAATAAGTTTTCCTCGTGATGCATTTTGGGAAATAATATGTACATATTAGGTCAAATTTCTGGTTATTTTATAAAGATAATATTTAAAGCACCTTTTCTCTGTACCACCTTAGGTCTTGGACTTTAATCCCATCATTTTTGGGAGTGATGAGAATGTAGTCTGTAGGTTTATGGCCAATATACAGTGACTGACTCAGACACATCCCTCCCCCAGCCAAGTCATGAAGGGAATGGCAGGATACAAGCCTTTCCCAAGGGTCCACCAGCATCTGAACTCCACTCTGTTTCCTCTCCCTCCCAGAGAACCTTCATTTCCTCTAGGCTGGGACAAATGGGCACTGACTGATCACTTAGTCTCCTAAATCTATTATTTATGCCAGGACCTCAGCTTTTGCAACTCAAAAAACAAGAATTTGGCTTTTATTCAACTGCATCATCCCTCCTGAAGCAATAAGCCCAGGAATACTCTGGCTGCTGCTTAGGTGGGAGGAGGGTCACAAAAGGAATTATCGAGGATAAAAAAATATAAGTTTAATATAGTATGTCTCTATTACTAAGAATATTTTACACTATCTGATTTATACCCTGTCTGCTTCCAAAACAAGGATTTGAGATGATCCAAAACATAAATACAATGACAAAAGAATAATTAATTTGAGACCAAAAAAGAAATCAAAGAACAAGTTCTATTATCTAATACTCAGAAGCATAACATTTTAATATTACTATCATCATTACCATCTTCATTTCTTGAGTACTTACTATTTGACAGACTCTGTGCTATATGCTTTGTACTCTAAATTCATTAATGAATAAGAATTAATTACATTCTTATATTATTATCTCCATTTTACTAAAAGGACACTGAGGTTCCCAGCAGTTTATAGCTCAAAGATTCTCCCAACAGAAACACAATGATTTGTTGGTACTCTGATAAACCACCCACATCCCCTTTCTGATGATAGCAGGCAGCCTCAGCTGCAGAGAGCAGCCTGCTTCAAGGTCAGACCTCTTCCCAGGACAGTACCACCCATGAATGATCAATGGAGGGTAAAGGTCTGGCCACCTTGACCCACACATTTCCAGACAATTCTGAAGGGCCATGCTAGTTCTGGCATTCCTCACGGTTAACCAAATTTGGCCACAGTGCAGCTTCACTCTTTGGCCATTCCTACTTCCCTCCCCTCTTTTCTATGGTGTTAATCTCAAAGGCACTTCCTGTAAACATCTTGCTTGTGAAACGTCTCAGAGTCTGTTTCCAGGGGGAATGCAATCTATTGCAGGCAGAATGAGGATTAAGCCCCAAATCTGTTTTTCTTCAGAACCCATTCTCTTAATCATTGTGCTATATACGGTGAATGTAATAAAGTAAACATATTTCTTAATGTACGAAGGTGGAACTATTTTAATGGAACAAGAAATTGGTGGTCCTAAGAGCTACTATATAACTTTGGTAAGCAAATTACATTCCTGTGTTAGAAGTGCATCCCTTCAGATTCCAACAATTATCTGCTTTCCCTGTGGGACACTAGGGATCCCGATCAAAAGAAATAAATTTTTCCTCCATCATACTGAAAACAAAGATAACTTACTTTGATAAGGAACAGGTGGACCCAATCAAAAGTTAAAGAAACTGATTTTGGATGGAAGTTTGACAGACTGATGAAAAGCTGTAATTCACTCAGGTATGGAATCCAAGGGGTCCATCTAGTAGGACCCTCCTTATCTTCTTGGCATGACAGGGTTCAGTAACAATGAAACCTCACACACTTACCAAGGGGTACAGATGTCATCGCAAGGTAGAGTGGATCTCAATTCCTGTGCTGTGACACCAGGTTAGATAATCAAGAGCACTTGATCTCTCAAAAGCCCTCATGGCCATCTTTCATGAAAAAGGCGTGCAGGTTTTTTTAAGTTTGTCTCATTTCAAGTCCCATATAAGGAGATAAAGCTGAATTCCACTGAATGAGTTGTGAATTACTTTGTGAATTTGGGCTGTAAAGGCAGCCAAAGCAGATAATTCTTGCCTATTAAGTGGATTTATCACATGCTCAATTGCATAATTACTTTTTTAAAAAAAATCCATTTTCCCCATTTTATTGTCATGAAGATACAAAGGGGACATTTTGGATAAAGAAATCATTATCTAGGCGAGGGAATAACAACTGTTCCTCTTGTAAAGTTGAGCTTTTATATCCATTAAGTGGTTCAAAGAAAGGGTCACTAACTGGAGGCTGCTAACGCCCTGCCTCTTCACTTAGAGCAAAATAGTGCTGGTCTTATGAAGAGGTGGCTAAATAGATGACATAATTGGAGGAACAATAAGAATGCCCAGTGGATCCAGAAAACATTTGTCAAGCACTTGTCACAGTGCCTGAAATCTCACCATTGGCAAATCACTCCTTTAGGTTGGATCTTGAAACATTTCATTTCTGATACTCAGAATCCCACCCAATTACTATGTCGTTAATGCAGAAGATGAGGTTAATACCATAAGCCATCTACTTACCTATAATACCTGAAGTACTGGGATATTAAAATAAGGAAGAACATGGCAAGAAAAAAAATGGAATGGGCATGGGAAAAGTGACACAGAACAATCAATAGGAACAATATACAGCTCATATAGTCCAATTTTCATAGATGAGAAAAGTGAGTTTGTAAAGTAACAGTTCCTAAAATTTGTACCACAGACAACATTTGCCTGGGATCTAATATGCTATCTTCAAGTACAGGATTCTGAGGTCAAATAAATTTAGGAAACCCCAGATCAAACAAGTTCAACAGGTTTCTATCCTCAGAGTACATGAGGACTGATGTGTATTATAAATCTTGAAGTGGAAGAAAGGAAAGAATTTATAGGACCACAGATCCATATGTGTATAGCATCTTCCAAGACTAATTGCTGTAGAAATGTTTCTTGAGAGAGATGAAGTGGCTTGCCCATAGCACATACGAAACTAGAACCTGGCTTTTCTGACTATAGTCTAATTATTGTTCTACTATGCTACACTACAATTCCTTATCTTGCTTTGGTAAGTCTACAGCATAACAGGAGATGCTTAGAGATTCAGAGACTGGCAAAAGAACACTCTATTCAAAACAAAACAACAAAAAAGACACCTATATGAGCATGAATACACTCACCAGACTGTAATGATCATCACTCACTCTCTCACTGCTTTGATGACGAAGTAGATATATCAGCAAGGTCAGCAGGGTGGCTTCCTTCCTCCATTTTCCTATCTCATCCCTTCACAGTGGTCTACTGGTAGACAAGAGAACTGCCTGCAGAAAAAAAAAAAAACAGAGTGGCTGAATCCGGACAGAAACACTTGAGTCTCTCCTCCCTAAAGCACACCTATGACCTTCTAAATTCAAACAAAGGACCACAACCTAAGGTTTTTGTGCATCTTCCGAGCAGACATTATCAGTCAAGTTAGCTGACATCACAAAAGGATTAAAGTAAGATGAAATGGAAACATTACAAAAATATGACAAACATGAGGACTATGAAAGAGAGGCAACCAATGGATGAAGAAAGCTGTATCAGAAGAAACAAAGCTCATGAAACAGAAAAAGAGGTTAAAATATACATTATAGAGAAAGATTAAGAAGACTATTAAAAACACAAAAGCAAAAAAAAAGAGAACCAGTTTGACTTCTGATATAAACATATACTTTGTAGGATAGAGAGCTCAGTGTATGAGTTCATAGCATAATAACAAGCAAGGGGCCCCTGGGTGGCGCAGTTGGTTGAGCGACTGCCTTCGGCTCAGGTCATGATCCCGGAGTCCTGGGATCGAGTCCCACATCAGGCTCCCAGCTCCATGGGGAGTCCGCTTCTCACTCTGACCTGCTCTCTATCACTCTCTCTTTCCTAATAAATAAATAAAATAAAATATTTAAAAAAAAAAATAACAAGCAAACCAGCAAAATAAAATTCCACCAATCCAATGAATGAGAAAAAATGGCTATGTGAGGGAAAGTTAAAAAATAAAAATCAAGGGATGTCTGGGTGGCTCATTCAGTTAAATGTATGCCTTTGACTCAGGTCATGATCCCAGGGTCCTAGGATGGAGCCCCATATCTGGCTCCTTGCTCAGTGGGGAGCCTGTTTCCTCCCACTGCCTGCCTCTCCTCCTTCTTGTGCTCTCTTCTCTCTCTCTCTCTCTCCCCCTCTCTGATTGATAAGTAAGTAAATAAATAAATAAATAAATATATAAAATCTTAAAAAATAAAAATCAAATTAAAAAAGCATAGTAAACTGAAAACATGAAACCACATAAGCAGAATAAAAAAGCAATGGTTATTACAAATGAAAATGGTTTA
Source organism: Nasua narica (assembly GCA_028533885.1). Lineage (NCBI taxonomy): Eukaryota > Metazoa > Chordata > Mammalia > Carnivora > Procyonidae > Nasua > Nasua narica. Next base: position 36,055,816 of record CM052797.1, on the reverse strand, counting down.
GACTCACCAATCAAAAGCCAAAATCTTGAGAATATATATTGTCTATAAAAGGAGTTTTTAAACATGTATGGAAAAAAAAGGTTGAAAATAAAGTGAAAAATACATACTAAACAAATATAAACCAAAAGTAAACCAAAACAGCTATTTTTGATATCAGACAAAATAGGGTTAATATGAAAAAAATCATAAAGAAGAAAAATGATCATTACACAGTGGTAGAAGAATAACATAACAGGAATATGTAACAACCATGTGTAAATAGATATTCATAGCATAGCCTCAAAACAGATAAAACAATTAACAGAATTACAGAAGAAACAGATAAATTGCTCCTGTCAAGAACTACTAGATAAAAGATTAAATAAAATGATAATTTTGATCTAAATATATAAACCTTATAACCAATGGGCATAGAATAAACTTTCATTAAAAGCAAATCTCACAAAAATCGATCAGTAGTAAGTCACAATGAAATAAAATAAAGCATTTATAAAACATTATACTTTAAATTTTTTTGTCTAGAAACCTAAATACATATTGTTAAATAATTCATATTATAAAGAGGAAATGACCAGGGAAATTATGAGGTACATAAAATCACTAAATACCAAAATGTAATGCTTGCTGTTTAAGCAATTCTATGTGGGAGATTTAGAGTCTTAATTATATTTATATAGAAAGCCAGAAGGAACAAAAATAAATGAGAATCATTTAACTTAAAAACCTGAGGAAAAACACAGCAACAGAACAAACTCAAAAAAGAGAGAGAGAGAGGGAGAGAAAATAGTAAAGATAAGACTAAAATCAGTGAAATAAAGAATGAAAACAATAAAAGTCATTAACAAATTCCCCAAAATGGTTCAATGAAAAAACTGTTAAGATGGACATGATGCTAGGAAGATCGATCAAAAAAAGAAAAAGAGAAAGCTGCAGCAAATAAAAAAATTCAGACATCAAAAAATGAAACAGAAGAATGTTATTAACAAATGCTTGCTAGAAAATTTGACAAACTGTATGAAATCGATAAAGTTTTATAAAGTTAGAAAATATCAGTGTTAATACAGGAATACATAAAATACATGGAAACTGTGCTCGCTTCGGCAGCACATATACTAAAATACATGGAAATGACAATAAAGAACCTAAAATGAGCCATCAGAAGCTTTCCTCTCCCACCATCTCTCTCCTATATACTACATGACTTCACTTATGTGTGGAATCTAAAAAACAAAAGAACAAGCAAACAGAAACATACTCATAAAAACAGAGAACAAACTGGTGATTGCCAGAGGAGAGGTGGGTGCGAGGACAGGCAAAATAGGTGAGGAGGATTAAGAGGTACAGTTAAAAAGTCTCAGTGATAAAAAGTACAGCATAGGGAATATAATTAATATTTTAATAACATTTTATAGTGACAGATGGTAATATGCTTATCACGATAAAAATTCTGTGAGTATAGAATTGTCAAATCACTATGCTGTACACCTGAAACTAATATAATATTTTTTTTTTAAGATTTTATTTATTTATTTGACAGAGAGGAGAGAGATCACAAGTAGGCAGAGAGGCAGGCAGAGAGAGAGGGGGGAAGCAGGCTCCCTGCTGAGCAGAGAGCCCGATGCGGGGCTCGATCCCAGGACCCTGAGATCATGACCTGAGCCGAAGGCAGAGGCTTTAACCCACTGAGCCACCCAGGTGCCCCAAACTAATATAATATTTTATGTCAACTAAATGTCAATTAAAATTTTTAAAAATCCACAAAATAGGGTAGATGAAAAGAAAAAAAACTGGTAGTATTTTATAAATGTGTTGCAACAAAGCAAATAATCTTTATCTTACAAAAATTTTTACAGAAAATAGCAAAAAGAAGTTTATCTAACTCATTTTGTAAGTAATGCCTTCATGCTATAACCAAAAGAGAACTATTAAAAAAAGAGAAAAATAATAGACCAATTATAGATGCCAAAACCTAAATAAAACATTAACTAAAACCAATATTGTATTATTTGTAACACATCATTACTAAATATAATTTATTCCTGTGTACCTTGGTGGCTTACTCAGTTAAGAGTCCGACTCTTGATTTTGAATCAGGTCATGATCCCAAAGTCATAAGACTGAGCCTCAAGTAGGACTCCACGCTAAGGGTGGAGCCTGCTTAAGATTCTCTCTCTCTCAGGGTGCCTGGGTGGCTCAGTGAGTTAAAGCCTCTACCTTCAGCTCAGGTCATGATCTCAGGGTCCTGTGATCAGGCCCCGCATCAGGCTCTCTGCTCGACGGGGAGCTTGTTTCCCCCTCTCTCTCTGCTTGCCTCTTTGCCTGCTTGTGATCTCTCTATCAAATAAATAAATAAACTCTTAAAAAAAAATTCTCTCTCTCTCCCTCTCCATCTGTCCCTTCCCCCTGTTTGCTGCTTCTCTGTCAGAAAATACATTAAAAATATATATAATATTTTATCCCTTCTGAGTTCAATATAAAAAATCATGAGCCAAAAGAGAAAAATCACAGCAATGCCTGCTATTACAGTTACAGCTCAACCAAGTTCTGCTGGTTACTGGACAATTCAATGGTAGGAGAAAGAGAGAAAGAGAGGAGGAAAGGGAAGGAAGGAAGGAAGGAAGGAAGGAAGGAAGGAAGGAAGGAAGGAAGGAAGGAAGGAAGGAAGGAAGGAAGACTTAGGAAGAAAAAGATAGTTTTTATTTGCAGATGATACCATTTTTCACACAGAAAACCCAGGAAAATAAACTACTAAAACTAGTCAGAAAGTTCATCCAGCTTGCTATATACAAGATGAACACATAAAAATCAGAACCTTCCCTTTATATCAGCAAAAGCTAATTAGAAGATGCAAAAGAAACTAAGCTATTAAAATAACCATTACAGTGATGAATCTAGGAATTAACCTAATCAAGAATGCACTAACTTTTGTGATAAAAGAAAATCTCTATAAAGGGTGGAGATATGTTAATGGATGGGATAATTTCACATTGTTAAAATATCAAGTCTATATATATTCTCTTACAAATTTAATTTAACCCCAGTCAATATTCTGAAAGAATACAGGAAAAAGGTATAAGATTTTTTTTAATCTGAAATTTATACAGACAAATAAAAATCCACAAATAAGTAAGAAATTTTTGAAAAAGAAGAGGAAGGAGTGAAACATTACACTACCAGACATTAGAGCAACTAAACAATATCAGTATTATATCAGAATACTATTATTGCAAAAAGACCAAAAAAAAAAAAGTCTTAAAAAATGGAGAGCTCAGAAATAGAGCAATATCTATTTGGTCTATATGGAAACTTGCCAAATGTTAGAAAAGGCATCAAAAATCAGCGGTAGAACAGAGGGACTACTTAGTAAATGAAATTGGAATAATTGGCTCAGCCTTATAAAAAAATATAAAGTTGGATCATTGCTTTAGAGTGCACACAAAAATAAACCCCACATGGACTGAAGACCTAAATGATAAAGACAAAATGGTCAAGTTAGTAGAACATATAGGAGAATAGCCAACAAAACAGTCATGAAAGGAATTGCTGGGCTCACTACATTCAAGATGAGGACTTCTGTTCACACTATTGACATGTTTAACAGAAGACTGACAAAAAAATCTTACAATGTCTACACATGAGGCAGAATTAACATCTGGAATAGATAACAAACTAGAACAAATAAGACTCCCCAACCTCCTGAAAGATGGGGAACTCCATAGAAAAATGGGAAAAATGTATGTTTGTTTCATGAAAGAATGTTCTACTTTACTAACAATCAGAAAAATTCAAGTCAAAACAAAAAAGTCTTATTTTTACCTAGTAGATTGATAAAAATTAGAAAATAGGAAATGGGAAGCCTAACACATTTCCGCTGGAAGTATAAAATGGTAGAGACCCAACTGGGAAAACAACATTAATTTATTTAATAAAAGTTTTGGTTTGGTGGCTATTAGGAGAATAACTTTATCCTTGGCATTAGGAAGGTAGCACCAAACCAGACAGATGAGAAGCTTATGTTCTGTATCTACACCATCCAATATGGTAGCCACTAGCCATTTGTCTATGGAGCATTTGAAATGTGACTAGTCTAAATTGAGACAACCTGTAAAGATAAAATACACATGTAAGATCTAGTTAAAAATTAACATGGCAAAAAAACCATTTAACTAAATCCAGCACTCATTCATGACAAAAACTCTCCGTTAACTACAAATAGAAGGAAACTTTCTTAATTTGATTAAGACTACAGCTAACATACTTAATGATGTGAAACTTGAAGCTTTCCTCCTACTAAGATCAAGTACAAGGTAAAGATGTCCCTTCTCACCACTCCTTTCAACCTCATACTGGAAGTCATTACTAATGCAATAAGATGAGAAAAGGAAATAAAATGTATACACATTGGGAAAAAACACATTTTTGTTAATGGATGACATAATCATCTATGTGGAAAATCCAAAAGTACTGGCAGAAACCTCCTGGAGTTAGTACGCAATTACAGCAAAGTTGTAGGATACAAGTTTAATATGGAGAAGTCATTTCCTTTCCTATAGACCAACAGTAAACAAATGGAATAAGATATTAAAAACGCAGTATCACTTAAATTAGCATACAAAAACTAGTTGGGTATAACTCTAACAAAACATGTACAAGCTCTCTATGAGGAAAGCTACAAAACTGCAAAAAAATTAATCTAGACACAGATCTTACATTCTTCACCAATATTAACTCAAAATGGATCATAGCCTTAAATGGAAAATACAATCCACAGAAGATAGGAGAAAACCTAGATGATCCTGGGTATAGCAAGGCCTTTAGATACATCCGCCAAAGAAATAAATTGATAAGCTAGGTTTCATTAAAACTGTCTGGAATTAAAATTAAAAATGTCTTCTCTGTGAAAGACAATGTCAAAAAAACAAGGCGGCAAGTCACAAATAGGGAGAAAATATTTGCAAAAAATGCATCTGAAAACAGATCATCATTCAAAATATATAATATTAAAACCCAACAATAAGAAAAAAAAACAGTTCAATTAAACAATGGGCTAAAGACCATAACAAATACCTCACCAAAGAAGATATATAGGTGGCAAATAAGCATATGAAAAGATGATCCTCATAAGTCATCAGGGAAATGCAAATTAAAACAACAATGAGATACTACTGTATACCTATTACAATGGTCAAAATCCAGAATATTGAAAACACCTAACACTGACAAAGATGTGGAGCACAGGAACTCTCATACATTGCTGGTGGAGATGTAAAAATGGCACATTCACTTTATTTTTTTAATTTGTTTCCCCAAATACGTTTATTTTTTCAGTGTTACAAGATTGTTAATGCATCACACCCAGTGCTCCATGCAATATGTGTCCTTCTCAATACCCACCACCAGACTCGCCCAACCCCCAAGCCCCTCCCCTCCAAACCCACTCAGTTTGTTGCTCAGAGTCCACAGTCTCTCCTGGTTCATCGCCCCCTCCAAGTTCCCCCCATTCACCCTTCCCTTCCTTCTCACAATGCCCTCCATGATTTTCTTTATACTCCACATGTAAGTGAGACCATAAGACAATTGACTCTCTCCGCTTAACTTATTTC
>CM052797.1:35999466-36049713 GCA_028533885.1 Nasua narica | reverse complement strand
TGACTCTCTCCGCTTAACTTATTTCACTCCGCATAATCTCTTCTAGTCCTGTCCATGCTGATACAAAAGTTGGATATTCATTCTTTCTGATGGAGGCATAATATTCCATTGCATAGATGTACCACATCTTCCTTTTCCAATCATCTGTTGAAGGGTATTTTGGTTCTTTCCACAGTTTGGCAATTGTGGCCATTGCAGCTATGAACATTGGGGTACATGGGGCCCTTCTTTGTACTGCATCTGCTTCGTTGGGGTAAATACCAGTAGTACAATTGCAGGGTCATAGGGTAGCTCTATTTTTAATTTCTTCAGGAATCTCCACACTGTTTTCCAAAGTGGCTGCACCAACTTGCATTCCCACCAACAATGGAGGAGGGTTCCCCTTTCTCCACATCCTCTCCAGCATTTGTTGTTTACTGTCTTGTTTATTTTGGCCATTCTAACTGGTGTAAGGTGGTATCTCGGTGTGGTTTTGATTTGAATCTCTCTGATGGCTAAAGATGATGAACATTTTTTCATGTGTCTGTTAGCCATCTGTATGTCTTCTTTGGAGAAGTGTTTGTTCATGTCTTCTGCCCATATTTTTATGTGATTATCTGTTTTGTGAGTGTTGAGTTTGAGGAGTTCTAAAAACACAATAACTTTTTAATTGTCCTCCCTTTTCCTCCTATGATTATGGACCCATAAATCATCATTCTTGATAATTTTTTTTCACAGTTGCTCTTTTACCCCAATTCCAACTACCACAAAGTTGTGCTTGGGATTTTCTCTAGCCAACATACCCTCCTAGCCAATGTCCCTACCTCCAGAACTGTTTCTTTCCAAATCATCCTCCACAATCTTGAAACACTGTATTAATCACGTCATACCTCAGTCTAGATCCTCCAATGGCTTCTCATTGACTATACTATGAGTCCCCAGTCTGTAGTTCATGAAACATATAAAGAAGGATTTTCAGAAGCAATAACTAAATTAAATTTTTTTCATCATTTCTTAGGCAAGTGCCCTTGGTGGGTCAGAAAATCCAAAGAAGAGTGGCAGTTATTAAGTTATTAGGATCATAGGTTCAAGCCTAGGTTTACTACTCTGTGAACACAGGTAAGTTATTGGCCTGTACATTACCCAATTTCCTCATCTGTACAATGAAGATAATGATACCTACCACACAACATAATATTAAAAATTAAAATTAGATCACCTATGTAAAGTGTTTTTCATAGTGCCTGGTACAAAAATAATACTCAAAAACTCGCTAACCAAAAATATTTGCAGAAGTTCTGATAATCTTAGGACAAGGGGATTATTGTGACAGGTGTAAGATAAAGGTGACAGTACAGTCTAAGTCTCCAAAGAATGTGGTCCAACCTAATGAATTTTGCAAGGGACCGGGGCCATCTGACCAACCTCACCATGCAAGCTGAGAAGCTGCCCCGTCCCTAACCACTCCTCTATACTGCTGGTCACCAGCGCATCTCCAACGAAGGCAGGAGCCATCTTCCAGTCACTCCATCTTACTCTTCCCTTCCTCCTTTCCAAGCAGAGGAAGGTTTATTCCTTCCTTCATGCATCCTTTGATTTTCCCATTTTCTTTTCTCTTCTTCTGAAAAATCCATATTCACCTCATTCTTCTTCTAACTAAATTGCAAGTTAGCATACAATAAACTATGTCAGACTTCTGCTCAAAGTTAAGTCTCATTTTCATCAAACATTAGAAAATAACACTATAGGTAATGAGAAGAGTTCTGAGTAGTTAGAAGCAGCTCCTCTTAGGAAGAGAGGAGAAACCGTAACATACAGTAATGAAAGGGACCAGGCCAATTCAGTCTAATAAATACTGGCTTCTTTATTTTGTGCCCTATCTAGCTGTATCCTAGTATTGTCTCAGGCACTGCAAATGGTTCGTTTATATCTCTGTCTCCTTTATACTGTTTGTTTCTCACAGATCCTGACCAAGTCTTGCGTATCTTACTATCTCCAGACCAGTGCACTGTGCCCAGCATATCACAAAGAAATGAATAAAAGATGGAAGGGGAAGGAAAGTGGGAGGGAGAGAGAAAAAGGAAGGAAGAAGCAAGGAGGAAGATGGAGGAGAAAAAGCCAATTTGCAGAGTGGCAAAATCAGGTAAGTATTCTAATTCTTAGCTGTATAAACATGGCCAAGTGACTTATCCTCTCTGAGCCTCAGTTGGCTCATCTGTAAAATGGAGATAAGTTAATAGTACCCACTTCAAGGGCTATTGTGAAGTTTCAAAAGACATAGTTAAGTACCAGATGCAGAGCCTGGGGCATAGTAGGTGATTGTTAAATACTAACACTATTCTAAGTGAATAAAACTTTTCTGAAAAGAAGAATGAAATCACTGCTTGTATCATAAATGGCGGTGAGAAGGTCTTGGCCTGGGCCTATACTTTGGTTTGGCCAGCCCTTTCCAGACCTCTGTCATTGGAGAGCCACTTTGCCTACACAGCTTTCACTTAAGTGGGGGCTCTAAATCAAGCTGTCCTCTGGCTACCATTTTTCCCTGGGCTTCTGATTATAATCATGCTGCCTGCTATTAGTACAGGGATGTTTAAAACTCCTATAAAACAAGAGCTAATTGCTGATCTGCTTAATTAAAGTGAGCCTTTTGTTGTCACACTTACAAAGATAAATGAAATAATCAGCTCTGGACTAATGAGAGATAATTAGATTATGCAGCCTCAATAAATAAAGACTAAAATGCTCCCGATTGTCCCTATATGTCACAAAGAAGGACCATGGTGAGTCTTAAAGAAGTGTATGTTAGTGATGTTTTATTTGAACAACAGTGAGTGATTATGGAATCCAGCTTCTCAACTCTATTATATATTCAGATGTGCAACAATCAATAGGGAACATATTGGTGATTTCCTGACTGGGACCCTACGAATTCTTAACAATTAGTCTTAATTTTTTCTAAATAGACAATATACAATGTAAAAGTAAATACAATTTAACTCTTGATATAACTGATCTAATTTATTAATAAAGGGCATTTATTAATGGAGCATTAATTAGTGCTTTGCAAAATGTAATAGAGACCCTAAACACTGCTTTCTTGTCTCTTAATGATTATATTAGGTATAAAAATAAAAATGATCCAATATCACTATAGCTGACAGTAAGCAAATTCATTTATTTCTGTGTCTCAAAACACCTAAACTGCCCTAAATCAGTTCCAGTGGCCTACCCTTAAAAGGCAAACTCTGGTTCCCCAAAACATATACACACAGAGAGAGAGAGAGATCATAGTCTCTGTGGTCAAAGGAGACCAAAGCACTTTCACATACAAATTGATTGTTATGAAGATGATAGTAAAATTTTTACTTTGCTCAGATAAAATAAAGACTGATTGCCCAAGACTGATTACATAACAAAGGATAATCCCTCTCCCAAATAACAGAGATTACTATGTGTTAAACAAGTAGCCTCCATACTTTTGATATATGGACCAGTAATTTATATATTACTAGAATATAGGATTTCTGTTTATCCTACCAATTAAAATTTAAAAAGAAATCTATCCTCACAATTTTGCCATCAAAAAATAGGAAAAAAGTATAATCTTGAACTAAAATATAGGCCTTTAAGTTGAATGAAAATAGCCTTATTAAGAAAACTCACTATTGTCCTTCTTTTTCTCATTTTCCCTGCACCAGTAGAAGATTCATCTTAAACAGGCATCTCTCTAAGGATCAAAGTTTAGCAACCACACAGCTAAGCTATTCTGTCCCCGATATCATCATAGCTCCCAAAAGCCTAGGAGCTGATGATTTCTAAAGTCAATATTCTAAGTCATTTCATAGAATTAAAGGTTGATTTGAAGTAAGAATAAAGAAAACGAAGCTTTCCCAGTGCATGAACCCACAGCAGCCCCTTCTGGTCCAGTCTCGCATGCAGCGGACCAGGGTTGTGACATCTGATGAGCTGGACCTGCAACCAAAGGAAGTGCAGGATTCCCCCCACCCCCACCCTGAGCAGAGAAGCCTGCACATCCTCCTGGCAGTAAGGCCAAGCTGACTTTCTAACAAACTGGGAAATTTTAGATCCAGTCTGCTTTTCCAAGCATTTCCTAATTTATGCTCCATATAAATGCTGATTTTTAAAGAAATTGTCCTTTATAAAGGGGGAAGCTTGCTGTGGTGCAGGGGAAAAAAGCTAGAACACCTGGCTCTATTTCCAATTCTACCTTTGTCATGATCAATCAGTCTCTGAGTCTTGGTCCCTCCTAACATGGAGATGACACCTACCTCACAGGACTACTGAGATGATGACCAGGCAAGCCAAGATTTAGAGGACAGCAAGCACCATGGGGATCTTCAACTCGTTTTTGATTCTAGTCTTAGGATGCTGGACCTAGAATCTGAGTAATATGTTCAATGCTATGTTGAATCTTAAATTTAATGTCAACCAATGCAAAATTCTACCCTTACTTTGCTTACAGAGCCTAGATAAGTTGGCCCTGTCCTCACTCACCAAATAATATATTCCTGCTGTCCCTGGAAACCAAGGCATGGATACAGGGGGGAGGGAGAGAAAGGCAGTCATAGATCAAGTGTCTCAAATGTCAATAAATGGCAAAGGAGAGTTATGGAGCACATAAGAGAAGGAGGAGGCTCAGAATATAGGGCTTGGGATGCCCTTTGACCCCACTCAGAGAAGCCCAGTAATAAATCCAGAGGTGAGGGACATCTTTAGATATTGGAGCCATCCGGGAAAGCCATAGAGAATTTTCCAGCATCATAAACAGTTTGGAAAGAAAAAGATCTAATTTGAGAAGACAGGATAGAATGGTGGAATAGGAAAAAAGCCCTTGGTAAGTTTTCTGTTGTTTTGTTGCTATTGGTACTATTGTTTTATCTGAAAAATTTTATACTCCTGGTAGGGTGTTTAGAAAATCCTCAGTTGGACTTCTTCCTTAAGTCAGGAATCTGAGATACTAAGACAGACACTTCTCACAAGACCATGTTCAACTGATTACTACTTCAAGAATACTGACACCCAGCCACGCTGGCTGTATTTGGGATTTAGGAGGCCTCATTTAAAACCACTGGACAGACTTGCCTTCCTAAATGCCTGGATTCTGCAGTAGTGTACTAATCAGGATAAGTAATGGTAGGTGTTGTAATAATCCCCATATGTCAATTGTTTAACATACTAAAACATGTCTCTTTCATGCCTAGTCCATTGTAGGTTGCAGGTGGGCTTGAGGGGGGCAGGGTGGCTATTGCTTCATGCAGTTAGTCAGGGATCCAGCCTCCTTCAGTCTAGACCTCAGGATTCTCTGATGGATACTCCATATCCAGGAAGAGGGAAAATGGGAGGGATCTGGTGGACATTCAAAGGCCAGACCTGGAAATGGGGAAATGGTGGACTTCACATCCATCCATATTTGATCAGGTAGAATGCAGTCACACACTCTCACTCAAAGCAAGAGAACATGTAGCTTTCCTGAAGGAACATGCAGTATAGTCTCTGCCACACCATGAAAGTCCAGAGAGAAAGATTAGGGGAAGAGACAAGAAACATGGAAAAGCAATCCCTGTGCTTTGAAAGAGTAGGTACAGCACTCAGTAATTGGTTAATTACCTCTCTTACTCAATCAAAAAAGTATCCGTTGAGAACCTACTGGATATAAGGCACTGTGAGAGGCACTGGGGGACCTGAGGTAGACAAACCAGTGCCTACTGTCAAGAGGACCATCTCCTAAATGGGGTAACACAGAGACACGCACATGACCTTTCTGAGCCTCAATTTTCTCACCTATAAAAAGTGATAACATTATGTAAACCCTAGGGCGGTTGTGAGGTTTAAATGAGATAATACACTTGAAGTCCCTGGCATGTTGTCTCTCTTCTTCCTTCTTTGCCTTCATCTTTTTCTGTTTCTCCTTCTTCCTTCTTCTCATCCTCACTCACCATCATCATCATCACTACTATTATAAGGTAGGATATGGGCAAAGTATCACAGGCATTGAAGGGAAATTGCACACAATTGGATAATGAGAGAAGCTTCAGAACACATTGCTATTTCAGGTGGGGCCTAAAAAATAGATACAATTTTTTTTAAAGATTTTATTTATTTATTTATTTATTTATTTATTTGAGAGAGAGAGAGAGAACATGAGAGGGGAGAAGGTCAGAGGGAGAAGCAGACTCCCTGCGGAGCCGGGAGCCGGATGTGGGACTTGATCCCGGGACTCCAGGATCATGACCTGAGCCGAAGGCAGTCGCTTAACCAACTGAGCCACCCAGGCGCCCAATAGATGCAATTTTAATAGCTAGTGATGGAGAATAAGGGCTTTCTAGGTAAGGAAGCAGTGGGAGTTAGGACCTCTAAGAAGCACAAAGGAAGGTTCTTCCTGAGCATAGAGATGATGAAGGTGATGAGTGGGGGAGAGAGGGAGCACAGGTTTTGATAGGAGGAAAGGGCAGCCAAAACATTAAAGAACTAACCAACTTGGTGGAAGATAACCTCGTTCATGGTCAAAGATGTCTAGGAGTTGTTCAAACTCTTTCAAAGCCACCAACCCAGGGCCAATATAGACAGATTTAGGAAGCAAGAATTCTTCTTAGGATAAAATAATGAGAAAAGAGTAAAGTTTATAATATTTATGGAGAGAAGCAGACACTATGGGGAGTGGAAAAGAGGGGAAATAGAAACCCTAGTGGGTACCAGAGGCATAAGAGAAAAAGTTAGGACAAATTACAGGTGATCAAAAATGAATTGGGAACCTCCTGGGATAGTTGGTACTAAAGAAAAAAAAAACACAAAAGTTCATGTTTCAAGCCAGGAACATGTGGATGTATATGTGTGGGAATCTGGACACATCACATCACCTCTCTGAACCTCAGTTTCTTATCTGTGAAGTAGGGATAATAGCAGAAATTCAGAGAGTCATTATGGGGATTAAAGTAGATAATTTGTAGAACCCTTAGCACAATGCCAGACACTCAACCAATGGTAGCTATTATCTTTATTGTTATTGTTATTATTGCTAATTCTTATAAGCTCCTACCAACGTATCCATATACACATAATACATACATAACAAATAAACAGAAGCTTAAAATTTACTCATAATTTTAAGTATATCAAAATATACTCATGATGATTAAGGTGATGGTTATAGAAATAATTATAATATATTATATGTTATATTGAAAACATATAAACTGAAAACATCACTTACAATCCCTAGGATCATTTCTGATTGAAGCAATCCTGTTTCCCCCTTATTTCCTGGAATTTAAATATGCTGCAGGAAATAACACTGGATTTGGGATTGAAATGACTAAAATTAAAATGGGATTAAAATGGATCTGTCTCATTGGTTATTATAAGGCATAAACCAGTAATACAAATAAAGCATTTGGCACATTTTCTGGTACAACATAAGCAGTTGTTAAATGTTGGCTATTAGTGTTCATGAAACCACTTTTACACGTGAGGAAACTGAGTTCTCCAGAAGTAAAGTGGTTTTCCCCAGTCCATGAAGCTATCATAGCATAATAATTTCCACACTAATCATCGTTATCCTGTGGCTTTGGCCCAACATTTTGTATCAAAAATTTCTCAGTAAATATTGTGATAATAGTGGGACAAAGTCTTCCTATCTGCCCTTTAAAAGAGGGTAATATTATCTCCTTCCATAAATCCCTCACTTGTCCATCCTAACTTCAGTGCAACTATGTTGTGACTTCCAGAAGCTGATTTTCTCTATCGAATTACTCATTCTCCAGTCTCCCACATGGACCAAATTAACATTGCTTAGTGCTAGGGAGATCATATTCCCGTATGATACTGAAACCCATAATTTTTGATCAATTAGAGACTGGTTACAAAAACAATCAATTGATATTTAACTCACTGAATCAGTAATCATTGCAATTTCACTTTGGAGTCTCCCAGGACAAATGATTTGCCATATTTTGAAATTCGCAACAGGCCTTCAGAAAAGCAAAACAACTAACAGGCTTTTCTTCTTCCTTTATCAAAGAATGTAGTATGTGTTCTCATTCTTAGCATTTGAAATTTAAAGTTATTGAATACAAGATACTAGAAAATGCAGCAATTACAACAGCGAGTTCAGTTACAAAGAAGAATGTTCCAGAGAATTCTATGGGTTTTATTCTGAACGTTTGTTGTTGTCTGGAACTTGGATGCTGCGGTCACCTCTATGGTAATACAGTAATAATTTTGCTATAAAATAAGAACATCCACCACCATTGAGAAACTTTTACTATATAGATTCTCACTATGCTCATTTAATCTATACAAAAACTTTATGACGTAAATCTTTTATTTTTTTTTTTCAAGAGGAGTTCCTGGAGGCCAAATGAAGTTAAAGTGCCCAAGGGCAAGTCTTTAGGAAGGGGCAGCTCACGGACTCATGCTCAGATCAGTCTAATTTTAAAGGCTCTGTCATTCATACTAGGCCACCAATCTCTGTAGACAGGGCCACCTGCAGGCCATTCCCTGCCTGAAACTTGGAAATCAGTTCTTTTCCTACTGGAAGTAGCCCACTGTCATAGAAAGTCCATCTCAGGCTTGAAGCCAAACTAATAATGGCTTGAAGGTCCACTTGACTTCTTTATTCACTGTGTGATCTAGATGAGGCATTTTACCTCTGTTTCCTTATTTTCAAAAAAATAATAAGATTTATTAAAATATTCAAATAACAGTATGAGAGTATTTGGTGGTTATTTGGCCAAAACACAGGTAGCTTCTTGGAAGGTGGTATGGTATGACGGTAAGACTGCAGATCACCTGAAATCAAATGAGCTGGGTTTCAGTTTTGAATCTACCCTTAATAGCCCTGTGACCCTAAACAAATCATTTGATCCTTAAATTTCCCCCTATAAAAATGGAAATATTAATAATACCCACCTCACAGGACTAATAATATGAGTATGAAAGCATTAAAAGATTAAAAGACTTACTACAGTGCCTGCTACATAATAAGTGCTCAATAAGCCATTATTATCAACTTTAGTTTTTCAGAAATCTTTGGTTTTGCCTGATACCAGAGCTTCCTGACATGGCCTAAAATGCCTGCTTGGACTTCCTCCTTGGAACATCTCTTGGTGAAAAACTACCTGTCCCATTGTGAGTCTGCCCTACTTCCCTGTTCTAGTCTGTCTAATGGCATTTCCCAGCACCCACTCAACCCCCCAGTCATGACATGTGGTCTTAACCACACCAAGAAGACAGCATCGAACCAGTAGTGACTTACACGAGATCCTCATCAGGCCACGAGTTTTATTAAGGCTGTCCATTCACTGCTTAAATATATTTACTGGGAGCGACAAGTACACAAGAATGAGGGAAAATATATCTTTAGGCTTCATCATCTTCCCAGAGGTATTGCTTTTCACAACCAAGAGAGCTGGGGCTGGGTTCCTTTCTTCCCAGACTGATAACAGTTCACATCATTGTAGCTTTCCATTTTCAATATCATGCTTCCTCCTCAGTCTCCATTGTATGGTATAGCATAAGACACAACTCCTGAACCCTTTCAATGGTGCTCCACAGAGCACTGAGTACACAGTAGATGACCAATAAATATTTGCTCATGGTATTACTAAGCATATTTTCCATGAGAACTACAGGTAGAAGTAATACAGCTATAGTGTAGATTCATTCAAGGTTAAATAAAATAGTCTTTCCTGACTCTGTCTGTTACCATTAGGCATATTTTCTTTCTACAAGTTTCTCAAAGTCACCAATAACCTCCATGCTGATAAGTCCAGTGGTCACCTTAACCTATCACTGGCATTTGACATAGTTGATTACCTTCTCCTTGTTACACTGTACTTACTTGATTTCCAGAATACCACATTCTCGGTTTTCCTCCTACTCACTGGTGGGTCCTTCTCAATTCTTCATAAATTTTTAATTTTGAAGTGGCTGGTTCTTTTCTATTCTTTAGCTGCCCTCACTTCCCTATTGATTTAATCAGATCCCATGTCTTTTTATACTACCTATTTGCCAATAACTGCCAGACTTTTTCTAAATTCCTGACTTGATCAACTACCTACTTGATCTAACAGATACCTTGACATCAAAATGTCTAAAGACAAACTCCTGATGGTCCTCTTCTACCTCTTGCAATGCTGACTGTCCTTCCTCCTTGGCACCATTCTTGACAACTCTTCTTCTCTCATACCCTACATTCTCCAGTTTGTCAGGAAATTCTGTTGCCTTTACAGTACATCCAGAATATGGCTACTTCTAATTCTCCATCTTGGGGAGAATTCTCCACCTTGGGGGCGGAGAATTACTGAATTACTCTAATAACCCTCTAACTGCTTCTATTCTTGCTCCCAACAGTCTATTCTCAACGCAGCAACCAGAAAGAGATCATGTCACTTTTCTGCTCAAAACCCTCTAATGACTCCCTGTTTCACTCAGAGTAAAAATTGTCCTTAAAATGGTTTACAAGACCCTGAATGATTTGGGCACAATTATCCATCTGACCTCATCTCCTACCACTGCCTCACTCACTCACTCTGCTATAGCCACACTAGCCTCCCTGCTGTTTCTCAAACACACCAGGCTTGCTTCCACCTCAAAGCATTTGTACTGGCTTTTCCCTCTACCTGGCATGCTCCATAGCCAGATACCCACATAACCAACTTATTCTCACCTTCCTTCTAGTCTTCACTCAACTGTCACTTTCTCAATGAGGACTTTGTTGACCACCTCAGTATCCATATCACCTATTTTCTCCTAATATACTATATGTTTTTACTTTTTGTGTTTGATATTTACTGCCTGTCTCCCTGCAGTTTAAGGTACATGCAGAAAAAGATATTTGTCAGTTTTGTTCACTGCTACATTCCTGATGCCTAGAACATTGCCTAGCATATAAAAAGTTCTCAATAAATATTTGGTGAGCCAATTGAATTAATGTGGGAAATGCATCCTTAATGCCTTAACTTATAAATTGATTTTAGATTTTATAATATCTACTATTGTAGACAGTAGCTAGCCAATTTTCTCATTTTTCTGCAAAAGCAGAGCATTCCACTTATGATATGTATACTCTAAATATGGCCCTTGGGAGCATTTTACAAAATTGGTATTTGATTAACAGCATCAAGTATACAGAATATAGGGTGGGAATCATAGTATATTTTAAAACGTCTGCTCAAATATATACCAAGATACAGAATTGCTTTCTATGGTTTTTATTCAATGCCATTAATATTTTTGGATCCTTCTCTTTGATCACCTGAGAGAGCAGTATGCCATAGAAATTAAGAGAAAAAATTATGGAGCCATATTGTGTGGGCTTAAATCTCTACTATATTGCTTATGACTTTAGCTGTTACTTAACCTCTCTGTACCTTCCATGGAAAGCATTCAAGTATAAAGTATGGTATAAAAAATTTATGACATGTGTTCCTCCAATCCAGTTTGCACAGTTCTAATGACAGGTAGTCTGCCTCTTTGCTGAACAGTATCTTGTGTTACAAAGTTCAGGATACAATAACAAGTTAACAATTTAGCTTCCTGTGACTTCCAAGCACTGATCCTAGAACTGGTTGTCTCAGCATTTCAGAAAACAATCTTCTCCTTCTACATAACTTCCCAAAAAACTTTTCTTTTTTATCTTCTATTACCTGTCTTTGAGTTTTGACTGTAATAATTGTTATGTTCCCCGTGCTTCATAAATGCTTTGGGATTCAGAAGTATGTTGTGTACTAAAATATCCTAGGCATTGTACCCATGTTGCACCAGTTGGGACATTTCTAACCTTACCTGTACCCCTCATTGCATGCACTAAAGCAGGAACCAACCAAATGCTCATATGAATGAGCTGGCAACACCTCTTCCCTCTAAATGTGAACTATTTAGAGGGGCAGCTCATTTGGGGCTGCTTTCCCTCACGTAGATACTTTGTAGCATATACCCCTTTCCATGTCTTCTCTTTCTTAATCACTTGGTAATGTTTCTGTAATAATTAGGAATCTTCTAACTCCAAAATCTCATTATTCTTAATAATATGCAAAGAAACTTTATCCTTAGCCTTCTTAATAGTTAAGTCAGTAATTATTTTTTGTCTCACTATATATATTTGCAAAAATAAATTATAATTCCCCCACTATTGAAGTTTTGGCCATTCTCTTTTACTGTTTATTGTTGCGCCACATCTGGCGCACTGCAAAAATGTCTTTTGGCAGCATTCACACAAACTTGTCAATGAAACTCAATAAAAAAATTCCAGTGTGGGCCACAACAGATTTCTTGATCAGCTACCTCACTGGTTCTAGGTAGCCAGGGGAGCTCCATCTAGGAGAAGCACAACGATTCTAAAAATAAGATTGCCTGGCTTCAAATCCAGCTTCAGTTTAGAAGAAATGCGGGACCTCTGACAAACTATTTAAGTTTTCTGGCCTCCATTTCTTCAGTTAAAATAGAGATATTAGTAATAATACCTAGCTCAAAGATCTGTTGGGAAGATTAAATGAATTACTACATATAAAACCCTTAAAACTGCTTGGCACATCCCAACGGCTCAATAAATGATTGCTACCATATGTAGAAGCCACTTTCCTGGCTGTTGTTGGGAGAGGGAAAAGAAATTTAAGACATCATCTCTGCATGAAATATGATTGCTTTTGAGGAAAAGATTTAAAAAAAGAGGGAAAAAACACACAGGTAGTATTTAAAGGATGTACTTATAATAGCAAACTATAACTGAAATCATTACCATTTATGGTCTACCATCTAGATCTCTCCCCTAGATATCTAGAAGACACCTTCAACTTGGCTGATCTAAAACCATCTCATCCTTGTGAATGCCATCAATTTCATTTGCTTG
The DNA here is from genome assembly GCA_028533885.1 of Nasua narica. Classification (NCBI taxonomy): domain Eukaryota; kingdom Metazoa; phylum Chordata; class Mammalia; order Carnivora; family Procyonidae; genus Nasua; species Nasua narica. The sequence continues at coordinate 36,036,866 of CM052797.1, read as the reverse complement.
TTCAACAGCATTTATTGAGACCTTATTACAACTCAAATACCTTCAAGGCATATGAGAAACTTGAAGTTATCTTCAATCTTCCCTCTCCTTTACCTTCTATATCTAATCAGATACCAAATTCTGCCATTCTTATCCCAATCATTCATTTAAATCTCTCTCCTTCTTGACAATTCCATTGCCATAGGATCATTTCTTACCAGGTCTATGTCATCTGCTCCCTGCCTCTATCCTCTCCCTGTTCCATCTTGTGCTCCTCATTGTTGTCTGAAGTGTAATCCTAAAGATCACCACCCATCATCATCATCATCAACATCATCATCATCTCTTTTTAAAAAGCTTCTAATGACTCTTAAAGATAAATTCTTTAGCTTGGCATACAAATTATGTGATTATCTGATTCCATCCTGCATCAGTGCTACCTCTTACCAATCCCCTTACAGCAATGTCTGCATAATTACACTGAACTTCTCCCTGTGCCCTAAGTAGATCAGACACTTGAGTGTCTCCATGCCATTGCGCATGTCCTCCCTGTTTCCATCCATGGCAACACTTACTCAACCCTGTAAGCTTCAGCCCAATCAACCTCTTTAAGATAAGGCTTTTCAGATCTGCCATGTGGCTAATAACACTTTCCCGTCTTCTCACCAAACTTTAGTCTTATTTGTTTGCATAATTATTGAAATATCACATGAAAATTACCTAATATTAGGTTTGTCATAAAACAGATACAACATAAAAGGTGTTTATTATTATTGATGATTCCTATTATATAGAAACCAACTATGAACCCTGTCCCCAGACGTACCACAGGATGTGGGCTTAGAGATAATAGAAAAAAACATTTGTTGAAGGAAAGAAGGAATGAGGGAAGGAAGAAAGGAAGGAGTAAAGGAAGCTGAGGCATGTCACTATAAAAAATAAAAAATAGGAACATTAAATCTTTTTTTAATATCTGCATAGGGGAAAGGAATATACCAAAATTTGGCAAATATAGTGAATACAGTTAAACATCAAAGTTAGCTCTCAGTTTCTAGAAAGAAAATAAAGGAAAAATGATAAACCCTTCTCATCTTATTTTAAAAAATAGGTAGGTAGGTAGGTAGGTAGGTAGATAGATAGATAGATAGATAGATAGATAGATAGATAGATATGAACATATATATTGCAGTTAAGAGAAACAAACATTCCTGGAGGAGTTTTCTATATGAGTATTACATAAATAACCCTGAATAATGTGGATAATTTCTTCTGCAGTTTAAAAAAGAAACAAAGAAATGTTCTTCCTTCTGAATTTTCTAAAAATCAGTCTCAACAAAATAAAATCCAAGAGCAATGACCAATTCCAGGAAGTTAGTGAAAGATAGGGGCCTCTATGGGGTTGGAAGGAAGGAAGGAGCATGGTTGGCCTGAAGGAAGGACAATCTATGTCCTGCATAAGAGCTGGGTGATGCAGGCTGAGCTGTGGTATCAGGCATAAGAAGGTCCACCCCTTCCCCAAATTGGAATCATGCCAACAGCTAGGTAATACAGAGATTGAGGAGGGGAAGCATTTTCAGCAAAGGGCCTTGAAACAATAATGGGAAGTTATATGTAATTCAAAACAGATCTGGGACTCTTTTCAGTAGCATTATTTGGTATTGCAAGAACTAAAGATTAGAATGGCTAGGGGCGCCTGGGTGGCTCAGTTGGCTGGGCAGCTGCCTTCGGCTCAGGTCATGATCCCGGAGTCCCGGGATCGAGTCCCACATCGGGCTCCCAGCTCCATGGGGAGTCCGCTTCTCACTCTGGCCTTCTCCCCTCTCATGCTCTCTCTCACTCTCTCTCTTTCCTAATAAAGAAATAAATAAAATCTTTAAAAAAAAAAGATTAGAATGGCTATAGGCATAGAAATTGATTAAATATGTGCTTCTGGGTGGCATCAGTGGCAAGATATTCCATTCTGTCAAGATAATATCTGGGAAAGTGCACAGGTATTATCAGGCTAGAATTGCAGGATGAAGACTCATTTCTGAATACTCCCAGCCTCACCTGATGCTCCAGCAATACAGTCACTGTTCTCATCTCTGTGTTTTGTATATACATGATCCTCCCTTCTCTCATTCTTGTTCCTACTCAACTCTTCAGCCTCAGCTCAGAGTGTCACGTTCAGGTGGCCTTTCCTGCCTCCTTTACCCCAGGAGCCTTCTGTCCTCATAACCATCTGTACATTTCCCGCTAGTCTCTGTCTTTCTCACGGACTCCTCTAAGGCAGGAGCCAAGACTTACTCAAACTGGTTTCACTAACACATTGCTTGACAAAGAATTAAATGCCAAAGGGAAGAAAAAAGGGAATTTGAGAATTACCTCAGGTAATTCATTCTTAAAGAGTGTCAGAGCATGGCAGGGCTGCTGAGGATAGTATGACCATGGAGAAGTAGTTACGAGGAAGAATAACAACAATGCTGGCATTTGATGTGGCATGGTGGGTATCCTTAAAACAGCTAGTGAGGGTGAGAGGAAAATGTGGGCATTAACAACACAGATTTGAAAATCGTCTGCCATAAAGTAGCAGCTGGAGCACAGAAAGATGAATTTTCCTTTCAATTTCACCCTAATAAGCGATTATCCTTTGACTAAGATCTTTCCATCTTCTTTTCCCTCATTTGGGGACCATTACCACAGAATTAGGGTTAATTCTCAGCTTCATTTGAGTAAGGCTCAAGGCCCTCTTTGGGATCATGTTACTCACCAATTCTCCTCTGCTCCAGGAAACTCATAGACCATGCTCTGAGTGCATCTTGCAACTGCCCCCTCGGTGGTATTACTCGAGCTCCAGGGTAATCCTTCAGGGATCCTTAACTTCAGTGTCCATCTGCCTCATCCTGAGCTAACTCCTTCAAAGACCAAACTCAAAAGTACAAAAGGCTCCTTAAACCTAAAAGCCCCATCCTTCACTGCATGAGTGCATGTCTTTTCTACCCAATCAGAATGCAGAACCCCTGAGAACAGAAGTTACATTCTTTCTCCTTTTTTGTCCCCACTGACTCTAGGCATATTAGTTCTGCACATTCAGACAACTAATGCTTTGGATATTGGTGAGAGGGTAACAGCTTGTTATTGAACTCCTGAGGCAGCTTCCAGATCATTGTTTCTCTGCCAAGTATCAATAATCTCTCTTCTTCTAAAACCTAGCACTATAAGCTTCTCTCTCTCCATCTTAAAAGCTTCGGGATGGTGACTGCATCTTCTCCCTTATGATTCTAGATCTGATCTCATAATTCTCTGCATCTTTCTTTTTTATTGAAGTATAATTAACAATGTTATATTAGTTTCAGGTGTACAACATATTGATTTGACAATTCTATACATTACTCAGTGTCCACCACAGTAAGTGTAGTCACCTTCTGTCAGCATACATTATTACAATGTTATTAACTATATTCCCTGCATTATACTTTCATTGCCATGGCTTATTTATTTTATAACTGGAAGTTTATACCTCTTAATCCCCTTTATGTATATTGTCCATGCTCCCACCCACTCCCCTCTGGCAATCACCAATCACCACTTTGTTCTCTGTATTTAAGAGTTTCTTTTCTTTTGTTTATTTGTTCACTTGTTTTGTTTTTTAGATTCCATATATAGGTGAAATTATATGATATTTGCCTTTTTCCGACTTATTTCACTTAGCATAATATTCTCTAGGTCCATCCATGTTGTAATAAGTGGCAAAATCTCATTCTTTTTTATGCCTGAGTGATGTTCTATTATACATATATAATATATGTGATGTTATAGTGTGTGTGTGTGTGTGTGTATATATATATATATATATATAAAATTTATACCACATCTTTATCCATTCAACTATTGATGGTCATTTGGATTGCCTCCATATCTTGGCAACTATAAATAATGCTGCAATGAACATAGAGATGTAAAATCTTTTCAAAGTAGTGAAGTAGTGTTTTCATTTTTTCTTGGGAAAAACCCAGTGATGGAATTACTGGATCATATGGTATTTCTATATTTAATTTTGGAGGAAACTCCATATTGTTTTCTACATTGGCTGCACCAGTCTGCATTCCCACCAATAGTGCACGAGGGTTCCCTCTTCACACCCTCACCAACACTTGTTATTTCTTATCTTTCTCTTTATCTTTCTTGATGGCTTTACCATCAACATAGATGATCCTGACTCACAGCTATTTGATCACTCCAGTATGAACAACTTTCAACTCTATGTCACCGAAGCTGCCAATAGTTAACCTCTGACTGATCTGTACATTTTAAAAACCTGAAATGCCACATGGTTTCGACCACTTCCTCCATCATCCAGTCACCCCCTCTCTCCCAATGAACCTGCTTATGTCTCTCATCAGTAATCACTGCTGCAGCTCTTAGAGAATTTTTTCCTTCTGTGAACAATGACAGTGACAGTATGAAGTTTGTAGTGGCATTGAGTAGATGAAAAGAAATGATCTAGGAAAGTCTCAGCTCATAGTGTGTTCTTCCTAAAGTAAGCTTCTCCTTCTCTTCCTTTTCCCTCTGAGAACGAGGAGCAAATGCTTCCTGAAGCAGCCATTCTAACTCTGAGTATCTTTGACTACTCTAGAAATTTCATTCTCTGTCTGAGTCAAAATCTATTTCCCAGGGCTCCCACCTGGTAGTCTCTGCTCAGCCTGGAGCGTTATGAATAAAAGTGAAAATTTTCCCCAGCATAGCCTCTCCACAATCTTCAAACAACTCACATAACCTCTGGAGTTGTTTCTCCTCCAAACTGACCACCTTGACTCCTCTTGCTCTCTCAAACGCATGATTAGTGGCCATCTTACTCTCCTAACATACTCCAGTGTACTACACAACATGCAGTAAATTCTTTCAGAACGCCAGCCTGTTCAAAATTCCCCAGACCACAATGAGGACATTTTCTGGGGTTGACAATTTTCCCTGTTTCAAAATGGTTGAAAAATAAGTCCTCCTCATGGCTTTACTTACAAATCGAACTCTACAAGGGAGGGGAAGAAAAAAAAACCAAACTAGCTCCTAGGATTGCAAGAAATGGTAATGCCAAGTGAATGGGGATTTTTTTTTAAGAGTCTTGAATCCTGAGGGCTTGTCTTGTTCTTTTAACTAGAAAGTTTGAGACTTGATCCATTAATCCAGAGCTAATAAATGTCTAGTGGCAATTTGCCAGTTTGAACTCACTAGTGTGAGCTTATTCATTATTAGGAAGTAGCGATCTCTGTAGGGAAATGCTTACAAACAGGATTAGCAGAGCAAGGGGAGGGCAAAGCCTTTGGTGAAAAATGTGCCCATTGCTAATCAATGGCCAACAGCTTCTTGCTGCAATGAGTTGCAAAAAGCGATCGTAGTTAGTGATCTTTACGTTTATCATTTGCCAGAGCAGGGAGTAGACTTTGTTGGCTGAGTCAGGATTTCCAGAACTTTTCTGCCAAAGTGCCCCTGACAACAGTAGCCAATAAGCTCACTTCCCTAAGGGAGTTCAGAAACAGACCCAAAAGCCCAAAAAATACTTGCAGTCTCCTATTTATTCTTTAACATTCATGTAAATTTAGCATCTTATCCTACAATATTCCCACATAGGTTTTAATATAAAAAGAATAGGTTGACCCATATTTCTTTGTTAATCTCTGAGCTTCCAGGGCATACACCAGGCCCCCAGGGCTTCCTGTGCTCCTATTTGAGAGAGGAAGCCAGACCCTGCTTCAAGAAAGGAACCACGCCCTCCAGCAGCCAGAGCAAGACCAGCTTGGATAGCTCATGGTAACTTCAGTGGGTCATGCCCTTACCCAGACCCATAGATTTTTCATTCCAGATGGAATTAACCAGAGAGGGTACCACACAGTAAAATCTCGGTATTCAAACAAGCAGCTCCACATTCACATAACAAGTGATGGGAGGTTATGTAACTTACTTAACCCACTCTACTTTCCTCAACTGTATAATAGTACCTACTGCCCAGGCTGGGCTGGGGACTACATCAGATCATGTGTATAAAGTGCTTACCACAGTAAGTGCAACAAGAATGTGTGTTATCATTATTTTGGTTGGTATTACCAGACACCACAAAACCCTGCCTGTGTGTGCTAAAGAAAATCCTGGAAGTAGTGTCTAAGGACCAAGAATCAAGTTTTGATTCTGCCATGAGATAGCAATATAGTCATAAATGAATGATTTGAAGTCATCACAGGCTTCCTCATCTATGAAAATGGGAACATGATACCTGCTTGTAGGTCATCCAATTATCATTGGGAAGTTACATGAAATGGTATGTGCATGAGGTATCTGAGAGTATTTGGTAAAATTAACACAGACATAACCTAAAATCCACCATCCTCTTCTTCAAAGGTACACAGTTTTCCAGTGTTAACTATTTAAGAGTTTTTGGTACATAAGAGAAACAAGAAAAAGATGTGAATAAAGCTATAATCTGAGCAATGGACATGACCTCTGCCAACTGTTAGCTTTTTCTCCCTCCAGAGCAATATATAACAATAATAATAAATGACAATGTTGAGCCCACCACATGCCAAACATTATCCTAAATGTTTTTACCTAAAATCTCTTCTCTAATCCACATAAACTGTACACAGTTATTATGCTCCATTTACAACTGTAGAAGTAAAATGCAAAGCAGGTAACAAGCCCAGATTGGTAAAGCTGGGATTAGAACCAAACTGGGTAACTCTAAACCAAAGCTGCTAACCATTATGCTCTACTACTCCACCCTTCAAAGGGCCAAAGACCTGCTTATTTATTAATCCAGAAGGAAAGGATTGCATTCTGGAATTGTCTCTTGAGTTCCTTTAAAATCCCTGGCTGATCCTAGGTGTACTTGGCCAACACAGGCTGAGGTTGTGATTTCAGAGTTACGAACTAGTGATGTCAAAGAAGTGGTGAGACGGAAGTTCCATGCCTTCCCCTTTTTTCTTAGGGACTAGCAGTCTGAGAGGGTGTTTGGTAAAATTGGGTTGGAGTTACAATGTCCAGGATCTGAATTCCAGCTCTACTGATGACTAGCTCTGTGACCCTGGGCAAGTTACCTTACCTCTCTAAGAGAGCAAAAAACTTTTATCGGATATCAAATAAAAAATTATAATCTCTACCTTGCAAAGATGACAGGGAGGAATAGCAGAGGTTACATGTAGTGCCTAATATAAAGAAGGTGGTTCATAAACAGTAGCTATTATTATTCATTTTTATGTTTATAAGGAGGTAAAATCTTTCATAAAGAAAACCAACTTAAGGTTTTAGATGTCACACTTTATGAAATTTAAGATTTAATACCCTTTTCCGTCTTCCCAAAGCATTAAGCAAATGTGAGCAGTTGTCCAATATTTACATCAGTTCACGATGGTCTCGATCTGAAAGATTTCACATTTCTTTCCAATCAAAACCTTTCCTGAAGTGGTTAAATTCTGATAAGGAAAAGAAATCCATGTGGGTTAACAGAGTAATCTCCTGGGAGCATTAAAATGATTCTTGAATAATTTTCAAACATAATTGCATTTGCACTTCCCACTGCTCTAAAACCAAATCAAAATTCATTGGCAAACAACAGAATCTTGCCAGGATCTCATGATTTATCATGTAAAATTTCATTGTGTGCAGCAAGTAGCAAGGTAACATGGGTTCAAAATTCCTGATGATGTGTTTGTTCCCTCTAAGATAGACCAAGGAGAGTCGATAATTGGGACTCCAAGACTTAAATTGATAAGCCTCTAATAGGAAGGCAGGGATTTTATCATGAAGAATCGTCACAGAACTCCATAAGACAAAGGAATATTGTATGCTCAACGTGATGTATAGGACAAACTGTCAATTCCTGCCCCACCCCGGGTGGGGGAGAGCAGTAATCATGAATGAATACCTCTTAAAAATGAAGGGGGAAAAAAAAATGAAGCGAAAAGACTAATTTGAGGAGGAACTGTGAAATAGACCTATAGGTTTCCAAACAGTTCTTTCTATTTACCATACAACTTTGTCATTGTTGCCAATAGCTTCCAGGCAGAGCCAGAAGGGTAGGTGAGAGGAGACTGGGAGGGAGATGGAAGGGAACTCAGATGGCTACACCAATGTGAACAGAAGATACCATACCCAGTGATCCCACAGGACTGAAACCTGAGGCATCCCCTGACAGAAAAGACCTCTCTTAATTGAACCAGACAGTCAGCTAATTTACCTAAAACAAGGACTAGTATGGCACTTTTCAAAGACCCACACCCACCTACCAAAGTCCACTACTCCTAGAAAGGCAGTATAGGTAGAGAAACTAAGGGTTCAGATTCCAGAGCCCAACCACTTCTCTGCTGGTTTACCTAAGACAACTTCCTTAACCTCTCTGAGCCTTAGTGTTTCCATGTGAAAAGTGGAAAAAATAACAATTATATCCATCTCATGGGGGTTACAGTGAAAATCAAATGAGTGACAAGATATAAAACAGAACAATTCCTGACACAGACTAGGTGCTCAATACCTATTATTATTCTAAACAAGTTACCCCTTTGGCATATAGTTACACAGCTTACTTACAGCTCAGGATGTGTTTTTCAGGCTCTCATTCAAATCTCATGACAACCCAGGAAGGTCTGGCAGGTACCATTATCCCCATTTTACAGATGGAGATCCCATGGCTCAGAGAACTGATGAGGTTTATACAAGGTTCATAACCTAGTAATTATGGTTACTTAATTAACCATAATTAAGAGAGGCCACTTGAACCCAACGGTTTGGGTTTCAAGCTTAGAGAACTTCTGTTTACTTATCACACAGCTTACTTATAATTTTGGCTAGAAAATTACATTAAAATGAGCACTTTCATTTTAACCATGTACCACTTCCATATTTTAGCTGGTGATTATTCATTCCACAAATGGGCTCCCATATTTGTACTGGAATCTTAGCACTCAGCTGATGGGGGTACCCTGTCAGGGAGCAGGCCATTACAAGAGCCAGATCCTGTTCATCTTCCATTTGTTCTCTTGAGTTTAAGTGCTCCATCATCACATGGGATAGGGAGGACCAAAGCCAGCAGGCAAAAAACAGCCCTGTAATAAGCTCTCTCCGACAAATAAAATTCTATCTGCACCACCAATTAGATTGCACATGCCCAAAAGGCAGACTAATCACAACTTTTTAAAGTGGCCGATAGTACTACCTTGCAACTGAAGAATCAGTTAGATACTCTCAGCCAGTTGGGGAATGTTAACCCAAGTAGGTTTGGATTGCTAAGATTTGCAAATAGAACAGGTGAAAATAGAACTGGTAACAGCTGGTGGGTGATTATTCACAGAAACTCCTGATCTAGACAGGAGTAAGTCGTATAAAAGGGAAGAATAGAAAAGGAGATGCCAAAAAAGCATTTGGTCCCTGAGTTCTCCGAAGAGGAGCAGATGGGCATAATCAATTACCTAAATAATTCAGAAGAGAGAAAAGACTGCTTTCACCTGAATTAGCCAGAAAATTTTTAAAGATATAGTTTGGGGAGAGTTTTCTTTTCATCTAAACGAACTGCTTATATTTCTCTGGTTCATCAAATAATTTATTTCTTCATGAGCAGGCCTGCCTTACACAACTACTCTAACCATAGAGATAACTGCTGCTGGTGATGTCCTTTCTCTTACATTTGCACTTCTGGAAAGAATTGGTTTCAAGCCGAGTCCTTTTTTCTCCTTTGTGTACTGGTAAGCTTTTCCTCTGGAAATAAACTGGGCTGGCTGTCCCTTTGATCCCATTGTGTGATTCTATCTCGTTCATCAAGCTTTGGCACCTGACCTGTTACAAGGGTATAGAAAATAGTACAATTTGAGCATTTCAAAGTGCCGGTTTTCTATTTTTAAAAAGGGATATTTGACAACCACCTTTAGATCCACTTGCTTATCTGGGTTACGTCTTAACAAATTTTTGTGAAAGCATACCATTTATTCACCAAAATTGGAAAAAAATGAACAATGGCGAGTTCATATCCCAGTGAATATGGCTTGAAACATCCAAATCTATAACAAAGACTGACCAGAGGAGTGTCATCATATCCGTGTTACATTAGAAAATGGCCCAAGCCTGAGATTCCACAACTTGCCAGAAAGAGGACCAAAATAGCTGGGGTGAGAGCTCAGTTTTATTTTCGAGAAGACTGTAGCTACTTTGCTTCCAGTCTGTTGTGTGCGTAGATGAGAAGCGACACAGACATTTCCCTGGCCAGAAACCTCTTGGCTCCATCTTCATCAGGGACGATTGATCAGCTTTTACTGATTACAGGAAATGGCTGTTAACTGGGTGAATAAATAACACATCTGGAGGCAGAGGTCCTAAGATGATTCAGAACACCCTCCACTCTGACTCTCCTGTACAACGCAGTGGAGTACAAGTGCCTTCTCCCCGCACAAGACACTTACTGTTCACCCTTATCTTTTCATCAGACACAGAGAGCCTTGTAATAAATATCAAACTTCAAAAAACGGTCATTTCTGCAGTAAATATTTTCATAAGACAAAACACAATCAATGAAGCCAAGGTGTTTGTCCCTCCATGCTTTGGACTGAGACAATTAAAAATTTTTCTGTTGCTTCCAATCAAATGTAACTTAACCATATTGATTCTACTCATTTAAGAACACTGTAATACCTTTTCCTTCATCATTTTTGTTTAACATGTTTGAACCTTCCCTTGTAGATCCCAACCCTGAGAAGAGTTTCCCTAGGTGACATCACTGTAGCTGTTTAAACTTGCACAAAGCATTTGATGGAGAGCAGTCTGGCCTTTTCTTGTACTCAGAATTCACGCTGCAACTCACTGTTGATAGTCACACTTTTGCTTCCATTTGCTTGTGCTTCTGATTATAACTCAATATGTTTTCATTCAGTTTGCAGAGTGCCCCTTTTTAGCCTCTAGCTGCTGGATGACACCATCTGTGATTGCCAAGGAAATTAAATTAAATTAAGTTAAAATTCAATCAACAGAAGATTGTTGCTTCTATGACTTTACTAGGAACCTTGAGAGCATAAGCGTCTAAATGCCTCTCTCTTAATACAGAAACAGGCCAGCTCTGCTATAGCAACATTGGCCCGTGGTTTAAGACTCCCCAAGAGCCAGGGGCCAGTGAGTGACCCTTTCTGTCCCACCTCTCATGGCCTGCAGCAGCTGGGAGACAGATTGCTTTGCTTCTGCAGTCTTTGCTTGGCTTAGGGAAATCTTTGTTTCTTATCAAAAAGAAAGAAAACAGAACAAAACAAAAAGAAAGGTTTAAGCAAAAAGAAAAGATTATTAATTTATACAATATCTTATAGTCTAAGCCAAAATAAATTCGAGATGAATTAAGTGGTTTTATTTTACAAATAAAAATAAGCCATAAAAATAATTTTTTAAGAAAAGCAATACAATACATGGATCTCAGAATTTCTAAGCATTAAAAATACCAAGAAAAGTATTGATCAGGTTAAATATACCAAATTTGAAAAGGCCATGTCAAATAATATAAACAAAATACAAATACAAATTAAAAAAACTAGGGGAAAATGTAATGTTTATGATAGGCAATATAACCTCAACAGACATACAAACACATACATATGCAAGTGTTTGTATGAACTCACAAGAAAATAAGTAAAAATATTCAATTTATGAGCACAGTACATTAATAGAAATGAATAAATGAAAGAAATGCAAATAGACAACAATCCTTTCAAATTCACCTATTTTCAACACATGCATACATTTACACACATTACAAAAACAATAAGAAACTTCTTATTATGTAGCAAACTAACAACACACACAAAAAAAATTGTTAGTTTGGTGATGGTGGAGTAAAATAAGAACTTTTATATGCTGCTAGCAAACTGTAACATGCCACCATCTTCCTAGAAGTTAACTGGACAACATATAGGGAATCCTAACATATGGGGAGAGAAATTTATCCCAGTGAAATAACCACAGATACGCATAGGAATTTGGGGTAAAGGGTGATTATTGCAGCTTCGTTTATAACACAAAAAAACTGAGAATAGCCTAACTACCAATCTGGCTACATAAATTATATTACAAAAACAAAATGAAATATGCACTTAAAAATATGTGCAATTCTATGAAGAAATTTTTACCACCCAATTACTGTTGAAAGCAGGATGAATTTATATATGTGCATTTGGACTTGGGTTTTGTTTAAATATTATATAATGTTCAAAAGCCACATGTTGTGTATCTAATATCTGCATAAATAATTATACAATCACAGAGATTGAGAAAAAGGAGAATAAAAAATGAAAAAATGCTAAAGTAATTATTACTGAATAGTGGTCACATTTGTTACTTTAATAATCCTTCCATTTCTGTTTTTTTCAAAAATTTCTAAAATAAGATGATACTTTATAATTTTAAAAGTAACAAATATTACTTTAAGGCAGGGGGGAGGGGGGACTTGCTTTTCTAGTCTCTCCCAAATGGCAGAGGTCTTGTTCTCTTGCTGTATAGTGAGATATATTTCATTACCATTTCCCATAACCATGGTATAATTATCTTCTTAACCAGTTCATAACAGGAAGTGCAAAGACTCACAGTAAGGCAAAATACCAGTAAAAATTTCCCAAGGGAAAAAACTAAGTGGTCAAGCCAGGAAATGTGGTTTGCATTATCATATGTGGCTTCCCATTCTGCCTCCCCCACCTCAGTACTCCTCTGGGCTGCCCTTCATCCCCCATCAACACTTCACTTGAGCAAATGTGTTCAGATTTGGAAAGAAGACATTGCCATCCCATTCCATGTTCTTACTTCATCACTTTAAACTTCACTCCCCAAAACCTCAGGTTCTCACAGGTAAGCTCCGGGCACAGCAGTCAGACAGACATGTGCTCAGAAAGACCAAGAAGAGTTATTTGAATTCTGATACCTCCAAAATAGAGAACCATCATAACTATTATAGTAGGTACCATTGATTGAGCATTAACAATGTACTGTCACTTTCCTAAGTACTTTACATGTATTATCTCATTTTTATTCTTAAAACAATCCTGTAAGGTGGGCATAAATATCCCCATTTTACAGATGAGGCATTTGAAACCCAAAGAGGACAAGTAACCTGACTACTATCCCACAGTTAGAATCTGAATTCAAGTCAATACCCTTGCCTACACACCAAACCGCCATACATACCATATTATCTCCAAACAAGATGGAAAGTCATGCATTTAAATCCAACCTGGATTCCGGCTCTGCCACTGAATTTTGGTATTTAGAGGAGAGGCTTATTTATTTTAATCTTTTCTCCCTCTTTTTCAGTAAATTTTTACTGTCATGATTTGCAGCCTTATTCTCCCAACTTCTACCATCTGTTAACCAAATCTTAGTTTTAGAAATCCACATACTAGACCCCCCCCCCCAAATTAAAAACTTTATGTAGTTCAGGAGGATGAGCCTTGTTATTCTTATTTTGTAGATGCATCCACTAAGTCCCCAAGACAAGCAAAAGCATGAAACCTACGTAACTTGCAACATTTTCCTGACAGCTAGCCGCATTTGCAATATTAAAGGTTTCACTACAAACAATGCAAGTTTTGGTTCTATAGCTGATAAGCCTTATACTATTTACATATAATATGGCCTCTTTATGAATAAAACTAGCTTTATTTTGGAAAACTGATATTCTTTCTACATTCTCATTTTTTCCATGACTTAGCTCCTATGACAATAGCTACATGCCAGGTGTAGTAGTGAGTTCTTTATGTATATAGACTTATTTAATGCTCTGAATAGTCTATGAGATAGGCACTACTACGATACCGATTCACAGACAAGGAAACTGGGGCCAGGATTTGACACTTTTGCCAAACTGTTAGGCCTGGGATTTGAATCCACTACACTGCTCTCTCTACAATTAAAAAAGTCTTGGAAACTGTTATCTTATGGACAGAGCTGTTATTTGTAGTACTATTTACAACATTACTGCTAAAAGATGTGGAAAATTTGAAGCAAGTCTAGGAACACATAATGAAAATTACTAATATTTGAAAAATGGAATATATGAGGAAAGGTTAAGAGAAGTGGAACTTTTTTTAGCCTTATAAAGAGAAGACTGAAGGGAAAATTAATAACTCTTCAAAAAGAATGAAGGATTATTACGGAGAGAATGGTAATTATAGTTTATTCCCACTCCATAGAGAAGAATGTAAGTGAAAACCAGCTTAAATCGCAGCAGGAGGAAATTAAACCAACTATCAGGAAGAACTTCCAACAGTCAGTATTCTCTCAATTATGAATGTCAATTTAACCAGACTTCCTTTATATTGCCAGTTCAAGCATTCCTTCTAATGAGGTCAAGAATTCCTTTTCAAACCTCCAATGATTAAATGGTACTCAGGATAATATTAGTTTCAAATGTTTTATTTCATTTCTCAAATTTTGGACAATCGGGCACCCATACCAGGCTATGATGAAATCCACAAATGTGAATATATGATTAGCCAGACTATATGACTCCTTAACCTATCTACTTAGAAAGTGCTCACATGAATCAACAAGCCAGGTAGACATGGCATCACTTTCCTGAGATCCCTATGGACAGAAGAAGATACCCATTTGTCTGGGCACTTTTGATGGAGCCAAGCCCAGAAGCCCATAAGGAGGTGAAATGCTTTGACCTCTTGTGGTTCCTTCCTACACAATGATTCTCTAACTCCCTACATTTAGTCATCCATCCCAATAAAGCTTCATTGTAAGAACCCATGGCTTCTTCACAACTGAAAAGAATAAAGTACAGGAATAATACAGGTAAGAATTGTTGATGGGTAAGACAAATTGGACTTTGAGCTAACTTTAAAGGACCTTACTGTGTCTCTAGTTCAGATTTCTTCAATGTGGTCCTTGAACCACCTCCCATTAGAATATCTCTAGAACTAACTTGCTAAGAATTAATCAGAATCTTTAAAGGAGGCCTCCAAGAATCTGCATTTTAAGCACTCTACTCACACATTTTTGAAAATGTACATCAAGCTCTAAGAACCAATGAGATTCATGTCTAACACCTTCATGCCACAAGTGAGGAAAGAGAAGCCTAAAGAAACTAATGCTTGCACCACTTGTTACTAGAAAAATCAGGAATGGAAGCAGATGTTCAGACTACCAAGCTAATAAATTTCCCATCTACCTGGAAAAATTACAAATAGATTTTTTAGAAAATGCCCTGTGGAATAGACACTTAGCCTAACAGTAATGATCAAACAAAATTTGTCTCTCTGGATAATTCCATTCTTTGCCAGGGAGAAAAATACAAGCAACCTATGTGTCAGTCAAATTGCCTGGTACTGCAAATAACTGAATCTCATCTCTAAGTTACTTTAACTATGAAGAAATACATTAGCTCATCCTAGAAGCCATCCAGAGGTAAAGCCCACTTTGGGTCAATTGATCAAATGGTTCAGCTCTGCCATTTGAGACCCCATTTCATCATCTCTCCACTCTGCCATCCAGATCATTAGGCTAACCTGCCAACTCTCTCTGTTAAGGGTAGAACTTCTTTCCACAAAATCCCAAGAAAGATTTTCTTTGTCTTTCCTTGGCTCAAGTAAGTGTAATTTTATCCATTCCTCAACTAATTATTGGCAATGAGACTAAAAATACTACAAATGGCTCTAATAATCAGTTGGAGGTGGAGGAGTCAAGCACAGTATCCATAAAGCCTGACAACGAAAATGTCAAGAAAAGCTTTCACTCTGTCCCCCCAACAAGGGTCGACCCCCAAACAGAACCACCCAGGGGCCTTGCTTTTACAAAAACACTTTCCCTACACCTAACATGCATGCAGCTATTTTCCATTTTCAGGGTGTGTTAGCCAATTTCATTTTGGGACAAGTCCTTCCTGTCCCATACCCACAACCTATATTCACAACCATTGATTCAGTGCTGTAGGGAGAGAAAGGCATGTTTCTCACCTATGTATAACAGGGTCCTAAAAGTAGTTAAAATATATTCATGTGCAAAGAAAAATGTAATTTCTTTGTCTTCATATTGGAACTAATCTTCCTCTCAAGCCCACAGCACTCAGGGCAGCAGAGTTAAGGGTGGTTAAATTTGGCCCCATCTAGTGAACTCAGAAGGACCATTACGGTTTAAACAGCTCTTTTAAGCAACCATGTCATCTCATGTGGTTTAAAGACTTGGTATTTCACATTTCCTCCTACTCTTTTTCAAAATGGTACTTGGGTATATCAAAAGACCTAACTGCAGAGAAAAAACATCAGCCTTCAGTTCACACGACATGCTCCCACCACCCACCCTGGGTGTCTTTCACTTGAGGGCCTCTCAAGAACATACTGACTCCTGGGTGCCTGGGTGGCTCAGTCATTAAGCATCTGCCTTCAGCTCATGATCCCAGAGTCCCAGCATCAAGGCCCACATCGGACTCCTTGCTCAGCAGGAAGCCTGCTTCTCCCTCTCCCACTCCTCCTGCTTGTGTTCCCCTCTTTCTCTGTGTCACTCTCTGTCAAATAAATAAATAAAATCTTAAAAAAAAAAAAGAACGTACTGACTTCTCCACTCTACCTATAACCCACTCATTCTCTCGATAATCCTCCTGAAGCCAGGAGCAGTGGGCTTCCTCCTTTCTCTATCTGTTGGGACAGAACTCCCTCATTTCCTGCTCTCCTCCTTCAGAGGTTTAAATTATACACCCCTGTATATATAGCGTGTATATATACACCCTATATACACATTTAAATTATACACCCCTACCCTGAGCATAATAATGGTGGAGTGTAGAGAGGAAGAAACCTGATAAAAGAGTTATAAAAAGGAGTTGTTTCAAAAGTGTTATACCTATTACACACAATAATGTGCAAAATATTTAGGATAGCCTTCTGGGTAAACCTATTTCACTAACTCATGAGGATACAGAGATGAAAGAGTAGGGCAAATATAGCTAACTATAAAAACATAAAACAAAACCTATCATGCCTGTGAAATATCAAAGCTGAAAAGATATGGCTGTCCCCTAGAGACCGCGGTTTAAGTGCAAACGGGTAAAGTATCCATGAAATAAAGAAAAGAGACAGGTTTCCAGTAATCCTGACAATGTCTAGACAGGTGCCATCTAAAAGCCGTACTGGCCAGAACCGTTTTTGCCATCAATCTGCATGGCGATGGGGCCCAGAAGTATCAGTAACACCAGTGCCACTACCATGTAAGCAACAGAAAGACACAGCCAGCCCAGAGCACACAGCTGGAGAGATTCTTCTAATCCAATTATACACAGGACTTCAGTGTCATCTTAGTCCATTTTCTTAATACTTTTCCCTGAAAAATTATAAACTGAAACCTAATATAAGGTACTTGATGAAATGTTATTCAGTTGTGTTGAATAATAATTCATACTTGAGACTTAATCATTGGCCTTCTAAATGACCATATTGTTCTTTTTTTTTCCTAATATAATCACATGTTTATATATCAACTTAAACCCACATCCTATGCTTCTCCTAAAAAGGACAGACCTATAGCTTGCTATTAGGAAAACCATATCTTTTATTTTTTTCCCCAAATACTTTTATTTTGTCAGTGTTACAAGATTAATTGTTCATGCACCACACCCAGTGCTCCATACAATACGTGCCCTCCTCAATACCCATCACCAGGCTCGCCCAATCCCCCACTCCCCTCCAAACCCCTCAGTTTGTTACTCAGAGTCCATGGTCTCTCCTGGCTCATCGCCCCCTCCAAGTTCCCCCCATTCACCCTTCCTTTCCTTCTCACAATACCCTCCATGT
Source organism: Nasua narica (assembly GCA_028533885.1). Classification (NCBI taxonomy): domain Eukaryota; kingdom Metazoa; phylum Chordata; class Mammalia; order Carnivora; family Procyonidae; genus Nasua; species Nasua narica. The sequence continues at coordinate 36,019,113 of CM052797.1, read as the reverse complement.
TTTTTCTTATGCTCCACGTGTAAGCGAGACCATAAGATAATCGACTCTCTCCGCTTAACTTATTTCACTCTGCATAATCTCTTCCAGTCCCGTCCACGTTGATACAAAAGTTGGGTATTCATCCTTTCTGATGGAGGCATAATATTCCATTGTATATATGTACCATATCTTCCTTATCCATTCATCTATTGAAGGGCATCTTGGTTCTTTCCACAGTTTTGCGATTGTGCCCATTGCTGCTATGAACATTGGGGTACATTTGGCCCTTCTTTGTACCATATCTTTTAAAAATCATTCTTTTTGTTAAGAAAAAAACCAAAGACCTTCTTGTAACTTAGATTGAAAAAAAATTAAGAATTTAGTTTTAGTTTCAAAACATTATAAATACTTCTGCTAAACCAGCTTCAATGTTAGCAGTCAATGCTAATTAGCCAGTCAATGCTAATTAAAAATGCATTAAAATGGAGGGAAAAGATAAAGAAGACAGAGGTAGAGAGAGGAATGACTAGTAACACTATGTCAACACCGCTTCTATATGCAAATAGAAAAATACATGTAATGAGGTTTTATTAGATGAAGATGCAAGTTTTCATCTGTTTTTCTGTTTCTGCTTTAAAATAGGACACTGTGTGATGCCTGGGTGACACAGTCGGTTAAGCATGACTCTTGATTTCCATGCAGGTTGTGATCTCAAGGTCGTGAGATCAAGCCCCATGTTGGACTCTGCGCTCAACACGAAGTCCACTTGAGTTTCTCTCTCCCTCTCCCTCTGCTCCTCCTCCCTGCTTGCTCTCTCTCTCTCTCTCAAATAAATAAATCTTAAAAAATAATTAAAAATAAAATACGAGACTTTGTGACTAAAAGATTATTTTTGGAAAATGAATTTGGAGAAAGATGTCCTCAGCTAAGTCATACTTAGTAAAAAGATGTTCATTCTGAAAAATTAAATCTGTCAAGGCAGCAAAGAAAGATGATGTCTAAACTGGAATTCGAAGGAGGAATGAGATTTCTCCAGGTAGAGAAGACAGAGGGGAATGGACATAAAGACATCTCAAAAGAAGAGAATGGCATATGCAAGACAAAAATGTGAGTAGTCACTTGGTGTATTCATATACCATGCCACTGATGTGAAGAAGAAGGGGATGTGAAGGAGCCTTAAAAATAGGAGTGGGCTCCCAAATGTCAAGTATAACACAAGGACAGAATATTACCAGAATATCTGGTGATATGGAAGTCACCAGCAACCCTGGTCTGAACAGCATCAGCGGTCAAAGCCATCTTGCAGTAGGTTTAGTAAACAGGACACTGAAGCATGATATGAATGAGCTATGATGGGGGGAAAAAAGAGATTGTCTAAAAACCCATAAGCATCAGAGAATAAAAGGAAAATTTTGTTCTGTTTTTTCCTAGAATGGGAGAACTTGATCACAGTTTAGTCTAAGGGAAGGAGAAGAGAGAAAGAAGCTGAAGATACAGGATAAAAGAGATACTCTTGATAGAGCGGGGTTCCAGATGAGAAGGGTGGAACAGATCAGGGAGGATAATGCCTCCTTTGGGTCTAGAGAACAGATACAGAGATAAATAAGTTTTCAGACAGGGAGGAGACAAGAAATTAAAGAGTTCTCAATTAATCTCAAACTTCTCGTAAGTAGAAACCAGGGCTATCTATTTATATTTAAACACCATTATGTTCCATACATGATTTAAGGTAGCTAAATAGGGCCGTCCATCTACTAAGAGAGATAGGCCTTGGAGAGGGGACAGAGTTGTTGAGGGAAATGGAAGTACTGACCAAAAAGAAAGAAAGGTAAGTGGTAGGGGATCTTGAAGCCTAAAAGATACTAGAAAACATGAATTTGTACTAACACAAACATGCACAGTTCCTGACAAACTGAGAAGCTTGAGGAGTGGGTAATGTTGGAGTGACAAAGAGCAGGAAGGGCAGGAAGTTGCCATCATAGAAAAGGGTCATGGGGCTTGAGATTTCAGGTATGGCACACTCTGCACGATGGCAAGGTGTTGCTGTAGATGAGAATTACTGATGGGGAGAAGTGATGAAGGCCACTGGCATTGAGATCAAGGAATTGGAAAGAGGGTGCTAAATACATTGCCTATGTGATATAAGAAATCACTCAGGTGTTGGTAGAAATGAGAAGAAAAGACTGCATGTCACTCACAAGGGGAAGATCAAAGTGGAAGGAGGTTATAGCAACAGAGCATGGAAAGGTGTGAGCAAGCTCAGTGTGAGCTTCCCAATAGGCAGAATGTTTAGTGAATCAAGAGAATGGTATCAAAGACATTGTGGGGAGGGAGAGACGCTATGAACAGAGAGAAGTGCACTCATCTAGAGGGCTGCAAGGCAAGAAATGTCTATACAAGAGAAGCCAACCTTACTTGGGCCCAGAAAATAGGAATGCTGTGAGAAGAGTCTTAAGCACAGAGACACAGTGGAAAGATGAATAGGAAGATCTTGAGTGAAGATAGGGGTCAGGGGAGTGGATGCCCTAGGGAAACATGGAAGCAAAAAGATTGAAGGAAAATTAGTAATAGAGAGTCAGCATATCTATCATGCCCAAGACCTTGGACTTGGATTGAATTAACCAGACTCCAGTTTTCCAGTTCCTGGGTAATGCTGTTAAGGCCCAGAAAAGGCCAAGGGCCAGAGGGATGTAGGGCCCAGTTCTGCAGCGGTTCCCCACTCCAAACCCTGTGCAGAAACTGACCAGTAGCCCCTGGTTATACCCAATCCAGTGGCCTGGGCATCTCAACTGCTATGTCCCATTTTATTAAGGTTAGCTGTCACCAGTTTGCATCATACAACTTTTTTTTTCCTTATTTAACTCTGGCATGTTGGTAAATTTTCTGCTGAGTTGTAGTTTATCTTTCCCAGCTATAGTGTAGACTCTATAAAACTGTGATTGGTTTTACTGACCAATTTAGTTAGCTTACAACCTGGCTAGTAGTTCTACTGTTTTGTAGTCTGGAAAGGAAATAAATTTTTGATGCCAATTTCCCTCCTTCCACTGTCTGCTTGTGGTCAAGTGACCTAGATAAATTGGGCCACTAATATTCACATCCCATGTGCAGTGACATCTAGCTATTTGGTTCACAATTAAATAGAGTTATTACAACTGGTACTACAAGTATTTATCATCTTAACTTCCCTGCCTATACCAATGTAAGTTTTAACTATTTTTGCCACTTGAGAACCAAATGTTTTCTATGGGTTTTCTTTCATTGCTTTATGGTTAACCATCTCAATTACAATAAGACCAGATATTTATAGACTTCCTTGTTCTCTTTATTAATTTGATCTTTAATCCTTTAAGCCTGTCACAACTGTCTTAGTAGCCCAAAGAATATGCAATCTCCATAAAATGCCTAGATGAAAATTTTCACCATAATCATATTTATTTGCATCTATCTTCCCTAGCAGATCCTCTTCCACATATACATTTTGAAAAAATAAATCAAGAGAAAGGTTTGTCTTTCATGTTTCCCACATAAGGCAGCTTTAATGGGTTTTTCTATATGCTTGTTTGAAACTATAACCACTGTTGCCAGTAGAGCTGGGTCTACGTACACAAACTTTATATTCATTGTGGTAGATGAAGAGTTAAATTAAAGAACCAGCCAGCAACTGAAGATAGAAAGAAAGGAGATGGACCCTACCAGGCCTCTCTCTCCATTCCTTGTAACCTCTGGGTTCTTCATGAATACAGATTCATCTTCATGGAAACTAGGGTTTCTCAACCTCAACACTATTGATATTTGGGACTGGACCATTTTCATTGGCCGGGGAGAGGGGGGTGTCCCGTCCATTGTAGGATGTTTAACAGTATTCCTGGCCCCTACCAAGTGTCCTCTACTCGGTGGGGGAGGGGTGCCTGAAGCACCATGCCCCATGTACTCTCTGGGTTGTGATAACCAAAAAGGTCTCCAAACTTTGCCAAATGTGCCCTATGAGGCAAAATTGCCTCCATTTTCTCAAATGATTTTCTCACTGATTTAAGAGACCATCCTCCCTCCACCACGACCTTTACTCCCCAGAAGAAATGCCAGGTAAGAAAACAGAAAGAAGGAAAGAAAAAAAAAAGAGGGAGAGAGGGAGGGAAAAAAGGCAATAGCAGGTAAGAGAGGAGGTAGGGGAAGAAAGAGACAGAGAAAAAGATGTAGACAGATAAAACAAAATATGAAAAGAGAAAATAAAAAAACAAGGGAGATTGTTAGTAGAAATTTAGATCTTAAGTCCAAATATGAAATGCATTTGTCTACCTTCCTCTAGGCCTCATCCTAATTTCAAAGATGAAAATTTTATGGCAAAATCCTTAACTCCCCCCGCAAAAAAAGACTTAGACTAACAAATTTGCATACATAAAGGTTTTTAAAAGAGAAAATATAAATCAGATTGTGATAGGTTCCTCTACTGCAAATCAACCAATCCCCCTAAAAATATTCACTGCAAAGAGCTAGGTTGCAAGTGTTAGCAAAAGGCTGGAAGTACAGAGGCTCTGCTCACCTGAATTAACTATCATTTGTATGTTTGCTTAGCTTTGTTTCCCAATCATTCTTTAATATTCAATGCTATGAATAAAGAGCATGGAACTTAGTGCCTTGTTCTTAACTGAGGTTAAGGAGGGAGGACATGATCAGAGAGCTAATGTAAATGGTACTTAGAAGTGTTGGGCAATGACTATGCACAGCTTTCAGTGAATCCCTTAAGGAGTTTAAGTACAGATGAATACTAGCAAAGAAATCTAAACTTTCTATCCATGGCTTTAGCAAGTTCATTAATTAGCTGCATGTACATAGTTTTTATGAGAATGTCATTCTTACGCTTTAATAAAATTGAGCTCCTCCTAAAATATTTAAGACTATACAAACTCAGTCAATTCAGGTATGTTATCTGATGGCAAACAGGTAGAAATTATAAAATAAGGTAACTTCATTTGAACCAAAAAAATCATTTAAACTGTATAAATAATTATAATCTAATTTAACTAATTGTCACTGGATATCTCTTCATATACTGCTAACCTGCTAGCCTACAGATACAAATGGGATCACTTTAATGATAATCCCCATATGCCACTTGCCCTTGCTCCCAGTGCATCGTGAGGACCCCACTTCCTGGCAAGTATCTCCTAAATTTGACTGGAATTCCAGGGATTCTCCTAATAGGTGAAATCAGTTGACCTGTTATCCTAATTAGGCCCCTTCTGCTGTCAATAGCTGATTGTCAATGGCTTTGGTCCCATGAAGACCAAAGAGTGACCATGAAGGGGTTAGGGGAGAGAAAATCTATCTCCCTTCTATGTATTATATTCTCTTGGAGAGAATTCAAAACATGGGTGTTTGCGTTTCAAACAGGCCTTTCAAATTTCACCTCTGTCTTCTTCTCCAATAAGACCCTGATCTGACAATAACCAAACTGAAAGAGTAACAGTCACCACACACTTTGCCCCACCAACAGTCACTACTTGATCAATTGCCACATGCTTGGTTCTTTCTTACCTTGAGATAAGCTCCCTCCCTAATGATCATTCAGGTCTCATGCCAACAGACCTTTAGTTGCCCTTCCCTACCAGCCTGCCAGCTGTATGCAAGGACCAATTCAAGAGCCTTGGAGAGTTTTCCTTTATACCAGACAAGCTCTGATGGACTGACCTGACTATGTTCCTTCTCAGAGAATCTGAGGCCACCCACAGCCTTTGTTAAGTGGGCAGTAGATCAAGCAGCCTCAACTATGACATAGTTGATTGGAACAACAGCGAACACCTGACCTAAAGAGGAGACTTCCCACAGCTGGTTAGCAACCTGTATCTTGGAACACAAAGGCCATCTAGACCAATTAGATTTTTATCCTGGAAACAATTAGTGGCAGAATAGAAAATTTAAAAATGCAATGACTTATATCATTGGTGGTAAATCCATAGACTTCTGATGCCCCTGTCTTACCCTCTTGGAGGCCTGGGCATTCAATTAAGCCTTTCAATATCATTATAATAAAATTTCCACTAAGTTTTGGCCAGGTAGAAAGGATTTGTAATCCCTTATACCAAATTCTGATTAAAACAACTATATAGAATTTCAAATCCAGAAGGTTTAATTTGGCCTCTAGTTAGTCCTAACTGGTTCATCCAGAGAAGAGTAATATACACTCTAAAGACTGCCCTAAGATACTGTCCTATTACATGTCTTGAGGGAAGAAGCTGAAACAATTATAAGTCATTCAGGGTTATAACGTCTGGCAGAGAGCCTCCAAATTCAAGAGTACAAGGGACAGTCAGAAGTCAAGCAAATGAGTTTTCCACATAAAGTATCATATCATCTGCAAAGAGTGAGACTTTTTCTTTGCCATTTCAGATGCCTTTTATTTCTTTCTGTTGTCTGATTGATGAGGCTAGGACTTCTAGTACTATGTTGAATAGCAGTAGTGATAGTGGACACCCCTGCTGTGTTCCTGACCAATAGCGAAAAATTCTCAGTTTTTCCCCATTAAGAATGATATTCACTGTGAGTATTTCATAGATGGCTTTTATGATATTAAGGTATATACCCTCTATCTTTACACTGTGAAGACTTTTAATCAAGAAAGGATACTGTACTTTGTTAAAGATTTTTTCTGCATCTATTGAGAGTATCATATGGTTCTTGTCCTTTCCTTGATTAATGTAGTGTATGACACTAATTGATTTGCAAATGCTGAACCAACCTTGTAGCCCAGGAATAAATCCTACTTGGTCATGGTGAATAATCCTTTTAATGTACTGTTGGGTTCTACTAGCTAGTATTTTGGTGAGAATTTCTGCATCCATGTTCATCAGTGATATTGGTCTGTAATTCTCCTTTTTGATGAGGTCTTAGTCTGGTTTGGGGATCAAGGTAATGCTGTCCTCATAAAATGAGTTTGGAAGTTTCCCTTCCATTTCTACTTTTTGAAACAGATTCAGAAGAACAAGTATTAATTCGTTAATGTTTGGTAGAATTCCCCTGGGAAGCCATCTGGCCCTGGGCTCTTATTTGTTGGGAGATTTTTAATTACTTCTTTAATTTCCTTACTGGTTATGGGTCTGTTCAGGTTTTCTATTTCTTCCTGGTTCAGTTTTAGTAATTTATACATCCCTAGGAATGCATCCACTTCTTCCAGATTGTCTAATTTGTTGGCATATAGTTGCTCATAATATGTTCTTATAATGTTTGAATTTCTTTGGTGTTGGTTGTGATCCCACCTCTTTCATTCACGATTTTACTAATTTGGTTCCTTTGTCTTTTCTTTTTGATAAGTCTGGCCAGGGGTTCATCAATCTTATTAATTCTTTCAAAGAACTAGCTCCTAGTTTCTGTTCTACTGTTCTTTGGTTTCAATTTCATTGATTTCTGCTCTGATCTTTATTATTTCTTTTCTCCTGCTGGGTTTAGGATTTATTGGCTATTCTTTCTCCAGCTCCTTTAGGCATAGGGTTAGGTTGTGTATTTGAGACCTTTCTTGTTTCTCGAGAAAGGCTTGTATTGCTATATACTTTCCTCTTAGGACCACCTTTGCTGCATCCCAAAGGTTTTGAACAGTTGTGTTTTCATTTTCATTTGCTTCCATGAATTTTTTTAAATTCTTTTTTAATTTCCTGGTTGACCCGTTCATTCTTTAGTGTAATGCTCTTTAGCCTCCATGTATCTGAGTTCTTTCCAACTTTCCTCTTGTGATTGAGATCAAGTGTCATAGCACTGTGGTCTGAAAATACGCAGGAAATGATCCCAAACTTTTGGTATCAGTTGAGACCTGATTTGTGACCCAGGATGTGATCTATTCTGGAGAATGCTCCATGTGCTCTAGAGAAGAATGTATATTCTGTTGCTTTGGGATGGAATGTTCTGAATATATATGTGAAGTCCATCCGGTCCAGTGTGTCCTTTAAAGCCCTTATTTCCTTGTTGATCTTTTGCTTAGATGATCTGTCTATTTCAGTAAGGGGGGTGTGAAAGTCCCTTACTATTATTGTATTATTGTCAATGTGTTTCTTTGATTTTGTTATTAATTGGTTATATAATTGGCTGCTCCCATGTTAGAGGCAACATGGTAATACTTAGAATTGTTAGATCTTCCTATTGGACAGACCCTTTAAGTATGATATAGTGTCCTTCCTCATCTCTTATTATAGTCTTTGGTTTAAAATCTGATTTATCTGATACAAGGATTGCTACCTCAGCTTTCTTTTGATGTCCACTAGCATGGTAAATAAGTTTTCCACCCTCTCACTTTAAATCTGGTGTCTTTGGGTCTAAAATGGGTCTCTTGCAGACAACATATCAATGAGTCTTTTTTTTTAACCAGTCTGATACCCTGTGTCTTTTGATTGGTGCATTTAGCCCATTTACATTCAGGGTAACTACTGAAAGATATGAATTTAGTGCCCTGTAAGGTGACTGTTACTGTGTATTGTCTCTGTTCCTCCCTGGTCTATGTTACTTTTAGGCTTTCTCTTTGTTTAGAGGAACTCTTTCAATATTTCTTGCAGGGCTGGTTTGGTGATCAAAAATCCTTTTAGTCTCTGTTTGTTCTGGAAGCTTTTTATCTCTCCTTCTATTTTCAGTGACAGCCTATCTGGATATAGTATTCTTGGCTGCATATTTTTTTGTTTAGTACCCAGAATATATCATGCCAGTCCTTTCTGGCCTGCCATGTCTTTGTGGAGAGGTCTGCTGCCAATCTAATGTTTCTACCATTGTAGGTAACAGACCTTTTGTCTCGAGCTACTTCCAGGATTTTCTCTTTGTCTCTGAGATTTGTAAGTTTAACTGTTAGATGTCGGAGTATTGATCTATTTTTATTGATTTTGAGGGGGGGCTCTCTGTGCCTCCTGGATTTTGATGCCTGTTTCCGTCCCCAAATTAGGGAAGTTTTCCACTATAATTTGCTCCAACATACAATGGAATATTATGCAGTCATCAAAAAATGAAATCTTGCCATTTGCAATGACGCGGATAGAACTAGAAAGTAATGTGCTAAGTGAAATAAGTCAATCAGAGAAAGACAATTATCATATGATCTTACTTATATGAGGAATTTGAGAAACAAGGCAGAGGATCATGGGAGAAGAGAGGAAAAAATGAAATGGGACAAAACCAGAGAGGGGGACAAACCAGAAGAGATTCTTAATCTCAGGAAACAAACAGAGGGTTGCTGGAGTAGAGGGGAGTAAGAGGGGTGGGGTGGCTGGGTGATGGATATTGGGGAGGGTATATACTATGGTGAGCACTGTGAATTGTGCAAGACTAATGAATCACAGACCTGTACCCCAAAACAAATAATACATTATATGTTAATTTAAAAAAAAGAAAATGTTCATTAACAATTTATTTTGTAATTAGAGACATTGAAATAATGTGATTTGCCCAAGTTTCCATAGGGAGACAATGGGAACTTTGAAAGTCTATTCATTCAGCTAATTGTTCCTGAGTGATACACATTGTAGTTTGCCTCCGGACTCCTAATCCACTGATTTTCTTCTATTCTAGAAGAACGTTTTAGTTGCAAATAATATAATTTCAATTCAGACTCACCTAAAAAATGAAGGCAACTTGTTTGCTCATGTGACTGAAAAAAAAAAAAAAAGAAGAAGTAAAGTAAGTGAGAAGCTCAGCTCCTGGCCATCTTTGCTTCTCTTTGACACATTCCAAGAAAGTCCAGGCTGTACTGCTATTCCTGACAAGATGTTGAAATGTTGGGGCACCTGGGTGACTCAGTGGCTTAAGCCTCTGCCTTTGGCTCAGGTCATGATCTCAGGATCCTGGGATGGAGCCCCGCATCGGGCTCTCTGCTCAGCAGGGAGCCTGCTTCCCCCCCTCTCTCTGCCTGCCTCTCTGCCTACTTGTGATCTCTCTCTCTCTCTGTCAAATAAATAAATGAAAATCTTTAAAAAAAAAATAAAAGATGTTGAAATGTTATTCTCTACCAAGACAATCGGTGACTGTCATTAAATTCTAAAACCTTGATCAAACTTTCAAAGGGCAAAGAGTCTGAGTGATGATGCAATAGACCCCTCTTACTTGTGGCTGCCAATGATTTTGTTAACCTTTCTCACCATTTTGGTGATTTTCCACATTATAGATTATGTTTTTCCCAAGGAGAATCCAAAAACTTCCATTTCAAGTATCTTTTGCATCTGACTACCCTCAACCAAGCACAGTAACCCTCTGAGACTAGGAAAGCAAGTATCTTTTGCATGTGACTACCTTCAACCAAGCACAGTCACCCTGTGAGACTAGGAAAACAAGGTAAATTCTGTGAGGCCCCAAGACTCTTCTGGAAAGCAGAGTTATGAAGCTGTTGAGTGCATCTGCAGTAGCCATAGCAGAGTTCTGCCATTCCAGGTAGTGGTTTCATAAATGTTGAGTGGCAGGTAGTTGTAGCAGTGTTCTTTCTGTTGGACTACCGTGGAACAGTCCTGTGGAGTGATTGAGCATTCCTCCTGGCTACTCACTTCTGTTGTGTGGCAACCAAGCTTGGTTCTCTGACTGTCCCCAAAATCTATAAGCTGTCTGATACCCTGTAACAAATCCTTCTCTGCTTAATCTAACTTGAGTGGGCTCTGTGGATGGCAAATTGAACCCTGGCTGACCGAAAGCCAGTTAGGAAATCCTCTTTCACACCAGCAAAGAAAGCTGCTCAAGCAGGGCTGAGCATGACAAGTGATACAGAGAAAAAGCAAATGTGTCTGTGATGACCCACAAAGTCCCAAATGGGTAGTCTAAGAGGTGGAAATAGAGAAAAACACTTTCAATGAAATGCAATAAAGTTTGTCATATGACAGGCACTTGCAGGATCTCATCCTTCCCTCCTCCCTCCCCAAGCACTTATTTTGCTGTTTTCATGTTCACTGGCAACTAACGTATGTCCCTCCACTAGATTCTGAACTCCTTAAGAATAGAAACTCTATTTATCTTTTTCTCACGCATGTCAAGATCTGAGCACCATGTTTTGACTTAGTAGGTGCTCTAGTCATCCTTAGTGGGTGTGTTATGACTGTTGGTTGCAAGAAGTTGCCAGTTCCTCCTTTAACGAACAATAGAATAGACAAAAAAGCTTCCTTTGATTCATTTTACATCAGGATATGGCCTCAAAAAGTCTATATATGAGGTGAGATCAAGTGGATCCCGCCAGACAGGAGTCTTACTGACAGCTAGCACTACCTCTGGTGGTTCTCCAATTTGTATTTATATCTACACACGCCTCTTCCATCAAAATATGCCATATGCAACTAAAAGATATTGAATCAAATATTAATGCCCAAAATGCCCATGCACTTTTGTAAAGCCTTCAACCTTCCTTACAAAGGATTTTAATGCACTCTTATAATTTTACTTCAGCACAGTGCAATCAGCAAATATCAATTTCTCTCTGGGACCACAAAGACTTGTTAACTGCAGTTCTACTATGCACGCCGTAGTAAGAGAGAGAGCTGCTGTGTCAGACTCTCAGAAATTATTTCATCTCTGCAGATGTTGGCATGAGGAAACAATGGAGCATGAGAAATAGGCTCCTAGTGGCTTGTTTTTAAGAGGTGATTTCAAAGCATTCTGTCTTAGGTGCCCATACCTCTTTCTCTGCTTGTTAAATTCCTACCCATTCTGTGAGGCTAAGCTTAAATGTTACTCCACAAGTCTTAATCACCTGAACCAAACTGCTTCCAGTGTACTTTACTTCCACTTCCTTTGTCCACTGATGTTTATGTCTTATATAACCTTAAGGTAAGCAGCTTGAGAGTAAAAATGAGATATTTTTCATCTTTGCATCCCAGTACATTAGAAGTCATGAAATATTTGTCAATGGATAAATGGCAAAAATGTGTCCTTTCTCCTACCATGGTTAAGGTGGAGGGGTCTTGACAGTTTAGAAAAAATATAACTGAAATAGGCTTTTGTGGGCTAGTTTAGAAACAAATCACTTTTTAAAAACATTGTTTCATGGAGGGGGGAAAAAAAAGGATCTGATTCCCCTAAAGGAAAAGTAAGGCTTTATTTTTTGCCTTTTTCAATGACAAAATAATCAGACTGCTTGTTTTTCAAAAGCACATGCTATGTCTAGGCAGATGGAAAATACAGCGGGCTATTAGGTGGGGCTGTTTCCCTTTTCCCTCCTCACACTAGCCTATGCTTCATTGCCTTTAACTTCTTCTGGAAGGATAATTCACTCTCAGCAAATGAGTCACCAATAAGTTAGCAAGTAGCTCTATGGTACTGCCAAATTTCAACTATGCACTTAGAAATGTTCATCATGTGTGAACATTAAAAAATATGTACTCACTAAATGATGCCCTAATAGTGCTTATTTCTGCTCAATACAAAAAACCGACACAGCATTCCATCAGGGTTATTAGCAAAGATTTTCATGGCAATTTAAGGTTGGGGTTTTTAATTCCAGATCTATAAACAATCAGTATTTCCTCCTGGGTTCTATCCCCACAATAATAGTACACTCCCCCCAGGAGGAAAGTATTGTCTTAGATCAACTTTTCCTACAGTGCTTCGGTTAATAGGTAACATGTAGAATCCTATGGTCAAATAAGTTTGGAAACCACTGACTTTAACAAAATCAAACAAATTAATTTACTTAGGAGTTTTGCAGATAGCATGCACTGTGAATCTCAGAAGGATTTCTCTAAGATCTTATGTTTTGAACATACATTTTGGAAAATGTTTTCTTTATAATCTGAGTGCCCTTTCCTAATTTCCTACTAAACTACTCTGTATCAGTGATGGAGAAAGCAAAAGTGAGTGGTGCTAATGTCCTCTTAATGTCTTTTTTCTACAAATAATAGCATAAAATACAATAAATTTCCCATTGCAAACATTTACAGAAGAAACTCATACCTTAAAAAGAAACAAACTCGTCGGTACCTCAACAATTCTCTGACAACCAGCAACTTTTGTTCATCAAGTTTAACCTAACTTTCTCCCCAAATACTTTCCTATAGTAAAGTAATAGTAATTATTATGACTATCCTATAGGGAGTTTTTAATATGTTCCAGGAGCTATGCTAAATGCAGTTTTTCATTTAATCCTCAAATCTGACAAGGTGGGAATTATGACTGAAGAAACTGAGACAGAGAATTTAACTAACTCAGTCAGGGAAGTGGCCGAACCAGGCCCCAGGGTCCATGCCATAGCCACTGGGGGGCACCTCCTCATTGCTACGACTCTAGATTTAATAAGTGCTGCTCTCAGAGGCTCTCATTTCCTGGCTGCCTCTGTGTTCATGTAAACATTTTACCAACCAAAGCCTTCTAACAGGCTAGATTCTAATTCCTTCCTTGACTACCTACTTAGACCTAATGAGAGGGGAAGGTGCTAACTGGCTAATTAACTGTTCACTTCCTTCTGAGTTGCTGTCTTTTGTTATTTTCATAAACTCCTTCAAGCATCAGAATCAGAGAGAAGCTTCTTTCATGCTCTTCCCAAGGAAGGCAATCTGAAATGTAATCACCAGTTCTCACTTTGCGTCTTCTGCATTCTTTCTTGCAGACAGCAGAGAGGAGAAAAATTGCAGAAACAAAGTACCATGTGTCTGAGGTCAGACTCTCCACTTGCACTCACTCAGTTGGGATTTCTTTCCCTCTCTGTCCTGACAGGTTAAGCATTAGTACCTGATACAGGTTCACGTTCAATAGTTGCTCAAGTGCTTTGACTTCAGCATTTTACCATCTGCTTTCACTAACTCTGTTTGTCTCTTTTCCTGAACATTCTAAAGAGCATTTGAACCCAGAGGACAATATTTCCCTTAAGACACATGGGCATTTCCTCACTGCTTTGTTTGCAGGTTGTTCTTTAATCAACAAGGTCGTGGGACAGCCATGTCATCATCCAATCTTACATGTGAAGAAGTGAGGCACAAAGGGACCCATTAGGGCTATGTAGTGATGATTCCTCAGGTTTTTCAAGAAGGGTAAGTAAGAAATCAAATGTCCACAGCAATCTCAGATCTGTCTCTTTTGTGTCTTCAAGGTAGAGTTTCATTTTCAACCTCTAGATAGATTTTTGCATGAGCCTGAACCCCATTAAAGGATTACAGTCAGGGCTTTGATACCAACTCTTAAACATTCTAAAAAACAAAGTGAATTTTTTGAATAAGAGCTTTAAGTATGTACATGAGTTAATAGCACATACTTTAAAGCACACACTTTAATAGAGTGAGTTATTTTACAAGCCTTTGGAATTAAACTACTTCCTTGAGTTATTCTCATTCCTCTCTCCTGATACCAACATCTTCATTCCACTAAATCTTTGGAGAATTCCAGACGTTGTAGCCCTCTATGACTCAGAGAGTAATGACATAGGGCTTCAACTCACAGATCCTCAGATCTCTGTCTGTCCAGTACTTTCAGGGTCAAATACCTTGGGTGCTGAGTGCACATGAGATAGTGTTAAGAAAAACATGTCTGAAGGACAAGATAAAAGACCTAAATGTGGGGTTGCCTGGGTGGCTTAGTTGGTTGAGCTTCTGACTCTTGATTTCAGCTCAGGTCTTGATTTCAGGGATGTGAGACTGAGGCCGGCTCCACGCTCAGTGGGGAGTCTGTTTCTCTCCCTCTCTCTCTGCCCCTCTCCCTACTTGCACGTGCTCACACACGCTCTCTCTCCCTCAAATAAATTAATAAAGCTTAAAAAAAAAAAAAAAGACCTCGGGGCACCTGGGTGGCTCAGTTAGTGAGGTGGCTACCTTCGGCTGAGGTCATGATGCCAGGGTCCTGGGATCAAGCCTCACATCAGGCTCCTTGCTCAATGGAGAGCCTGCTTCTCCCTCTGCCTCTGCCTGCCACTCCCCCTGCTTGTGCTTGTTCTGTCTCTCTCTCTCTCTCGCTCTGTCAAATAAATAAATAAAATCTTAAAAAAAAAAAAAGACCTCAGTGTGGATGGTGTCTGCTCTTTCTCACAGGCAAGATAGTCAAGTGAAAACAGCATGCACTTAGGAACAATGCAGACCTAGTTTCTTTCAACCCAACTCCACCACGTATGAGTTCTGTGACTTTGAGCAACTTATTTAATCTTCCTGAACCTCAGATTCCTCACCTGTATAACTGCAGTTAATATGCACCTAAAAGAGTTTTAAGCATAAAATTAAATAATATATAAAAAATTCCAATCACACTGCCTGACACATGAGAGATAGTCAATAAACATTCACTTCCTTCCTGCCCTTCAGCTTCTTGATTGTAAGGTAACTAGATAATAATAATGTTTTGTCTCAAGGGAACTTTTGAGAAAATATTGTGGGAATATCCAAGACATAGAAATATTCAACAATGATAAAAATAATACTAGCAGCCACTATCACTATCATTACCTATAATATTTTTTAGGAAGATGTCTTTAAGCCCAAGAACCTGATGTCTTGATTCAATTTTGCCACGACACATGTGTGTCCCCACATGTCTTTTTGCCCAGTGGAGGGAATGGATAGGCAGGTGAGGTGACCACATTTATCTCAATATCACTTAAATCTCAGGAAACTTTCCTTACTAGCATTTATTTCACTCCCAGCCTAGTTTCAGATCAGGCAAACTGGAAAGTCGGAATAGGAATTTTTTAATCCTGATAGCTCAACACAAAAGACTAGAATGTTTGCTTTGCTTTGTTTCTAGAGTTCATTAAGGATAAATACACTTGATCTAGACATGGAGGTTGTGACCCACAGCCCCTCCTCATATTTCCATAGGATAGTTTGGTCTTCTGGGGCTTGCACAACTAAAGATTCTGGGGTCATGTGGCTTCTCTTAGGTCCCAAGTCACTGTGCTTGATTTAATTCATCTGCTACACACAAGTGAATTAATCCAGTCTCTGTCTCCCTCCATGCATATATGTAGTAACTGATAAAAATTCATTTACAATGTTAATTTTAAATTAATGCCATCTTTCTGTGATATTTTATTTGAAGTTAGTACAATAAATCCATTTGTGTAGCCCAGCCATACAGTGTTTCTTTGTAGATTTAGGCTAAATTGTCACATAAGAGTAAAATATCTTAAACATCCATTCACCTGAAAAATCTACCATGTTACACCTAGATTCTATCACCATTAGACAATTACTATCTGTGCTAATGCCATTATGTATCTTTCTGTATGTTCTCTCTGCAACTGAACTACATTCAGGACTTTCTTCTGGAGCTGAGATGAAAATGTAGCATTATTTTATCCAAGATTTTAAATGCCTAGAGATATTGATCCAGCCTGCTAGCCTGCTCAGAAGGATGCCCCACTTGCTGCATTGTGCTTAGAGACAATCTAATAAAAGCTTCCTGAATAATAAACAATGGGAGCCCACCAATTCTAAAAATTTAGATTGACAGGAATAATCCCCTCCCTGGAAAAGACAGACCAGCGGGCGCTTCCCATAAACCCATTACTGCCTACTCACCCATAAGCCTATAGAAGATGTTGGATTATTGGAACTCTAAGCTTTAAGAGAAATTGCTTTCCTAAATTTGACCTCCCACACTAAATATAAAATATGGACCATCTGTAATGAAGGGATTGCAGCCCAAACAGCCATCATCTCTCTAAGGCAGAGGTTAGAAGGTTGATGCACATTGGTTCCAAAGGGATGGGGATGGGGATGACCTTTTGCCTTGAAAATGGTCACTTGGAGCTGTAATGTGAGAGAAAGAGGTCAGGTATTAGCCAGTAAAGATTCTGTGAAGCTTCTGCCTTGTTAGACTCTTACACAGGGTGGAGTAGAGAAAGCCACAAAAGCAATATGAGAAAACAGCATCAATTCTCATAGACGTGAGAATGTAATACAGAGACAATGTGAAACTGGATATACTTCACATGGAGAATATGTTTCAAGGCCTTTCAAAATAAGTAACTGTAGATAAAAGAGGATTTAGAAGGGAAAATATATTCTATTTACTTGTGACACAGTTTTGACCATTTTTGGCATGCTGGTGTTGCTACTTGCCCCCTACCCGCAGGCAAAGTGGAGTTTCTTCCAAGTTGATTCTTTTAAGGAAAAATACTTTATAAAAATAATTTATGGAGTTCAGTGAAATTCCCACTCTCCTTGTCTTGAGTTTTGTTTAATTCTGACAGAAGATTCTGATAGCAATGGAAGGATGCCCCCCAAATACTGGATGCTTTGTTGGCAGTGGCTTTCAGAGGGAAAAAAAAAAAAAGGCTGCAAATCAAAGATTTCATCGGAGAACAGAGTATCCCATTCAAGAGAGGGTAACCTTAAGCAGGAAACTGAATGGCTGGGACTGGGACATACCAAACTGATGGGAAGATCCAAAGCGGCTTATGATGAACAGGAAGATGGTTCTAATAAATGAATAAAAGCACACACAGCTCCATCAGCCTCATGGAGGCCATTAATAGATTTTCTTGGGTATATTTTCAAAATACTAGTGAGGGTAAATGGAGGCCACCTGACTAGGTCTTGCCATGATTGGTATATGGAAAGGCAAGACTGACCTGATGAATCATGAATAAAAAACTGAATATTCTACTCCTCTTTTTCATCTCAAAGAAGTGTTTCCCACTCAGCTATCTCTCTCAAGCCATCTCCTCTAGGCCAGTCTTTAGTAGGACCATGCTCAATGTATGTTAATACATGGAAAATTAAACTTCAAAGAAAGAAGAAACAATTAATAGCTGTTCCAGTTAGTAGTATCTTCATCAGCGCGGTGTGAGAAAGAAAAATGACAGAGTAATATTGCCACTAGCAATTCCTAAGTCATGTGATTTCTTTTTTTTTTTTGGACAGATCAATGTTGGTTGCCAAGCAACAACACACACACACACACACACACACACACACAAAAGAGAGAGAGAGAAGGAAAAGGAAAGCATCATTATGGTTTTTTTTTTTTTAGAAAATTCATGGATTTCACACCAATATTATCATTATAATTATTCTCAAGTTCTTTGTTACTTTAAAAGAGAGTCAGCTTCATTAATCAAAAATAACTTTTCCGAACAATGGTAAACATGCAAAATATACTTGGTAAATAAACAGTAAACTTGAGGAACAAGAGCTGAAAATTCATAGTTGTCATCTAGGAATGTTTTATTAATGATATGTGGGTGTTTATTAATGAGTTTATTGCCTTTGTGTCATACTTATGTCACCATCAAATATTAATGTTTTCTATATTATAATAATATCTACTGATATAACTGAAATTTGCTTCCCAGTAGGTGTCACCATGAATAATACTTTTGAGATACTAAAATCAATAATAAGAATATTAGGTGGGCATTATAGTATGTCAGTGAAGTGAATTCCAAGTAAATGCTGCATGTAAAATAAACTAAATATACCAAGGAATAATTTTAAGTATATGAATATACAGGTTATGGATATGGATCTTAGAGTAGGCAAGAATACGTTGTCTGAAACAACAGAATAAAGACAATAAATAAGGGGAAAGAGGTCCTGTGGATTCTCTGATCTGAAGTCAGGATTATGTTCATTATTGGAATTAATAAGCATCGATTTCTTCCAATGTGACAGAAGATCATGTAGACAAGAGATGGGCTAAGTGGTTCAAATAAACCCTAAATTTATTTACCCTTGGATAAGATGGCTGCTGTTCCTCCCTCAATTCACTCTGTTCACAATTGTAAGGTCTTGTTCAGGAGCCATTTTTTTCATTCCATGTTGCACAGGATTGGACAGTGTCTGTGCTAGCAAGAGGCCTTCCCAGTGAATACCAAGGCAGCAGCATTTGCCCGGCTCCTGGACTCTGAGTGAAGATGACTGTCAGGGCAGCTGGAAGCCTGGCTGCACTATCTGGAGATCAATAAAGGACTTCAGTCTAATGGTTTACAAAGCTACTAATCAAGACAGAGGGACATAGGTTTCCTTAACCAAGAAGGAAAAACTATGAGTATTCAACAGGGACACAAACCCATCTGGATTCCAGTTAAGTGCCAGAATACCTCTGTCATTGTTTTTTGATTTCTCTCATTGGCAAGCCTGGCGGGAGGAGGCAAAATAGAAAGCATGCTCCCCTCCTCACTTCCTGCTTTATGCACCCTTGGGCTGCCCACAAAGGACCTCACCTTGTATGTCCTGCTGAACTTTCCTGAGTTGCTCACACTTGTGCTAACTGAGGTCAGTTCCCTCTGGGCTTCACTATCTCATCTGATGAAGTGAAAGTGTATTACAGTGTAATGGCTTCACAGACACTCTTCCTGAATCATATTCTACAATTCTAGAATCACTGCTTTCTTAACCTAGAGTATCAATAGTACTAAGTGCAGGACCCATTGTTACTTGGTAGGACTGAGGCTTAAGGACGCTTTAAGTGCTGTATCACAGGCAGTTATCTTTTTTACTAAGAGCAAAGGAGGGTTAACCATAACAGTGTTGTGACAGGTGGCATTCTAAGCACTTCACATATATTATTCTTCTAATCTTCATAACAACTCTACAAGTTTGATACTATCTTTAGTTCCATTTCACAGGGTGGGAGGGGAACTATTCAGGATTCTGCAGCTCATTAGTTTGGGGCAAGATCATGAACCCGAATGTGTCTGGTTCCAAACCTAGACTCTCAATCACTACTGTGCAGCCCCTTCTTATAGACTCACAGCTTAAGGGGCTAAAGATTGATACATAAGGGCAGTTTCTAGGGGGAGGCAAA
>CM052797.1:35879983-35998966 GCA_028533885.1 Nasua narica | reverse complement strand
GGTGGTGGGTATCGAGAAGGGCACGTATTGCATGGAGCACTGGGTGTGGTGCATGAACAATCAATCTTGTAACACTGAAAAATTAAAATAAACATATTTGGGGAGAAAAAAAAAGTTAATGGTGGATCTCAGACTAGAACACATATCTCTCATCTTCTAGTTCTGTCCTCTACCACCACATACCATCTTCCCTCTCTAAGGGAGGAATAATTAAGCCTGTATATTTGCATATAAAAAGATGACATGTAGAGAAAAATTAGATCATTCTATAAAAGGCTGAGCAGGAAATTTTACATGATTCAAACAATCACAGCTTTTTTATGAAATACGACACGGAAGTAATTAAAGATGTCTGTTTGGTGGCCTAACACTAGCCGTTCTGATATTTAATCTAGTTTTACCTTGTGCAGGAGATCATTAAAAACAACTCCATCTGTGCCTCAGTTTCCTTATCTGTCATAAACCCAGATAAATGTGGTAAAAACAATTCAAGATTCAGCATGCAAAAGATTCGAAGTACAAACATACTCCCACCTTCAAAAAATGAAAATGAAAGGTATTTGGAGAGGTATATTGAAGAAATTCTTTCCAGTACAAAAGACTTATTACAATGCCTTGAAAAAAAACTCCCCTAAAATATCCCCAACATGATTTATCTTTTAGAAATATTTCTTTAGAGCAACTATTCTCAAAATTATATTTTGCATTATGGCAAACTGAAAAGCAAAAGTATTCTTCTGGGTAATCTGAGCAATGAGAAAGACACAGAGACTGTCCTTATGTAACATCAAACAGCCGGATGAAAACTATAAAGATATAGCCATGTATCCAAATAATTGGTATATGCTATATCATTATCTAATATTTTAGGAGAATTCAAGAATTCACTTATTTCATTCTGATCAAATTAGAAATAATTGCTAAGTGTTTTCTGTGAACAAATCATAGTGCCAGAAAATTTGGTGTTTGGTAGACTCAGTAATTGAAGGCCAACCAGGACCCAAACCATTTTACGCTTTGTGAGTGGTTGAGGAAGGAAGAAAATGGGAGTCAAATTATTTTTATATAGAAAATAATGTGATACTAGACCAAGAAGAAATAACCATTGCTTACGAATTATGTGATGAGAACTATATCTAATTACTGAAGAAAAAGAGAGACCCATGCATTACTAAATAAAGACCTTCCTAGTTAACATTGCTCTGCAGATAAGATGCAGAAAGTTCCACCCAGAAGATTAGGATCACCCTGGATCTCAAAATCTTCTTTAGATATTGCTCAACAATCTTCTCCTGTCCTAATACTAAACAGCTTCCTGTCCTAATCCTTTCTCCATGACCTCCCTCAATCATCCTCCTCCCCATTCACTCATTTATCATTCAGCCTCTGTAGGAACCTTAAAGTTGGGGAGAAGTATCAGCTTTTTATTGGAAGATTGGAAATCTCTGTGTAGGGCAATGTTCCCAATTAAAAACAAAATAGATTTTGTTATTAAAAAGACAATTGGAATTATAAAGTTGTTTCATCAATGTTATAAATCATGACAATTATATGTGTAGGGATTATTTTTTTGCTGCTTCTTGACCTTAAAAACAACAAAAAAAGGTTTTAAGGAAATTATATTTATTTTGATAAGACATGAAATTTACTTCATTACTTAGTGCACTAAATTCTCTCTAATAAATCCCATACTGATCTGACTTTCACCATGAAAATCTGTACAGTGAACTCCTAGTTTATTATGCCTACTTGAAAAGGATAATTTAATAAGGCATCAGTACAAATACTTAATTGTGCAATGGCTATCGACAATGCCTTTAAACAGTTGCATATTTGCCAGATTTAGCTAATGGAAGTAGAATTGCCACTTAATGTCTCAGCTTGCACTGGTGGAAAATAAATTGTATCTGACATTCCTCTGGCTTTTAAAGGACATACTTAGATAATATTTACAGTCAAATTGATCTATTGTTGCATTTATATTTTCTTGGGTTAAAAAAAAGGATCAAATGGGTTCTAAAGGATAATATTTCTTTATATCTGCTCAGTTTGGAATGCTTTTGCACTCGCATGCCTCATTCAGTGGGTGTCTAACCGAAGTCTAAATATCTGAATGGAGAGTTGACATTTCAATCAGGAAAACAGTTATTTTAACCATAGCTCCAAGACCCAGATGTGTGGAAGATTAGCTGGTCAGTGGGCTGGACTGTACATTTTTCACAGAGGTCATGTACATAGAACTTGATTCATTAAATCAGTTGATACATTAAGTATTGAGGTATCTTATTCAGTTTAACTAGAAGAAAAAGCTAGGAGAAAATATCTAATATTTCAACATCCATTACTTTCCCAGCACTATGAAATTCAAAAACAGGCAAGTCTAACTATTGACAGTGTTAAAAGTCAGAACACTGTTTCCTTGGGAGGTAGTAACTGGAAATAAACACAAGGAGCTGCACCAGTTACACTGTGATGTTCCATTTCCTGATCAGCACGCTGGTTACAATGATATGTTTACTCATATACCTGTTTAACAACCACTGTCTAGATACAGAATATGACCATCCTCTCAGAAAGTTACTTGTGCCCCTTGCCAATCAATACCTGATCCTACCCACTCCCAGAGCCAATCATGGTTTTGTTTTGCACTATAAGATTAGTTTTAACTGTTCTAGAATTCCCATAAATTAAATCATGCAGTAGACACTCTTTTACATAATAAGACTTATTTCATTCAGTATGTTTCTGAGATTCATCCATATTGCACATATCAATAGTTTGTTTTTATGCTGAGTAGTAGTCCATTGTATACATATACCATGGTTTGTCTATCCATTTTGTAATTAATGGACACAAGGATCATTTCCAATTTCAGGCTATTCTAAATAAACTTCCTATGAACACTCTTCTACAGATCTTTTAGTAAACGTTTTTTTTTTTTCATTTCTCTTGGATAAATACCTAGGGGTGGAATTGCTGGGTCATTGGGTAGGTGTAGAGTACTATTGCCTTGACTTTGGTATGATATATGATGGATTTTCATATATCCTTTTATAAAAACAAAGAAGCTAGGGATCCTGACAGTGTAATCAGAGAAGCATATCTGAATAAACATCTTTTCTCAAAAAGCTGATCAGAATCAAATCAACAAGGAGAGGGATCTTTTAACAATATGCCATGGGGCCTAGGACCATGTCCTTGGCTCTACTGTAATCAATATTTTTGTCAGCAATATTAAGACATTTTAGATATATTCAACAAATATTCACATTGGATATACTCAACAAATGTGTAACAAGCTGAAAAGAATTATCAATTCCATCCCTGCACATGCCAAGGACTTTCACCCCTAAGCCTGTGCATAGTCTTCTCTCTGCTTTAAATATCTTTCCTAAAAGCTCGGGCAACTGTAAGTGCAACATGGGCCATCACCTTGGCATGGAAAAAATTTTAGATGCCTAACACATATGTAGAATTGCAGGAGATACATCAAAGTTGCTAATAATCCCTCTGGTTTCTGTCTCAAGTCACACCTAGACTATTGTGTCCCATATGGAAAAACATTAGCAAGCCATAGTCAATCTGGAGGAGAAAGAGGACACTGGAAATAAAGAGGGCACTGGAAAACTAAAATAAGAAGAAAGTAAGAGACCTAGGATATCCATCCCTCCAATTCCAGCTTCACTCCGTGGAACCCAAATCTTACTCCACCTTATGAAAATCTTTGCAGACACATTACCCCTAGAATCCATACATCCTGCCCTTTTCCCTCCAGCCTTCCTCCATTAATCTTGGAATATAGAAATATGGTACAAGGAACAAACCCTGAATAGGAACAGAGGAGAAATGAAGAGAACATTAAATGACTGCATGAATTTATTACACTCATGAGAAAATTTTGTGATTGATTAAATGTGTGTAAATTTTTGTTTGATTTGGAGAAAAATAATTGTAATCAAATGTTCTCTATATTTTAATTCTGTAAGATACAAATGAGTTAATATTTATGAAAGCACTTTTAGTTGTATGAAGAGGTATCCAAATGCAAGGGAAATTTTGGGCACCTGAGTGGCTTACATGATTAAGCGTCTGCATTTAGCTCGGGTCATGATCTCCAGGCCCTGAGATGGAGCCCCACATAGGGCTCCCGGCTCAATAGGGAGTCTGCGTCCCCCTCTCCCTCTGCCTCTCCCCCTGCTCATGCTCTCTCTGTATCTCTCTGTCTCAAATGAATAAATAAAATGTTTTTTAAATTTTTTGAAGAAGACATTTTAAGAACCTTCCCTGGAAATAATATACACCAGGTAGAGTAAAATTTGAGGGGGTTTTGTGGTAAATTCCCTTTACCAGTCCTGACACATATAGTCTAATATGACTCTTTACAAACCATGCACTATTGCGCTCCCAGGTAAAGAGCTGTGTGAGAAGAGAAAAGTTGATCTTGCTCTGAACCCTCATAACCTCAAATTATGGTTTTAGACTATTTTTCTTTCAGCCTTATATTGGGGATCATATTTCTCTACAAATCCAGCCAGTTTTTGCCAAGGCTTTAATGACGAAATGGAAGCTAGAAAATCTTTCTCCCTACCCTTGCAGACAGGGACATTTTCTACTTCGCTCACCTTCTCAAATACCAGAATAACAAAGGGGAATATGTGAAATATAAAGGGTCAAGGTCTGTTCCTTTCAGGTAACTGTAAGAATATGTAACATGCATACTTAGAAGTAGGTATGTTACTTATGTAGGTTCACATTCTGCATCCTTAATTAAGCAGTAAAATTTCACATAAAAAGAAAACTGATCATACTGGAGTTAAAAAACCATCTCAACAGAAGACTTTGATAAGACATCTCAAACTTGATAATATTCTAGATAAAGCCTCTAGAATCAGTTAGCCCAACCATTCCAAGTAACGTGGTAATGAAACTACCGCCTTAGACAAAGTTAATTACTATTCCTGACAAATCAACTCACAGCACCCACTTAGCTTGATGGAGAGTATGAAGCATTAGGTTCTCATACACAGCTTTATTAATTGGTATACAAAAATTGGCAGAACAACCCATGGCTTATATTCATTCATTCATTCATTCATTCATTCATTCATTGTTCATTCATTCTACAAATGAACTGATTACTTTTTGATTACTAACCATATGCCAAATATGTTCTGTTAGACCCTGATTATATATTTTCTAATCAATTAGGGCAAATCTTTGAGAAGCTAATTGGATACACTTTACTGCTTATCCAACTTTATTTTGGAGACAAGTTTTAGATAAATAGACTCTTTTGTTTGAAAGATAATGCATGCAAATACTTCAGAAAATGGAAAATTCACTCTTAAGGATATACAGGGTCTGAAATACCATTGAGAACAAAGGTAGCTCTAAGGACCAGCCATTCTTGCCATCTCTTGTTGAGAACATGATCTTCTGCTTCTCCATTCTGTTCTCTCCACTGGCACAGTTCCTCTCCATATTCATAGTTCTTGTTCCTCCACAACTTTGGTGTGTGACCACTGTGATACCCTGCATAATAACTTTGCTAAGAGCTACATTTCTCAGAACGCCCTCCTTTGTGTGAGTGCAAGTTAAGACTTGGTCAAAAGAAGAATGTGCATAAGATTTGGAAGGAAAAACTGAAGTAGAAGCCATTATCTTGGAGAGCCATCAAAGTCAGACAACCAGCAGAGGTGCCTGGTGGGATCCACTATGGTTTTGCTCTCTTTTGCAACACATCTAACTCATCTTCCCAGTTTCTGGTCCTGCTGATCAAGAGCAATCCCAGTGTCCCACTACTAGGAACTTGGCTGAGGACCCACAGCTTCCACAGAGTGATCTTTCCATAGACATCTCCACAAACTTCCCCTACATAACCCACCATACAGCCAGATGTGCTTATTCTCTTTGACTTCTCTGCAAGCCCTGCCTTGTTGACCTACACCAGTGCTTTAGATGGACTACTTAGTGACTGCTTCTCTGACTGTCCAACTTCTGCCTTTCAGACTTCACTTTCCCAGTTCCTCTCACGCTTGTGTAAGGTCCAATTCCTATAATAAATCTCTTATATCAATAGTATTTATGGTAGCTTTGCCTCAGTGCCCATGTTTTCTAAATCACATTCCCAAGAGCAAGAATTTTATTAGTCCAACTGATTTGTCACATTGAGGCTGTATCCTTAAGTCTCACTCCAGAGTTTCTGATTCAGTAAATATAATGGAAAGTTTTACTACTTTAATTTTTGAAAATCTGCATACATGATTCTGTTATACAATCCTGTTGGAAACCATGAATTTAAAAGTCACAAGAAAGAAACTTAAAAGTTAAACCCAAGAGGATTTCAAAATTTAACATATGTCCTTCTGGCTTAGAATATCCACAAAGTAAAAAAACAAAAGCAAACACAAAAATAAAACAAAACAAAAAAGGGGTGCCTGGGTAGCTCAGTCATTAAGCATCTGCCTTCCGCTCAGGTCATGGTCCCACAGTCTTGAAATCGAGCCCGCACCGGGCTCCCTGCTCAGCGGGAAGCCTACTTCCACTCCTCCTTCCACTCCTCCTCAGCGGGAAGCCTACTTCCCACTCCTCCTTCTCGTGTTCCCTCTGTCTCTGTCTCTCTCTCTCTGTCAAATAAATAAATATCTATATAAAAAATTAAAAAAATAGAACTGCATAACCAGACTGCAAACCTACATTGTGACCTTATATATTCCAACAACAACAATAATAATAATGTCCACACTCCTTTAAAAATTCAGGTTGCAATACAGAGAAATCAAGCACCAGAAAACAAGAGTGGATAAATTCAGACCCAGGTAGCAAAAGAAAAAGCCAAGCCAGTGTAAGATAAGTATGTTTCGAGAAAAGCAATTCACAGTCATTGAAAAAAGAGTAACATAAACTACTCTTAATTTCTTTTCCCCAAGACTGCCCTAATGCCAAGGCTCATTGAAGAAGAATTAAGACAGCTTTAGTCCACAAGAACAAGGAGGAGGAATGGAAAACATTCCTGGCCACTGGGAATAAACTGGATGGCCATTCTTCAGAAATGGAGGAAAACTACCTAAGACAATCTTGGCTCTTTACAGTGAACAAATGATCAAAGATAAAATTTATACAGGGGTGCCTGGGTGGCTCAGTCAGTTAAACATCTGCCTTTGGCCCAGGTCATGATCCCAGGGTCCTGGGATCAAGCCCTGCATTGGGCTCTTGGCTCAGGGGTGAGCCTGCTTCTCCCTCTCCCTCTTCCTGCTGCTCCCCCTGCTTGTGCGCGCTCTCTCTCTCTCTCTCTCTTACTCTCTCTGTGTCAAATAAATAAATAAAAATCTTTTTTAAAAAAGATAAACTTAAACAAAGGAGTTATATATAAGTTTGTATAAGTTGTATAAACTTATACAAAGGAGTTTGCTGTATAACTCTTGTTATACAGCAACTCTAAACATATAAGTGTATCTCTTTCTATTTAAAAATATTTTTTAGAAAAAAATACGATGTGTGGACCATGTGCCTGGCCTTCCTACTCCTTGTCTAGACAAAAAAAAAAAAGTATCTTTTATCTCAAGAAAAGATGCCACACAACTCATCTTGTATCAGGTAACCGCAGTATTTAATTTACTCCTGTAGAGTGAGATCCTCATCCTTTAAAACAACGTATAGAAAATTTTAAAAATACCAGGTACTATCACCAAAGTATGCAATAGCAGACTTGATTTTGGCTAAATTCATTATTTGACACAATACATGCAGTTGATAACTGAAGGTTAAAAAAATAGATTGCTTACATATCTCAGAGAAAAATATTTTTCTAACATTTCTTACCTCCATATTACAATATGCTTCTAAATAGGTAGGCAGAATAAACTTTATTCTTAGTATGCTAAAGGGCATTTTTAAAATTCAATAACACTCCAGAAGAATCAAAAGTGTCAAGTGTTTACATAATTGACTTGAACAACTGTTATTAAATTAGTAGCAAAGGTTACCTTTTTCAATAGGAGATAGTTTGGATAAACAGTAAAACTATTTCAAATTCCCATGGATTCTCCACCAATAGTTAAACTTCCATTCCCATAACTAAGAAATGCCCGAGGGGATGATAACAATTTTCTCTTCCTCCTTCTGTTTTGTTAAAAACTAATAATAAAAAAATCACAACAAGGAGTAATGAAAATCTACAGAATGAGGTTCCATGTATACACTGTAAGAAGGCAGAGTTTATAAGGATCTTCCTATTCCAATCGGGGATTGTTCAATATGGTGGATTCTGTTGTAAATCATATTGGAAAGAGACAGGTTTAGAGTAACAAAATTTCTTACTAATTCAGAAGATCAGAACATGAAATGAACAAATCAAAAAAATATGATGGTGGTGAAGGAAGGATAAAAAGAACAGAGGGAAAAATACATGTTTCTAGGCCATTTGTGCTGTCAAAAAAAAATAAGGGAGATCAATTATTCTGGGCATCCATTATTGTGGGGAATAAACAGAATCAAGATAATTTAAATCAATCATTTTTCAAATGGAGTTTCTTCTAATCAGCTAACTAGACTAACTATCCTGATCACAAATTCAGAGTAACTGACTTAGGAAGGCCCTTTGGGATCATTTACTCCATTCTTTTCATTTAGAAGATGGAACTACAAACCAGGAAAGAGAAATGGTTTCCTCAAGGTTGCCCAGATACTGACTTGCAGAGCTGGGTCTAGAACACAGACCTCCAGACTCATGTTCCTTTATACGCCAATTCCTCTTCCACAAAGAAAAACAACTAGTAGTTTCTAAGGACATATTATGTAGCAACAACTACTCCAAGGCTTTTCAGAGATCCACACATTTAATCCTCACAATAATAAGAGTTAGGGTCTGTTATTGTCCCTCTTTCTACAAATGCAGAAACTGAGGCTTTGGTTAAGTAATTTACCCAAAGTTACATAAGTATAGTGGCAGAGGTAAAATAAATATTGCTTGTATACACTAAAAATAAGTTGTAAACCCTAAATTATGAGTTATATACAGCTGGGCAATGCTAACAAGATTGCTGACCTTGAGGGTTACTGAAGAGCCAGCTTAATTTCCAAAAGAGGCTGTCAATTAAATGTGATGTTTAATGTGTTATCCATAATTGTCAAAGCACAGGAGTAATCAACACAAGAAGTATACCTACAATTTGTATGAATTAGGACCTCCTGTGTCCTATAAAGAAGGTGTAACTCCTTCTCGAAGAGCTCAAGATCTAACAGTAGAAATTAAAAGCCTCTGCACAGCAAAGGACACAGTCAACAAAATAAAGAGGCAACCCACAGAATGGGAGAAGATATTCGCAAATGACACTAGAGACAAAGGGTTGATATCCAAGATCTATAAAGAACTCCTCAAACTCAACACTCAAAAAACAAGATAATCATGTCAAAAAATGTGTGGAAGACATGAACAGACACTTCTCCAAAGAAAACATACAAATGGCTAACAGACACATGAAAAAATCTTCATCAGCAGCAGCCATCAGGGAGATTCAAATCAAAACCACATTGAAATAGCACCTGACATGTTAGAATGGCCAAAATCAAGAAGACAGTAAACAACAAATATTTGAAAGGATGTGGAGAAAGGGGAACCCTCTTACACTATTGGTGGGAATGCAAGTTGGTGCAGCCACTTCGGAAAACAGTGTGGAGACTCCTCAAGATATTAAAAATAGAGCTACCCTATGACCCTGCAATTGCACTACTAGGTGTATACCCCAAAGACACAGATGTGAAAAGAAGGGCCATGTGTACCCCAATGTTCATAGCAGCAATGGCTGCAATCACCAAACTGTGGAAAGAGCCAAGATGCCCCTCAACAGATGAATGGATAAAGAAGATATGGTCCATATATACAATGGAATATTATGCCTTCATCAGAAAGGATGAATACCCAACTTCTGTATCAACATGAAAGGGACTGGAGATTATGCTGAGTGAAATAAGTCAAGCAGAGAAAGTCAATTATCATATGGTTTCACTTACTTGCAGAGCATATAGAATAACATGGAGGACATTAGGAGAAGGAAAGGAAAAGTGGAAAAGAAAGAAAAGAAAAGAAAAGAAAGGAAAAGAAAGGGAAAAAATTGGGGGGAGAGTGACAAAGCATGAGAGACTGTGGATTCTGAGAAACAAACTGAGGGTTCAACTGAGCTGGGTGGTTGGTACTGAGGAGGGCACATATTGCATGGAGCACTGGGTGTGCTGCAAAAACAATGCATCTTGAAACACTGAAAAAATAAAAATATTTTAAAAATTAAAATTAAAAAAAAGAAATTTAGGTCTATAAAGACAATGTGGTATGAAGAAACTTGGAAAGGATCTCATAACAAACATACAACCAAATCCTGAGGATTAAATAAAAAAGGATCAAATCCTTTATAATCCTTAAAAGTTATTTTCATATTGTTTCATTTTGTGTATATATTTTTAAGTAATAATTTTCTAAAAATGATGACTGCTTATTATTTTTCCAAAAAAAAAAATCAAGCCATATTGAAAAACATTTTAAATTTTAAAAACCTCCTAAAGTCCTACTACCGGGAAATACCTATTTACCTTCAGTGAAAATTATTACCACTAATATATAGAGAGATAGATAAAAATATGGATAAATTGTGCTTGATTTTAATCAAAGAAAAATTACCTAAAATGAAATTGAGAAAATTTCTGGACTTTGGGTAATGTTTCCATATCATCTTCTAAAGAACCTTCTACAGGTTAAGAGTTTAGAGCCATCAATTTGGGGATTTGGGTTTTTTTTTTTTTTAATCACATTTCAATTTCACACAGTAATTACCAACTTCTCGCTGTGAAAGATGAGAAAATAACCTAACTTTCTCCCATCTTCCCAACTCTCTGATTTGTGCTCATTATAATTTTACATTGTCCATGGTTTATATTGACATCCTGTTCAGTCATCATAACTTTCACAACTGTTTAATCTTAGTTATGAATTTTACATGGATTCAAAACTGACTTGTGAATTTTACCATCATTTTATCACTTCTGAGGTTTGGGATGCATTTAGTTAATAGGATTTTATCAAGTAGTAAGGTTATTTTATATGAGAGTCTATGGATGTTGACTTTCTGTCATCTGTTCCTTCCTCTTACAAAAAGCAGCCACTTCCCAGGGTGGTTCAAAAGTCTAACACCTCCCAGACCCAGAACCACATGTCTCATTCTCTATCCATATACCTATAGTAAACCAACCAATTTTTTTAATTGAGGTACATTTTACATATCATAAAATTCATTCCTTTTAGCTGTCTAATTCAATGACTTTTAGTAACTCTTGAGTGATGTGACTATAACACTGTAAATTAGTTTTAGAACATTTTCATTCCCGCCAATAAAACCCCTCAAGCCTATTTATAGCAAATGCTCATTCCCACCCCCAAAACCAAGAAACCACTAACCTATTTTATGTCTCTACAAATTTTCATTTTCTGGACTTCCATCTAACTAGAAACATGTAATGCACAGTCTCTTGTGTCTGACTTCTTTCACTTACCATAACAGTTTTGATTTTCACCCATGATGTAGTATTTATCATTAGTTGATTCTTTTTTATTGATAAGTAGTATTCCATTGTATGGGTAATCCACATCTTTTTTATCCATTGACAGGATGGTGAATGTTTAGGTTGTTTTCAATGTTGGGTTCTTATCTGATAATACTGCTATGAATATTTGTGTGCAAATTTTTGTGTGAACATGTTTTCATTTCTCTTGAGTATATACCTAGGAGCTGAATTTGTTGAACCATATGATAGTTTCATGTTTAACTTAAGAAAAAGCCAACTGTTATCATGGTGCATGCACCATTTTACATTTCCATTAACAGTGTATGAGGATTCCTATTTCTCCACATCTTCACTGACATTTGTTATTCTCTTATTTATTATAGCCATTCTAGTATGTATGAATCATTTCCCTAGTGAGTAATGACAAGCACATCTTTTCATGTGTCTATTAGGCATTCATATATCTTCTTTAGTGAAATGACTGTTCTTACCTTTTGCCCATCTATTAATTTTTATTTTAATTCCAATCAGGTCACATACAGTATTACCTTAATTTCAGGTGTACAATATAGTGATTCAACTATATTCCATACAACACCCAGTGCTCTTCATGACAAGTACACTCCTTAATCCCCATCACCTATTTAACCCATCTCCCCATGCCGCTACTCTCTAATATCCATCAGTTTGTTCTCTATGACTAAGACTCTGTTTCTTGATTTGTCCCTCCCTTTTCCGTTTGCTCATTTATTTTGTTTCTTAATTTCCACACATGAGTAAAATAATCTATTTGTCTTTCTCTGACTTACTTTGCTTACATTACGGTCTCTAGATCCATCCATGTCATTGCAAATGGCAAGATTTCATTTTTATGGCAGAATAATATTCCATTGTGTATATATGGCACATTTTCTTTATCCATTCACCAATCAATAATCTTCCGTATCTTGGCTATTGTAAATAATGCTCCTATAAACATCAGGATGCATGTATCCCTTTGAATTAGTGTTTTTGCATTCTTATTAAAAAAGAACATTTTATTTATTTATTTTAGAGGAAGATAGAGTGTATGAGCAAAGGGAGGGGCCAAGGGAGCAGGAGAGAGAGAATCTGAAGCAAGCTCCACACTGAGAACACAGCCCAACTTGGGGCTCAATCTTATGACCCTGAGATCAGGACCTGAGCCAAAATCAAGAGTCAGTCACTTAACCAACAGGCACCCAGGTGCCTGCTTTTGTATTCTATGGGTAAATACCCAGTAGTATGATTGCTGGATCACAGGGTAGTACTATCTTTAACTTTTTTTAAGGAATCTCCATACTGTTATCCAGAGTGGCTGCACCAGTTTGCATTCCCACTAAGAGTGCAAGAGGGTTCCGCTTTATCCACATCCTTGCCAACACCTGCTGTTTCTTGTGCTGTTGATTTTAGCCATTTTCATAGGTGTGACATGACATTATAGTTTTTTTTAAGATTTATTTATTTATTTGAGAGAGAGAAAGAGAGAATGCAAGAAATGGAAGGGGCAGAGGAAGAGAGAGAGAATCTCAAACAGAGTCCCAGATGAGTGCAGAGCCTGACACAGGGCTTGATCTCATGACCCCGAGATCATTACCTGAGCGAAATGAAGAGTCAGATGCTCAACCAACTAAGCCACTCGGGCTCCCCTCATTGTAGTTTTGATTTGCTTTTCCCTGATGGTAAGTGATGATGAACATCTTTTCATGTGTCTGTTGGCCGACTCTATGTCTTCTTTGGAGAAATGTCTGTGCCTTCTGCCCATTTTTTAATTGGATTATTTGTTTATGGATGCTGAGTTTTATAAGTTCTTTATATATTTTGGATACTAACCCTTTATTGCATATATAATTTGCAAATATCTTTTCCCATTTTGTAGGTTGCCTTTTAGTTTAGTTCATTGTTTTCCTTCACTGTGAAGAAGAAACTCTTTATTTTGACATAGTCCGAATAGTTTATTTTTGCTTTTGTTTTCCTTGACTTAAGAGACATATCTAAAGAGAAGTTGCTACAGCCAATGTCAAATAAGTTGTTGCCTGTGTTCTCTTCTAGAATTTTTCTGGTTTTAGGTCTTTAATTTAGGTCAGTTACACACTTTATTTTTGTGTGTGGTGTAAGAAAGTGATCAAGTTTCATCCTCTGGCATGTAGCTGTCCAATTTTCCCATCACCATTTGTTGAAGAGACTGTTTTTTTCCCCCACTGGATATTCTTTCCTGCTTTGTCAAAGATTAATTGAACTAATAGTTGTGGATTTATTTCTGGGTTATCTATTGTGTTCCTTTGATCTATGTGTCCATTTTTGTGCTGGTACCATACTGTTTTGATTACTACAGCTTGTAACAGAACCTAAAGTCCAGAATTGTGATGCCTCTAGCTTTTCTTTTCTTTTTCAAGGTTGCTCTGGCTATTCAGGATCTCTTGTGGTTCCATACAAATATTAGGATTGTTCTAGTTCTGTGAAAAATGCTATTGGTATTTTGATAGAGATCGCATTAAATATGTAGATTGTTTTGGGTAATAGAAACATTTTGACATTTTGATTATTTCTTCTTCCAAACAACAAGCATGGAATGTCTTTCTACTTCTTTGTGTCATCTTCAATTTCATTCATCAGTGTTTTATAGTTTTCAGAGTACAGATCTTTCACCTCTTTGGTTAGGTTTATTCCTAGGTATTTTTGGTGCAATTGTAAATGGGACTGTTTTCTTAATTTCTCTTTCTGATGCTTCATTATTGGTATATAGAAATGCAAAAGATTTCTGTACATTGAATTGCATCCCAAGACCTTATTGAATTTGTTTACCAGTTCTAGTAGTTATTTGGTAGAGTCTTTCAGGTTTTCTCCTATAAAGTATCATGTCATTTGCAAATAATGAAAGTTTTACTACTTCTTACCAATATGGATGCCTTTTATTTGTTGTTGTTGTCTGATTGCTGTGGTTAGAAGTTCCAGTACTATGTTACAGTACTATGTTACATAAAAGTGGTGAGAGTGGACCTCCCTCTCTCATTTCTGATCTGGATTTTTCAAAATCTCATTATTTTCCATGAGGATGATGTTAGCTATAGGTTTTTCATAGATGACCTTATTTATGTTGAGATATGTTCTCTCTAAACCTACTTTGTTGAGGGAGTTTATCATGAATGGATATTTTACTTTGCTAAATACTTTTTCTACATCTATTGAAATTATCATATTGTACTTATCCTTTCTCTTATTGATGTGATGTGCCATGTTGATTGATTTATGAATACTGAATCATCCGGATAGCCCAGGAATACATCCCACTTGATTGTGATGAATATTTTTTTAATGCACTGTTGAATTCTGTTTGCTGGTATTTTGTTGAGGATTTTTGCATATATGTTCATCAGAGATATTGGCCTGTAGTTCTCCTTTTTTGTGGTATCTTTACCTGGTTTTGGTATCAGGGTAATGTTGGCCTTATAGAAAGAATTTAGAAGTCTTCCTTCCTTTTCTAGTTTTTGGAACAGTTTGAGAAGAATAAACATTAGCTCTTCTTTAAATGTTTGGTAGAATTTGCCTGTGAAATCATCTGGTCCTAGAACTCTGTTTATTGGAAGTTTTTTGATTATTGATTCAATTTCTCTTTTTTTCCAATTACTTTTATTTTTTCAGTGTTCCAAGATTCATTGTTCATTTACCACACTCAGTGCTCCATGCAATACATGCCCTCCTCAATACCGACCACCAAGCTCACCCAACCCACCACCAACTACCCCTCCAAAACCTTCAGTTTGTTGCTCAAAGTCCACAGTCTCTCATGGTTCATCTCCCCCTCCAATCTCCCCCACTTCACCCTTTCTTTCCTTCTCACAATTCCTCCATGTTTTTCCTTATGCTCCACACATGAGTGAAACCATATGGTAATTGACTCTTTCTGCTTGATTTATTTTACTTAGCATAATCTCTTCCATTTCCATCCACGGTGATACAAAAGTTGGGTATTCATCCTTTCTGATGGAGGCATAATATTCCATTGTGTATATGGACCATATCTTATTTATCCATTCATCTGTTGAAGGGCATCTTGGTTCTTTCCACAGTTTGGCAATTGTGGCCACTGCTGCTATGAACATTGGGGTACATGTGGCCCTTCTTTGTACTGCATCTGCATCTTTGGGGTAAATACCTAGTAGAGCAAATGTAGGGTCATAGTGGCTGTTTTCCAAAGTGGCTGCACCAACTCGCATTCCAACCAACAGTATAAGAAAGATGGTTTCCCTTTCTTCACAACCTCTCCAACATTTGTTGTTTACTGTCTTGTTGATTTTGGCCATTCTAACTGGTGTAAGGTGGTATCTCAGTGTGGTTTTAATTTGAATCTCCCTAATGGCTAAGGATGATGAACATTTTTTCATGGGTCTGTTAGCCATTTGTATGTCTTCTTTGGAGAAGTGTTTGTTCATGTCTTCTGCCCATTTTTTGATGTGATTATCTCATTTTTTAAGTGTTGAGTTTGGGGAATTCTACCAAACATTCAAGAAAGAAATAATACCTATTCTTCTGAAACTGTTTCAAAAAATAGAATCAGAAGGAAAACTTTCAGACTTTTTCTATGAAGCCAGCATTACCCAGATCCCCAAACCAGGCAAAGATCCCATCAAAAAGGAGATTTCAGACCAATATCCCTGAAATTGGGATTTTGGTCTGGGATTTTGGTCAAAATCCCCAATATCCCTGATGAATATGGATGCCAAGATTCTCAACAAGATCCTAGCTAATAGGATCCAACAGCACATTCAAAAGATTATTCACCATGACCAGGTGGGATTTATCCCTGGGATGCGAGAGTGGTTCAACATTCACAAATCAATTAATGTGATAGAACAAATCAATAAGAGAAGAGAGAAGAATCATATGGTCTTCTCAATTGAGACAGAAAAAGCATTTGACAAAATTCAGCATCCATTCCTGATATCAAAACTCTTCAAAGTATAGGGATAGAGGGAACATTCCTCAACTTCATAAAATCTATCTATGAAAAGCCCACAGCAAATATCATTCTCAATAGGGAAAAGTTGACAGTTTTCCCTTTGAGATCAGGAACATGACAAGGATGCCCAATCTCACCACTCTTGTTTAATATAGTAGTAGAAAAGTCCTAGCAACAGCAAAAGAAATAAAAAGCAACAAAAAGAAATAAAAGGTATTCAAATTGGCAAAGAAGAAGTCAAACTCTCTCTCTTTGCAGATGACATGATACTTTATATGGAAAACCCAAAAGAACCCATCCCCAAACTACTAGAACCCATACAACAATTCAGTAATGTGGCAGGATACAAAATCAACCTCCATGTATTTATAGTCTTCCCAGACTTTTTCTTGTGGCTGACTTCTAGTTTCATAGCATTATGGTCAGAGAAGGTACATAGTATGACTTCGATCCTCTTGAATTTGTTGTTGCTTGTTTTGTGGACTAATATGGAATCTATTCCAGAGAATACTCTATGAGCATTTAAAAGAATGTATATTCTGCTGTTTTAGGATGGAATATTCTAAATACAAACTTTTAAATCCATCTGTTCCAGTGTGTCATTCAAAGCCATTGTTTCCTTGTTGATTTTCTGTTTAGATGATCTGTCCATTGATATAAGTGGGGTGTTCAAATTCTCTACTATTATTGCATTGTTATTAGTTCATGTTTCTTATTAATTATTTTATGTATTTGGATTATCTTATGTTGGGTGCATAAATTTTTCATATCTTCTTGTTGGATTGTCCTCTTCATTATTATATAGTGCCCTTCTTTGTCTCTCATTACAGTCTTTGATTGTCTGGGGGGTGCCTGGTGGCTCAGTCAGTTGGGCATCTGACAATTGGCCTCTGCTCAAGTCATGTTCTCAGGGTCATGCGATTGAGTCCCGCTTCAGGCTCCACACTGAACATGGAGCTTGCCTGGGATTCTCTCTCTCCCCTTCTCTCTACCCTTCCCCCTTCTCTCTCTCTCTACCCTTTCTTTTTCTCTCTCTCTCTAAAAAAGTCTATTTGTCTGATATAAGTATCACTACTCTAGCTTTTCTTTGATTCAGTTCGAATGACAGATGTTTCATTATCCCCTCACTTTCAATCTGCAGGTGTTTTTAGGTCTAAAATGAGTTTCTTGTAGGCAGCATATAGATGGGTTTTGTTTTCTAATCCATTCTATCATCCTGTGTCTTTTGATTGAAGGATTTACTCCATTTACATTCAAAGTAATTATTGATAGATATATATTTATTACCATTTTATTATCTGTGTTGTGGTTATTTTTGAAGACTTTCTATGATCCTTTCTTGTCTTTTTCTCTTTCATGGTTTGGTGATTTACTTTAGTGATATATTTGGATTTCTTTCTCTTTATTTTTTTGTGGTTTTTGATATATGGTTTTTGATATATGTGGTGGTGGTTTTTGTGGTTTTTGATATATGATTACCATTAAGTTTGTATATAACCTCCTCTACATATAGCAGTCTATATTGAGTTGATGGTCATTTAAGTTTGAAAACATTCTTCATTCATCTCCTATCCACGTTTTAGGTATATGGTTCAATATTTCACATCCTCTTATTTTGTGAGTTCCTTGACTGATTCTTTAGAGAAATATTCATTGTTAATGCTTTTATGTTTCTTACCTTCATAATGTCACTTTTGGTCTCTGCTTTCCACTCAAGGGAGTCCCCTTTAATGTTTCTTGCAGGGCTGGTTAATGGTCATGAACTCTGCTAGTTTTTGTTTATCTGGGAAACTCTTTATCTCTCTTTCTATTCTGAAAGATAGCCTTGCTGTATAGAGTATTCCTAGTAGATTTTTCCCCCATTTAGCAGTTTGAATAGATCATGCCACTCCCTCCTGGCTTGGAAAGTTTCTGCTGAAAAATCCCCTAATAGCCTTATGGTTTTTCCCTTGTATATTATTGTCTTTTTTTTGTCTTGCTTCAAATTTTTTTCTTTATCATTATATTTTGCCAATTTAATTATGATATGTATTGGTATCAATCTGCTTTTGTTGATTTTGTTGAGGGTTCTCTGTGCCTCCTGGGTCTGGATATCTGTTTCCTTCCCTAGCTTAGGGAAGTTTTCAGCAATTATTTCTTCAAATAAATTATTTTCCCACTTTTCTCTATCT
This sequence comes from Nasua narica, assembly GCA_028533885.1. Lineage (NCBI taxonomy): Eukaryota > Metazoa > Chordata > Mammalia > Carnivora > Procyonidae > Nasua > Nasua narica. Next base: position 35,980,264 of record CM052797.1, on the reverse strand, counting down.
TCTTCTTTTGGGACTCTTATAACTCCTATACAAATGTTACTACATTTGATAGAGTCACTGAGTTCCCTAAGTCTATTCTTGTGTTGCATAATTCTTTTATCTTTCTTTTGTCCAGCTTGATTACTTTCCATTACTCTGTATTCTGGGTCATTAATTCATTCCTCTACTTTTTCCAGCTTGCTCTTCATTCCATCAGGTATGTCTCTCATTTCATTTACTGAGCTCTTTATCTCTACTATGTTATTCCTTATCTCAGTGTTAAGGGTCTCACTCATGTCTTCCACTCTTTTCTCAAGTCCAGTGAGTATCCTTAGGATCCCTCTTTTAAATACTCCACCAGGTATGTTACTTATATATGTTTCACTTAGATATCTGGCTGGGTCTTGTCCTGTTCTTTCATTTGGGATACATTCCTCCTCTGTCTTCTTATTTTGTCTAAGTGTCTGTGCCTGTTTCTCTGTATTAAGAAAGTCAGCTATGTCTACTGTTCTTAAGGGTAATGGCCTTAGGAAGAAAGGTCCTATAGTGCCCAACTGTGTAGTGTCCCCTGTTCCCTGGGGCCTGGTGTTTCCAGGAGTGTCATCAATGTGTGCTGAATGTGCTTTGTTTTGTTCTCACCACTTTATCATTCAGGCCAGTCATCTGCAGAAACTCTCTTTGTTTGCTGTAGGCAGTATTCGGTCCCTGGCCTGAGTGTGCTTGTTTTAACTAGATGTGCTCTGGTCTACCTGCGAAATGAGAGATATTGCCACCACTACCAGAACCGAGGCTCTGCAAAACTCCTGTGTCAGGAGACATAGGTTTGGGTCAGTCTTCTGGGGGAAGAAGGGAGCCGCCATGCTGGGACTGGGGTAAGTGAGACTGGGAAGGGTAATTCCACTAGAGAATGTCAAGGGTGAGGGAGGGGGAAAGGTTTGATATAAGAAAGTTAGGTAGTTAGTGTCAATGTTATACAGGTTCCCACAGGTGGCCCAGTGCTTATGCTGGAGGCAGGAGAGGAAATTGGCTTCAGCCAGGTCATTTGTTCCCATAGGTGTCTCTCCATGAATGTTGTCTCTCTTTGACATGCTCCAAAACAAACAAATATCCTCCGCAGGATGTGTGCCCCAGGTACTCTTTAGATTACCATTTCCATGTTGTGTGGTCATGGGTTGTTTGAATGACTTCTCTCCAAGAGCAGTGCAATGCCCTTGGGGCTCTATCCTGCTGACTTTTAAAACTCAGGCTTTGAGCCTCACTAGTGGCCAGAACTCACAAAATTCAACCCCTCTCTGTTTACAAGCCAAATGCAATGGGGATTTGTTTTCTCTGTGCACTCCCTCATGTGCTAGTTTGTCTCTCACCCTTCTCCATGACAGCAACTCCCTCCCACCACAGCAGCCACAATTCATTTATCTCCTGAACCAGATATCCACACTTCCTACCTTCTTCAATGTGGTCTCTTCTCTACCTTTAGTTGTAGGGTTTGTTCTGCCAGTCTTCAGGTCAATTTATGGGGTATTAGGGATGATTTGATAGTTATCTGGCTGTATTCATGGGACAAGGCTAGCTTAGGGTCCTCTTCTGCCACCATCTTCCAATCTCTAAGTACCTCTTGCCCATTTTTGTTTGGGTACTTTGTTATTATCGAGTTCTAGAGTTCTTTGTAAATTCTGTACACAAGTCCTGTATTAGACATGTGTGTTGTAAATATTTTTTTCCAAATTTATTGCTTGTCTTTTCATTTTTTAAAGGTGTCTTTTAGAAAGCAAATGCTTTTAATTTACTAAGGCCTACTTTATCAATATTTACTTTCATCGGGAATGTTTTTAGAGTCATATTTAAGAAATCTTTGTTTACTTACAGCTCTTAAAAATTTTATTCTATGTTTTCTTCTAAAAATTTCATTTTCACCTTTTACTTTTTTTTTTCACCTTTTACTTTTAAGTCTATGATCCATTTTGGCTTAATTTTTGTGTATGGTATAAGCTAAGGGTCTAAATTCAACTTTTCATATACAGGCATACCATTGTCCCAGCACCTGACTACCCTTTCTCCAATGAATTACCTTGGCATTTTCATAAAAATAAAAAAATAATATTTACTGTAAATATAAAGATTTGTTTCTAGACTCACAGTCTGTTCCATGGATCTTAGTCTATCCTTACCCCAGGACCATACTCTCAATTACTGTTGCTTTGTAATAACTTTTTAAATGGGGAAGTTAAAGCTCTAAAAAATGTATCCTTCTGCTTCACATTTGTTTTGGCTATTGTAAGTATTTTGCATTTCCATATAAATTTTAAAAATCTGCTTATCTATAGGGACAGAGATATGACCGATTGCTAGGGTACTCAAACCACCAAAAGTCTGCTATACCCTTCTTCCATGGGGCAATAAGGTCTTATCTGCTCTGTAGCCTTCTCAAACATTGAAGAACTAGTTTAAGGCAATTTTTGCTCCTGCCTATTCTAACAATTAGGAGACTTCTCCACAGTCAAAAATTAACATGTACACTCTCACACAAACACAAATATAATCTCTGATAGAGTAGCTGCTGCAGTAGAATATACAGAAAGTGCTTAGCAAAAGCCTCAATACAGAGTAAAGGACTCTACAAATGATAGTTATCATTGCTACTTCTGGTAGGCAGATCTATCCATTCCACTCATACTTGTCATCTTCAATTTTTATATTATATATCTGCTTTTAGAGCTACTGTCTAGTAGGGTAGCCACCAGCCACATGTGGGTATTTGAATTTAAATTAACTAAAATGAAATGTGATTAAAAAGTCAGTTTACAGATCACAGTAGCTACATTTTAAGTGCTCAGCCATCAGATATGTTAGTAGCTGCCCTGTCACTAGGCAGAGAACACTTATCTCAGAAACTTCTATTGGATGGTGCTATTTTGGAGAATTATTACTGATGTTTTCACAAATTTTTATTAACATGAATAAAAGTTTTGTGAACAATGCCAAATTTTAGAGATTTCACTAATTAAGATACATTTTTGTATATCACATCTCCTCGGATCTTGATTTTTTTTTCTCTCATTAATTTCAAGTGGTTCTTTAAGGGATGATATCAAAAAAGGTTGCAAGGTCCTCATATGTCTGAAATGTCTTTCTATTGCTTTCACATGTGAATGAGAGCATGGCTGGACATAGAATTCTGGGATTAATATTTTCTTCACCCACAATTTAGTAGACATTGCTCCATTTCTTTGGAAAAACCTGATGCCAGACTTTCTTTATTAGATAGCCTGTTTTTAATTTCTAGGTTCTTACAAAAACATTTTGTTTCTTCTAAGTTAAAAAACTTCTCCAAGATATATATTATAGGGGTTCTCTTCATGAATTTTGCCTGGTATTTGGGAAGTACACTTAATCCAAACACTCTTCTTTCAACACAGATATATTTTCTTCTATTATTTTTCATTGCGTTTCCTCCCTCTGTTCTGTTCCCCTTTTTTAGGACCTTATTACATGTATATAGAAACTTCATGATTTATTCTTCATGTGTTTATTTTTTGTTCCTATTTAATTATATCCTTTCACCAAATTCTTAGAAAATTCCATGAGCTTATCTTCATCTTCAGTGATTATGTATTTAGTTTTTTACTATAACCAATCTACTGTTCACATTGCTCTTTGTATTTTCATTTGGTCATTTATGTTTTATTATTATTATTATCTTAAAGTAATCCTCCCTGATTGAATACTAGTTTTGAAAATTTGAAAGTATCATTGCTAAATTTCACCGATAATACAAAATAGAGATTCTCCAATGTTTTCTCTTATTTTTTTTCTGTACCTCTGTTTATTGAGGAAATAATTGCTCTGTTCCCAATTATTTATTGGTTTTGAAGTTTAAAATGGGCTCAAGTCTCTGTTCTGCTACTTACTTGAGTAAGTTCTTTAACCTCAATGGGAACTCTGCTTACTTAAAAGTGTGATTGTATGTATAATTCCCAGATTTTAGGGCTGTTGTGAAGATTAAAAGAGGCAATTTATGTCAAGGACTTGGCACAGAGTGTTCAATAAGTGTTAACTATTTATTACCAGATTTCTTCATGTATATAATAATTACCTCAATTATTCATTCTTAAAATGTAAGAATATATGCTTGTCCTGCAAGTTGAAATGGAGTCTATGGAGTTAAAATGGAGTCCAGAAGCTGCTGGCTTCTGCATGCATGTTTCAGGCTCAGATAAAGAAATGAGGTAAAACTTGGGAAATCTTGCAATTTTACTTTGTTAAAGCTGCAGTCCACTTGTTAGTAGAGGGAGACAAAGAGGTATACTCTGCCACTAGGTTAAAGAGTTTTCTCTGTGTTGTTGAGAAAACTTGAATGTGGTGAATACAGGGTTCCCACTCTCTACTGACATGTCCACCCTCATAGGCGCCCTCGAGAAGTGCCACTGCTTGCTTCCCAACAGTAGTGGCCGTGCCAAGTAGAAATGAATGTACACAGTCCACCCCAAAGTAGCTCCACTCAGTTTGAACCCCAGAACATTATGCTTTCCCCCAGGATGCTCTTAAGATAGAAAGCCCTAACAACTGCTTCAAGTTCTGCCTTCACTTGCAGGCCCTGCCACTCTGAGATACATGTTCTAGGGGCACCTACTAAAGAGTTCCTTCCAGATGTTTCCCAGGCCAATCACAGATTATCTTCCCAATCAATCCAATAATACCAGCATGCCTTAAAAAAAAACTCCTTAAACTTTCCATCCTCTCCCTTACTTTCAATGCTAGTACTGCACACACACACCATCCTTTTTAGATTCCTTCAGCCATTTCCATGGAAATTGGGGGGTTGGAGGAGTTAAATAACAGACTCAAGTCCTTCTTAAATAGCTTATTTTTAAAATTGTAGTTTTACAAGAGTGGTATGTGGAAAAAGAGACAAATAATGGCACTGATATTGATCTTGTTTATAGAAACTACAGCCGGGTGCCTGGGTGGCTCAGTTGGTTAAGCAACTGCCTTGGTCTCAGGTCATGATCCCAGAGTCCCGGGATCAAGTCCCATATCGGACTCCCGGCTCTGCGGGAAGTCTGTTTCTCCCTCTGACCTTCTCCCCTCTCATTCTCAGTCTCTCACTCTCTAATAAATAAATAAAAAATCTTTAAAAAATAAATAAATAAATAAATAAATAAATAAATAAAAATAGAAACTACCGCCAAAAAAGTTGATTGTGGCTATGTCATTATGCAGAATTGCCTTTGCTTCAATAACAAAAAAAAAAAAAAAAAAGGTCCAAATTCTGCTTGGGACAAATCATTTCCCTAAAGCAAACTATCCACTCCCAGAGTCACAGTTAGCTAAAAGCCAGCACAGTGTAGGCTAACTCCAATTTTGATCTTTTTTTCAGGCTATATGCTGGTGTCTAAAAGCAAGCCGTTGAGATGAACTGGTCAGCACCAGTGGGAACCAAAGCAGCTTTCTTCAAAGCCGAGCTAGGCTGCCCAGCAGTATGTTCCAGTAAACTGTTCATTTTGAACTGATCTGTTCTGTCATAAAGCAAGAGATTTCCAGCTGATCTGTTTGCTGATCTGGTGAATTGTTCTCATGTAAACAAAAGAAACACCATAGAGAGATATTGCTGTAGCTATCCCCTTACGAACACAACTTGGTTGCCACTACTGAGCATGCTCAGCCCATACTGCATAAATCTTTTATTAGAGAATTAAAGAGGCAGACATGAGAAGGAAAGACAAGAGGAAGACTTTACGAAGTGATAGAGCCTGAAAAATAAAAAGGCACTCAGAGAGCAGGACAGAGATGGAAGACAAGGATGGAGATAAAACACAGGGGCAGCAGCCACAGAGATCAGGCATGCCCTTGGAAAACCCCTTTTATTCCTGATCAATCCTTCCAGTGCTTTCTCTGCAGGGCAAATTCACTTCTCTCCATGGAAGCCCAGAGAGTCCTGGAGTTCATTTGAAAGCTAGTAAAAGTAAGCTGATTGCTGCTAGGACATCCCTTTTAAGTGGCTGAAATCTAACCATCCCATTGCTGAGACAGGTGACCCCCCATTCGATCAACCATATACCTGCCTTCTCAAAGTATGTCAGTACAGGTCACAAGGCCAGCACAAACAAGAGTAGAAGATGACTCAGCACAGAAATAGGGCAGGGGAATCCTCTCACCCTATGTGGCCCTTATCTCAGCCTCAGCTCAAACTGGATTTTCTGTTGTCGGATCATGAAAGAAGACAGAAAAACCTATGATAAAGCTCTGTGCTGCAGCACAGGTCCAGTCACTCAGGCATCAGCTCAGATCCTGTAGGTACTTAAGAAAGGAGTGCAGGATTCAGAGTCAGAGCCCCCTGATCCAAGGCCATTCTCTGCCACTTTTGAGATATATGTGGTACCCAGAGAGCTACTCAGGCCATAAATAACCCACAAAGCCCACTGCTATTAAAGGTGCTATGAGAGAGTGATGATTCATGTCCCATCACCCTGTTTCAAAAGTCCACTTGAAAGATGTGTATACAATAACGTCTAGTAAATACAATAACGTAAATACGTAAATACAACGTAAATACAATAACGTAAATACAATAACGTCCAGTAAATACAATAACGTCCAGCATAACTGGGTGAAAACCTTGGATTTCAATGTGACTAATTGTTATAACTGAACTTGGTTAACTGGGTGAAAGTATTCAGGTCAAAATACTAAGAAGCACATCACTGTACTTAAAAGAGATTTTCCATGGACAGTGAGTCTTACCCATTAGTGCATTTAACTCAAATTATGAGTAAGGAAGAGAGAAAAATCATTATTTAAAAACATACTCCTATTAGGAATTAGATGGGAAATGTAAACCCAATCTTCCATTAGTTAACTAAAGGTCAACACACACACACACACACACACACACACAGAGACACACACACACACACACACACACAGAGTCCTTTCATTGTGTATGGATGATTTTAGGGCCACTCATTTAGGGGTAATTTTGACCATTCACAATTTTCATTTCATATGCAGACTTTATACCTACCTAAACTCATTGTAGTACGTTTTGAACAATAAGAAACTTGGTTCAACATAGCTTATTGCAAGGCATCTCAAACTTTCATGAGCCTGCTAAGGCCTGGAGATCTTGCTAAAATTCAGGTTCTGCTTCCATAGATCTGGCATGGGGCCCTAGATTCTGCATTTCTGACAAATTTCCAGGCAATGTCAGTGCTACTGGACCACAGATCACACTTTGAATGCAAGGGTTTATTATATAGATTTAGCTATACAGTATTCAACATTCGGCAAATATTTATTGAGCATCTACAACATGCCAAGTACTATGCTATTTGCTAATGATAGAGAGATGAAAGATACCATGTGTCTCTCTCAACATATTCACAGTCTAGTTTGATATAAGTAATAATACTGCATGAAATAGAAATCTGCCCCCAAATGTTTGCCTTAAAATAGCCCTTTACTCTAACATGAGCATAGTGCCATACCACTTACAAAACACCTTTTAAAAAATTTTGTCCCATTTAATGCTTCAAACATGGTATCTCACCTTTTCCCCAGTTGTAACATGTTACAGATTACTTTGTACATTGGCTTAGCTGCATACATACTCCCAGTGATAAGGATTTCCTCACTACCTTATTTAATGGATTGTTGAATATTAATCATGGATTAAGTGAAACCTGTTCAATGAAGCATCTATTGTATGTACATATGTGTGTGATGTAGTAAAAACATAAATTTTGATTTTTTTCATAGCCTATGTAGAGTAGTGGAAAGCCCAGTAGGATGCATCTCTTTTTCTAGTACAGGATCCTCTGCTGACTAGCTGTGTAACCACATTCAAGTTAGTTAACCTCTAAGGACCTCAATTTCCTCATCTGTAAGGAAAGAGCTGGACCAGGCAACCTCTAAGGTCCTTTCCAGCTCTACAATCCTATGATTCTATGACCCACCCACCTTGAATTTGCTATAATCCGTATTTCAGATCCCAAAGACAGATCTTTTCAACAACATCAGCACAACTGCACCTCCCCTCAAGCCTTAGTCACACCGTTCACACAGTAAAGCTTTGAAATTCCCAAATACTGTAAGCTCTGGCCTGCCAGAGCCTAGAGGAACTGCTACTTCACAATTCAGGCAGTCAGCTATTGACTCAAAGCAATCTATATCTGCATTAAAATGGGGAGTTTTGGATTAATGTGGAGCTGAAAGCCCGACTGAGGCTCTTTGCTGCCAGCCTGTCTCTGTAATTGCAGCATGGATTTCACCAACCACAAAGGGCAAAATGAATGTGATCATCCCCAGTAGTCGATAGTCTATCGATTTTTTCTTTTGACTCTATGATTCGCACAAATATTGAAGCTCATTTTTTAAGCAAGGAGGCTTATTAATCTACATTCTTCAAAACTAGTGGCCCATTCCACGAGGTGAATTCTGAAAGTTACTTAATATGCAAGACATGAGTAGATTAGTCACATTAATTTTTTAAATTCTTTTTCACATACTCATCCAGACACACACTCATGTCCTCCCTCTTACATAAAATTGGCATTCCACAAAGACAGTGGAACTTTGTGCTTATTAGCATACTATTATGTGTCTGATTTGTAGGAATGATCAGGAAGGGAATGTTGGCAAAGCTGATCTATGGTTACTGGTTTTTTTTGTTTGTTTGTTTTTTGGTTTGGGTTTTTTTTTTTTTTTTTTTTGGTTAGGTTTCGTTTTTCATTCACCCCTAAGGTTATAAACAGAATTTGTACAACAACACCTGTGGTTCCTAAAATGGAACAATGATCCAGGGCCATTTCTTCCCCAAATGGAGGCTATTAATCTGCAGTGGCAAATACACGTTAAGGCAGAGAAACAAAGGCAGCTCCTGCAGAGTTCAAATGTGGTTTCTCCAAACCATACTAGTTCTTTTAATTCCTTGTGGTGCATTTTCCGTTTTATGCTGTTTCTTGTTATGTTCTCTGATATTTCTTTAGTCTATTGACTCCATTTTGCTAGAAATTCAGACCTGAATGGTTTGAAACTACATGTGTCAGATTTGGTTTCATGTGGTTTGTTGCAAACTGTAGAGACCTTCTCTCTTCCAATAGTTCCAGCTTTTGAAAATAATCAATAATGATAAAAACTAGTCATCAAATCCCATCAGCTTTATTCCTCAGGAAAATTTTCCAAATTTGGTTCCTACTCTCAACCCCAATATTAGATTAGCTGTTTTGGTTACAAGTAACAGAATATAATTTGGCTTATTTCAGGCAAAGAAGATTTGAGGGATAACATGTAGGAATAAAAGATGATAAGAATCTTGACCATGGAGATTTGGCCACAGAGCCAGGCTTAAAGTGATCAGAACTTGCTTAGGGAACTTGAGGTTCCCCACATAGTGACTCTGCTTTACTCTATGTACACTCAGTTTCACTCTGGCTTCTGACTATTTAATTCTTTCTCTATTTTTCAAGTACAAATAATAGCTTAAGTCACAAGATCTAATTAGTCAGTCACACCCATAGGTCATGGCTTTTTTTTTGCCAGACTATTCCATTGGCCTTTAGTCAAGTCTATAGTTGGACTACTTATAAGTTAAGCACTCATTATTTTTTAAACCATTTTACTGAGATATTATTGACCTATAAAAACCTGTATATAGGTAATGTACGCAACTTGATGAGTTTGGAAATAAGTATCCATCCATGAAACCATTATCACAATCTATGACATAAACATACACATTACTTCCAAAAGTGTCCTCTTGCTCTCTTCACTTATTTGTGTGTGTGATAAGAATAATTAACATATAATCTACTTTCTAAGCAAAATTTTAAGTACAAAACTCAATATTACTAATTATAGGCACCATACAATAAGTATCTGCAGGACATTAATCTTGTATGACTGAAACTTTGCACCTTTGACTGATATCTCCCATTGCTCCCTTCCCTAACTCCCTAGCAACCACCATCCCAACCTTTACTTCTCCCAGTTTGACTATTTTATATTTCTCTTACATGTAGGATCATGTAGTATGTGTGCTTCTGTGTCTGGCTTATTTCACTTAGCTTCCAGGTTTATATGTATTGCAAATGTTAAGAAACTATTCTTGATCCAGTAAATAACAATCTGTTACAACATGATGATTTATGTGGAAGAAGGAACCTTTTAAAAGGGAAATATAAGCAAGGCAGTATATTGAGGTTTATCCTACCCATCATACCCACAGCTTCTGCTGAATTCAAATCCGTACCATCACCTACATAGACCTTTGCAATAATTTCCTTACTAGAATCCCAGTACCTAAAGTCTAGCCCATCGAATCCATTCTTAATAGTGGTGATGCTCTTAGAAAAGTCTCTCTCAGCCTTAGTTTCCTTACCTATCTCATCTATTAAATAGATATAATAGTTGAGAGGGCTTGAAGAAAGAGAGCATGTAAAGCATTTGGTTATTTTTATCACAGTCCTATGTTCTATTTTGGTTCTACAGATTACATTTGTTTTTAAGAATCTCTCTCCCAGGGGCACCTGGGTGGCTCAGTGGGTTAAAGCCTCTGCCTTTAGCTCAGGTCATGATCTCAGGGTCCTGGGATCGAGCCCTGCATTGGCCTCTCTGCTCAGCGAGGAGTCTGCTTCCCCCTCTCTCTCTGCCTGCCTCTCTGCCTACTTGTGATCTCTCTCTCTCTGTCAAATAAATAATTAAATACATAAAATCTTAAAAAAAAAAAAAAAGAATCTCTCTCCCACAAGAATGTCAGAGATCAAGTTTTATTCTCTTTAACTCTAGTCCCCGGCACAATTATCCACTCACAATAAATACTGAATGAATGGAAGCATCATTTGAGGTCCAGAGAATTCCACCGTAAGTCTAAGATGAAAAGATGAAACCTACGCTTCCTTTACAAATAAACTTTTCTTAATTTTCTTTATAACAAAGTGAATTTTCAGCTCCCCATGTTAGAGAATCTGAACCAGATAGATTTGTTACGTATTCCTCTGTGCTGTGCTAGGGAACTGGAACCCTTTATAAAGACAGTACTCAGCCAAAGAAGATGTCTCATATCCCCTGACATCACAGAACACCAAACCCAGAGGAGACCCCAGAAACAACTTCCAACCCTTTATTTTAAAATGAAGAGACTAAGGCCCAGACAGATGGTATGATTTATAAGACTTTACAGAATTGGGCTAAGAATAAATTTGAAAACAAAAGTCATGTGTGTGAATTCCCAAGGATGTACTTTATCAATGACTGGGGTACTTTCCTGCCTCCAAGATGGGATGCAGAATGACCACTTACTCAACAAGTTTTATATGGGCCTGAGGAACTTGATCTGGTTAGACATTAATTCCACTCTGTTCATACTCAGTGCAGTAAAAATACAACGTTTTCCCTCTCAGAAAAAGTAAGTCTGGAGTCAAGGCAGATTTCCTCCTTTTAGGAGAAAGAAACCCTAAATTTGAGCTGTGGTTCACTTGCCTTCTTTGAGTCTTAATTTCTGTATCCACAAAATTCAAATGCAAAATGGGTGGTCACTGGTTTTTAAACTAGGTTTAAAAGGGCTCCAAGTCCTTGGGTTCCACAGGATAATGTCACAAGATCCACCTCAGGAATAAGAGGAAGAAGGCCTAGTTAGACCTTTGTCTTTACAATCCAATTTTAGCACTTTATTCATTTTTTCAAACTTGAACATTTAAAAATATCTAAGTATTTTTCAATCAAATATGTCTCTTTTCAGAAATGTTTTAATTATGTAACTCTCATTTATGGCTCAAATTTAATTTTTTAACAAAAATAGGGAAAAAGAATACTGAATCATATGATAATTTTACCGCACCCAAGAAAAATTTTAAACCTGAAATACAAAGTTATAAGAATTCTCCAAGTTCACAAAACTGACTTATACCTCTGGAAATTCCTGAATATGGATAATAATATTTAAAATATATATATAATATTGCAGTATTATCTACATGATGCACAAAAATTTGTCAACATATGAAACTCCAATAAACTGAAATTTTCAGTATTTTTGGTTCATGTGTCAATTTTGGCCAACTTGTTATTTTGTTCAATGTGTTTTCATCTAATCCATTCCACCAAACTGTCTGCTTCTGGCGAGCCAGAGTCTTTTTCTTTTAGCCCTAGAGAAAAACTCACATGGAATTAATGGTAGTTGATCCAGGACTCAAGGCTTCCTTCTCCCTTACAGTTCTCACCCCATCACTAAGAAGCCACCAAGACAGTCAGATTTCACTGGTGTACCACCTTAGTTCATTTATTTATTTATTCTGGGTCTTGAAGGGACCATATTTCTTGGTGCAGAGTTGAAGAAGGTAAGGTCTTTGCTCTATAAGCAGACAGGCACATAAATTATTAAAATATCTTGGAATAAGTCCTAGTAAAGATATAGTCTACCAGGGACTAAGGGTTAAGGAAATAATATAAGAAGAGGGTCAAAAAAAAAAAAACAAAACTCAGAGATAACCATTTAAGTGTTGTAGGTTGCACAGGAATTCAGAGATGGGCAATTCCCTAGTAGAATCAGGTAAGGGAAGTTAGGTCTGCAGAAGAAAGAAGGGGACCTAAAAGAAATTCCAGGCAGATAGATAACCTGTTTAGAGTCATTAAAGTGTATAATAGCAGTTCCAGGGAACCTCAAATAATTCAGAATGGCAGTAGCACTGGTTCCCACTGAAAGAGGAGGGAGGAGAAGGATCAAGTAGTAAGAGGTGGAAATACAGTCAGGAGTCAGGAAAATGCAAAGGGTTCCTGACAGGGTCATGAAAGAGGCTTTATGAGAAGACTATATGGAGAGAGGGAAGGAGGTGGCCTGGAGAATTACATTCCACAGAAGAAGCAGGAACACCAGAGAAATTTAAAGACAGATGATTCTATCTATCAAAGTAAAAGATGTCACTGTGAAGTGTGCAGGAATAAAAATCCAAACACAAGTAGGTCACTCTGGAATCAGAGTTATGAATGACAGAAAGAAGGGCTTGGAATGAAGGAAAGGGCAGGGAAATGTCACGTCAGCGAATAGAGATCGTGAACTCCCTCCAGAAGAAGACAGAACTCAGAGTAGGTAACAAAATAACTCAAACTCTAAAATAAACTGACTATGCTCAGGGTGCTTTGCCAGCTGCTATCTTAGACCTAATCAAGTGCTCTTCGACCTGTGCCAGGAAATATCATAATCCCAGAGAGGACACGGCAGCCAAAAGCTGAAGACAGCTGGCTAAGGAAGGGGATTAAATGGGAAACAAAGAGTAGGTCTTTCTCTAATATCCCAGGACAGAAAATATAATTACAGTTACTAAAAAGACTACACCTCATACTCCCTTATATACACCTTATGCTATAGCTCATACAATCCCTTACCTATCCAGCAAAAGGTCAAGAAACTTTAACTACCAAGGATGAGAATGCCACAAAAAAAGCAAAAACAAGACTCAAAAGGAAAACCCCTCTCGCTATTTTGTCAGAGAAAGTGGTCACTCACAGGTATCAATTCAGAAACTACAGAAAGATTCTCCTTCCCTGACTACCCTGTGCAGCTATCTCTTCCACATTATATCTACACACTGCCACCCCCAAAAGCAAACACTGCGGATACCTGCAATTCCCCTAATTATCCCTCCATCTCATTAGCCTGAATTTAACAGAGCTTTTTCACCAGTTAAAATGGGAACATTCTGGGGGATGGGGAATTGGAGAAACGTGGTCAAAAGGCACAAACTTCCACTGATAAGTACTAGAGATGTAATGGGCAATATGATGACTAGAGCTAACATCACTGTAAGATATATTGGAAAGTGTTAAAAGAGTAAATCCTGAGTTGTCATCACAATGAGATAGTTTTTCTTTTCTTTTCTTTTTATTGTATCCACATGAGATGAGGGATGTTAATGAAACCTATTATGGTAACCATTTCACAATCTATATAAATCAAACCATAATCTTGGGCACCTTAAACTTATACCGTGAGGTATATCAACTACTTCTCAATAAAAATGGGAAAAAATTAATATGAATATCCTGCAAAAGGAAGGGGCACATGAGGAATTTTATCTATCATTGTACCTTGTTGGACATTATGTATCTCCTTGTTTCTTAGGATAAGCAAAGATGGGTAAAAAGGAGATAGCTAGAGCACATTCCTCACTGCACAGAACACTTCTCCCTGCACAGGTGGGATAAACACTTCTGTTCCAGTGAGGAAGAGTTCCTCCAAGGATGGCTGGTTCTGCCTTGAGATGCCTTGGTCCTGTCTCTGTGGCAAGGATGACCAAGTGCCCTGATCTAAGCCAAACTTCTAGGCAGGGAGCCCCAGCATATGCAAGACTCTGGGCTAGACAGTGCTGGTGAGATCAAAAAGGTAGGTCTTTGCTCCTGGAGAGCTTAGATTCTAGTTGTGAAGACATGAATGTCTTGAGGGAAATCCACCAGGCCAGACAGTCAATGTTAAGTAAGGGGTGGTGACTTGAGCTCCAGGATCAGGGAAAGGAGCAGTCATTTCCATCAAGGATGATGCCCGACTTCTCAAATGTAGGCCAGCCTCAGCTTTAGGGTGTGTTGTCTTTGTTCAAGACTTGAGACTGAGCAGATAAACAGGTAGACAGATGAGGGACACCTGGGTGGCTCAGTTGATTGAGCATCTGATTCTTAGTTTCAGCTCAGTTCATGATCTCAGGGTCCTGGAATCCAGCCCAACATCAGGCTCTTGCTCAACAGGGAGTCTGCTTATCTCCTTTTCCTTCTGCTCTTCCCCCCACTCACACTCTCTCTCTTTCTCTCCAAAATGTATTTATTTTTATTATTTATTTATTAAATCTTTTTTAAAAATAGGTAGACAGATAGATAGGTAGATATGAAAGAGACAAAGGGAGACACAGAGAGAAGCCATAGGAGGAAACACCAGAAAATATTCCTTATCTCCTCTGACTGACAATGAGTTCCTCTTTTTTTAAAGGCTTTATTTATTTATTTGGGAGAGTGAGGGAAAGAGAGAGTGAGCATATGAGCAGGGGCAGAGAGAGAGGGAGAGGGAGAAGCAGACCCCCCTGATGAGCAGGGAGCCCAATGTGAGGTCTGATCCCAGGACCCTGGAATCATGACCTGAGCTGAAGGCAGCCACTTAACCAACTGAGACACCCAGGCACCGCCAAACAATGATTTTCAAGTGTTCTTCCATCTCCTACTGTGACAATTGTAGAATCACTAGTGTAATTTGGGAGCTTTTCAATGAAAGTCTATTCTGGAATCTTTATAATAGTTCCTTTTTATTCATATTTCCTCTTTCATTTGGAGGACTGGGCTAATTACCTATCTTTTGCTCAAGCAGATACTCATTTGCTCTAGAATAGAGGCCTATATAACAGAGGATGTTTCCCCACACCATTAACAGTAGTATTGAATTTCACCACTGATGAAGTTATGGGATGGTATAGATTAGAGAAAGCTTAAATGGGAGACAACAGACCTGGTTTACAGTTTCTAATTGCTGTTTTGCCTCCACCTCAATTATCTCAAATGTTTCTCGAGATTCTATTCTAGGGTAGTACTCAATGGCCCATTTGTGGTAATATAGCTAGCCCCTGTTTACTGAGCACTTACTACAGGCTGAGTAAATGAGTTAAGTAAATGAGTTAAGCACTTAGCATACATTATTTCATTTAAGTCTCATATGGACCTCATATGGTTAGATTAGGAACCTGATACTAAGGTAGTGATGTCCAAGATCACAAAGCCAAAAGGGACAAAGACAGAATTCAGACCCAAAATTATCTACTTTCAGGGCCCTTGTACTTAAGCACTAGATGGTACTGCCTGTCTAGATAGCTGACCAGTTGCTGGGGGTTGGGGTGAGCCTAAAGGAGAAGCTACATGCAAAAAAAAAAAAGACCTGCAGCTCTACCTAGCCCATGGTTCTAAACTTGACCTGTTCTAATGCTAAGAAACACAGGCAAATTAAAGCCTCCTATAGCCTGTTGCATAGGAATAAATTATAAAAAGAAGATAAGTGCTATTTTTTTAGAAAAAAAGAAAAATGGGTGGACAGAACAGCAAATCAAGTTACCTCCCTTTCAGAAGTCTTCTCTGATATACATCAAAGAGTGCTTCACAGAAGCCTAAGTGAGTGAATAGATGCGTGAATCAATGAATAAACAAATGATCCTGGGGCACTGTGATGGGTAAGAAGGAAAGAAACAGCACAAGTAGCAATAATATGAACACAAATTAGATGCTAGACATGTTAGACCGCAGAAGCAACTGGTTTTCATTAATGGTTTCAACACCGTCTCACACTTATGCTCAAAGTGATCTGGTCCCAACCTACCTTTCTGGTTTTCTCTATCCCTGAAACAGTGGATAAGCCTCCCTTCTACTCCAGCCAAATAAACTCCTCACTATCCTTATACTGTATTTTCTCTGTATTTTTTCTTAGTCCATATATTTTCCCTAGTGAGCTTGTCTTTTCTTACCCCCATTCAAAAGCCCTATTCACAGTCTAGTTGAAATTCTATTCCTTCCTTGTCAAGCTAAGAACAAGACAGTGGGGCTTCTGGGAGCCTGGCAGTGGTCACAGTAGTCAGTAGACACCGTTAAGAGGAAGTACTCTCAGATGTACAGGAGTAGTTTCTATTCATTTTTGATGCTGGGGCAAATGAGGGCCACCCATGCAGGTTCAGTTTCTCTCATCAACTCATCTGGAGTATAAAACACTTTTACATGTCCCTAGTGAGATGCTGGTGTCCTCGTCTCAGGCTGAGCATGATCCAAGAAAGATGATGAACACAACACTAATGGTAGAAACAGAGCTTTCCTACTGCCAAAATGAGCTCACTTAACCTCTATATTTTATAAGTCTTGCTCCGCAAATCCTTTCACTCCATACTGTTTTTGTCTTTGGGCCACTGCTTATGCTGGCTCCCCTGTCTACAATGTCCTTGCTTTATCTTTCCGCTGCCTCCTCTTCCTTTCTCTGGATAACTCCTCTCTTTGTTCAAGACACACCACTCAGACATCACTCCCTCCAGGAGACTATCCATGACTATCTTTCAGGATCCCATGTGCTCTCATATGATACTGTGTGCATTTCTATCACTGCCTTCATCATATTAATTTTCATTCATTTTTAAGTGTTGACCTCCCCCCAATAACTGCCAGCTCCTGTTCAAAGGCTATGTCTCATTCACTGTTGTATCTTTTCCAGCCAGGAAAGGATCGGGCAGATTGTGGGATTTAATAATTTTGCTGAATATAAAAGAATTAATGAATGAGCAAACAAACTGGAGAGCTCCCTATTGGGCCAGAAGATGTGGCCCCTATTCTAGGGTGGAGCTTAAGAGCAATGAGCGTAATTCTTAAAGACAAGCCCTTGTCTTATACAGACAAGAAGTCTAGTATAAAGCCTCTTTAACAAGCAGAGGGAGGAGGAGGATGGAGTGCTGCAGAGGAAAACTGTCAGGAGACCTGCCTCTGGGAGCTGTCCACATTGCTAGTTGAGCTCGTCTGTGTCCATACCTAAGTATACCTAATCCAGAAGGGCTCTCTGCCCAGGCCATGTCTGGTCTGCCACCTCAGCCTGACCTGAGCTTTAGCCTCTGACAGTAACTCCCTGCACCAAGTCCTTCTGTTCACTTGACCTTCCTGACATTGGCCATTTTGCAGTTCCTGCCCTGATTTAACTAGCTTGAACTCACCAGCTCCAAGGTAGCCCCCTGCTTCAAGTTTTGCCTGACATGACCACCAACCCCTGCTGTATCCCCTGCTCCTCCCTGATGGAAGAGCAAGTTGCCTAGTAAGTTTCCTATCAGGCCCCTGACTGTCTGTGCTGGGCAGCAGGGCCACAGTCTCTGACTAAACAAGTGAACGCATGGATAAGTAAACAGCAGCCACCCTGCAAAGGTTACCCCCATGCCGAATAAAGCAGACTATGACATAGGTAGTTTTTGTGATGTGCCATCTTCCGTACTCCATCCCACAACAGTCACATAGAGGACAGAGAATGGAAGGGAGCTCAGTACTCCTGGACCATGAGGACAAAGATGAAAGGAATTCAGCTATTGTAGTCCAAGCAGGACCTCTTGCCTCTCATTAGCTGTGAGTGAGTACAAGGTGTATCTTGTATATAGGATAAGCATAAAATGATCTGGTATCACAACTAAATATATGTAACAATGAACTAACAATGAAAAGAAAAAAAAAATTAAAATTTTGGTTGAGCAATATTATTTTCTATCTCTTACAGGAATTGCCTACTCCTTAAGCTAAATTAATCTCTGCACATTAAGGATTTTGAAAATTCCAACTCATGTTAGTTTAAATGCTTCAGCCTTTACCTGATGACAGTCCTAAACACCAGCCACATGTTGCTTCTGAGTCATACTTTATTGCTGATGTAATGTGGTTTTCTATATACAATTTTTAAATAATGGACCAGGCCCTAACCCACTACATTGAAGTTTTCCAAGTGCTGTCCTTATCCACCATGTCGCTTTTATTGGGGGTTTCCTAATGATGCAGACTTCCCAGGCCTGAATCCCCCCGTCATTACTTTTTACCAAGTGCCTTGGGCCTGGTGAAGACAGCACCCCTCCTCTCTCACCAAGCCCTTAGATCCAGCCATAACCAAAGTCCTTCACAGAAAATCTTTCTCAGCTCTACAGTCCCCACTCCCACTGTAAGCATCCTTTGAACTAGAGCATTAGGCTTTCTCAGAAAAATACTGCTGCCACCCTTGAAGCTCTTAGCATATAAATACCATCCCTTTTTCTATCTCATGAATACACACACACACACACACACACACACACACACACACATATGCTGTGTGTGTATGTATACGTTGTCTGGGAGCAACTACTGGTTCATAGGTCAGAGAAGATAGGAGAACCCTAAGTCCTTAGTCTAAGGTTTTAATGGCCTGGTAATTGTGTACCCAATGGTCAGCAAAATTTTCAGGTTTCTCCCCTACTAAGCTTAGCTTTGGAAGTGCAACAACCACTAAGTTCAAAGGACACCCCGGCCTCAGAGGAATTAAGGGGTGCCGTTAGGAAGCTGATGACCTCAGCAGCTGTCAGAGCTGAAAATTGGCTGCCTTGTGCCTCTTGGCCAGCCCCCTTCACATCTGTGAAAGAAACCAGTCACGCTTGAATCACTCCTCTTTTGTCTTTGTGGATTTTAATCTCTCCTCCAAGTCTAAGGGTGCTTATCAGGATATCAGAGTAAGGGAAGGAAAATATGATCTGTATCCCCTTGCCCACACATCTCACTCCCATAATCTAGTATTAAACAAGTTGGCCAAGGCTGAGCACTGGAATCAGGGGTTTTCTATGTCTAGAGTCTCTTACTCTCAAAACATTGACTTACCAGCAAAAAGTTTTTGCTGCTGATAGCCAAGAATATTTCTAATCCAAAGTTGAGAGCAGGTAAACCTATTTTAAATAGAAAGTTTTGCTCACTGGGTGATTCTGAGCATCCTTTTTACTTAACCTTGCTTTCTACAACCCCAGGAAACTAGTTCTCCCATGAAAACCACGCAGTGCTCCCTTCACCTGAGTGGCCAAAGCCACTGCTGAGCATTTTCTCACTGCATCCACTCTCCTTCTGGATCCTAAAGCCTCGCTCTTTCGCATCTTGAGCAGGTTCAGAAAACTCACCTCTACACAAGCTTTCCCAGGGGAATTAGAAAACAGACTGGCCTCCCACAAGCCTGGTAGAGGAGAAGGAGTCTGCGACTCAAACTTAGATCCAGGAGTTGTCTTTGCCATTAACTATCCGTGACTCTTCCACAAGAGCCTCAGGGACCACCACCTTCAAAATGAGAAGTTTGAACCCCAAAGACCTTTCCAACCCTAAAACCTCATTCTCAACGGCCCCACTCTGCATGTATTTCTGACAGACTATTCTACAAATTTGAAAAATCTCTACTTATTGTTCACACCTAGTATACATACCCTTTGCCTCAATTTAGTGTTTGATTTCTGAACTCACAAAATACTATTTTTAATATTCTTTACCTAAATAAGAATATGACTAAAGCAGTTGCTTATACTTGCATCTATATAATATTTAGATGAATTCTGAACATTTTAGCCAAATAGTCTGTGTCTATGAGGCTAAGCATGCGGAATTACATAAATTTATCTGGGTATTTTATCATGGGGAGGCAAAACATTCAGAACATGACTCATTTGGAGGTTTTGCCATCAGGGAGGCTCCCTGATTGAACTTTGAACATATGCCCACCATAGAATTTGTTGCTACTGAAATAACTTTCAATAGCTAATATTCTTGATTATGATGAATTGTTCCTTTGCCCTCTGAGAGCGACTATTCTGAAAATCCATCAAGACCCTACTGAAATACAAAACATAATGTTTCTATCATTTTTGTCGTACAGACCATGAAACTGAAATTTTTCAAGCTTTGTTTGGTGCTGTTAGCACACCCTTAAAATTGTCATTTTTTCCATAAATGCAAAACTTATTTTTGCATGATGAAAATCAACAAGATAATGATTAGCTGAGTTAAGGCAAGAAAGCAAACTGAATACCAAGTACAAAATGTTTAAAGGTATTATCTCTTTTTAGATATCTAAAATTGTATTTCTGGTTTTTCTTTGTTATCCTTTCTCATAGACAGAGATTTGAAGCAAATAATATGAAACAAAGCTACGTACTAAATTAGCTACTGTGCTTGCTTTCAGAAATCAGAATCTACAACTCCGTTTTTAAAAATACCCTCAGCTTTTTCTACCATCCTGCCTTATATTCCTGTAGGATAGGAAAAACCTTGGCAAGCATCCTGAAATCGCCAGGGGGTAGGCAGCAGAATGTGCTTCTGACCACTGAAATACTCTCATTGTTCACACACTAGCCACACCACCGAGAGAGTGACCTCTTTCTAACACTGACAAGTGAACATGCACAGCTCTGTGACTTTGATTGGCGGTGCACTGGATCTCTGACCTTGAATGACATTGCTGGCACATTTTGATTGGCAGTCTGCAGCACAACGGACCACCTCCAGCACACATGCCCACTCTCCAGAAATTAGCCCTTATCTTTTCAAAAACACTCTTGTGTTCTCAAAACATGGACTAAACATGAACCAAAATGTGACTGCAGGCATCAGACACAGCCTGAAAAAAAGGACGATCTTTAATTTACAGACCTAAGATCCCACTGTAATTGACACATCCAGTGATGCAGTTGGTCAGACTTCGGCTGCATCTCCATGAGGTCAAACATCAAAATTAGATGAGAGAAATTCAGGCAGTCACGCAGATCTGTTGTCTACAGGGCCCCAAACGTTCAAATGGTTAGGCACCTCCAGATGGTTCTTGACATGCAGACAAAACATCTGAGTGACTGGTGAAAGGTTTCATATCTCTCTGGATGCTTACACATACCAAAGGAAAGTCAGTCTCATCCAGTCTCATGCTGCATGTACTTGGGTGAGACAGAGGTCTATGATGCCACTATTCCGGTGAATTCATTTATGCTCATTTAACCCAGTACTCTACCTGGGACCTGAATTTTCCCTTAGTAAATAAAAATATAGTTTGAAACAAAATGCTACATATGTCTTAAGAAACCATTGCCTTTCTTTTAAAATAAAATCAAGATGCTCCAAAGTTGGCAACAAATGCTGAACTCCCATACTCCTGGTTAAACAGGGCATATTTTATGCCTGTGCTAAACCGTGGTTCCTCTAGAAGTTCCACTAAAATGAGAGTGAAAGAATGTAAAAACTACAAACCTTCAAATGTAAGGAAAACAAGGAGACAACAGTAAGTGAAAACAAAAAAGAAAACTCAAGAGTCAGAAAATAGTTGGAGAATTAACAGAAGTGAAAAATTTGACAACTAAATACCTGCAGAGAAGAATAAGAAATAAGCCAGTTCCCTTCACAGCATCCTAGGAAGGCTTAGGAATTAGAGACCCCTGGTGCCATGGAAGAAAGGGGAAGTGAGTCTGAAACTAGGACAGGTAGACGAATGTCAGCACAAGAAGAATTCAAATTCCCAGGCTTCCTCCCAAGCCACCAGGTAACCAGTGTCTCTAAGGCCACCAAGAAGTTTATTCTATGGAAAAATGAACCAAAGAAAATCCAAACTGTGATGAAGAGGTAAGCAAGAGCACTGTAGTGAAAACAGAAAAAACAAGAAAAATACCACATCCTAAATGGTAAAGCCCCAGCCTCCTTCTGCCATCCAACTGAGATACTGCTGGCAGCCAGGTGTAGATCTTCCTGTCATAGGTCAGGCTCTCTGGGAAAAAGAAATGCCGAAGGGAAGATTTGTGTGCAGACAGTGTTTTGGAAGTGCCCTCAAGATCAACACCTGTGGAGGAGAGCAGGAAGCATGAGTGAACAGAGGAAGAAATTGAAGAGGAATACAGTGATAACAAAGGACTTTGTCAATCCCATGGGGAGGTCTAGAGCTGGAATGGCCCTTGTGAGTTGCCCAATATTGAAACAAGTGGACAGACCTTTGTTATCCCCACATCAACTAATCACTAGATATGGGCTTCTCTCTTCTGCTAGAGGCAATTCAAGAAGAGGGACTAGGCTGAGAGCTGTCAACCACAACCCTCTCCCTTACCCTCTCCACATCCCCCCATCCTCCCTACCCACCCCTGGCAAAGGAAGGAATGACTGACTGAGTCCTCAAGGGCAGAGGGGATCTGGAAGTACAATTCAGGGATGAGAACGATGCCACCCCATCCCTGTCACACTCACACTTGTCAATAAGTGAGATTAAAATTTTACTCCAGCGGGAAGACAGGCTGTTAACTAAATGGTAATTCAATAGGTCACATGCTCACCAAAACTATGGAGTGAAGATTTCTTTAGTTCCCAGTGGAAAAATAAGAGTATGGAGGTTCTGAGCTGTTTTTCAGGTTAAAGACATATGAACTAGACATGGAAGGATGCTCTGAGATATATCAGCTGAGAGAGAAAGGACTACAGCAGATGGAAGGCAGAGTATGAACGAAGCAATGAAAGTACATCCAGACAACTGACAAAGTCTAAAGGGAAGAGACAGTGAAGCAGAAAGGGATGAGGAGAAATGTCTGTAAGGCAGCCATAACTGGAATTAAGACCCCTGCCTAGTGGGGAGCCACTGAAAGTTTCTGAGTGGGGAAGGAAACTGACAAATGTCATGTTTCCAGATTTAACTACCAGTGGTTATAGAAAAGATTAGAAATGGGAATGGTTTAGAAATGTGAGTTGGAAGAAATTTTAGAAAATCCAAAGAGGCATTATAAAAAGGGTTTTAAAAAGAACACATGCTATGGACTTAGTTAGGCCTAGATTTTAATTCTCATTCTGCTACTTACCAGGTAGGAAAGCTTGTACAGATCACTAAACCTCATCATCTCAACTGCAAAGTATGGGACAAAATACTTCCTTTAAAGATTTCGAGGGGACAAATAAATGAGATAATATAGGTAAAATGCTTAGTGTGGCACCTAGCAGAGAGGAAGTGCTTATTAAATGAAATCTGATCAGGGTCAATAACAATAGCCACATACTGTTGACTGTATTATCTTGTAGGCAGAAGGAATGGGGAGGAAAGGAGGAAGGGAAGGATGTGAGAAAAACTTTTAAGAAGAATCAAAATGAGTTGGGTTTTTTTCCTATGAAAAGAAAAGAAAGTGGGTGGATCCGATGACAGCTTCATGGCTTTGAGCCTGAGTACCTAGAATAATGGAAACACCATTGCAAGAATAATGGACAGCTAAAGGGTAGGAAATTTGGTACAATTTTGAAATATTTGATTTTAATAGAGTCAGGTTTTACTTGCTCAGTGTGAAGTTAGGTGTAGGGATGGAGCTGAGGATGTTTGAGGGAAAAAGAGTGTCAAAGAACTGTTTAGAGAGGAGGAATGGAGATGGGCAGCCTCAGTTCTGAAGGATATTCACATTTAAGAATGAAAACAGGGGCATCTGAGTGGCTCAGTGGGTTAAGCCTCTGCCTTCCGCTCAGGTCATGATCTCGGGGTCCTGGGATCGAGCTCCACATTGGGCTCTCTGCTCAGCAGGGAGCCTGCTTCCCCCACTCTCTCTGCTTGCCTCTCTGCCTACTTGTGATCTCTCTCTCTCTCTCTCTCTCTGTGTCAAAGAAATAAATAAAATCTTAAAAAAAAAAGAATGAAAATAAAGTTGTAGGGGAAAAAACAGAAAAGTAGATAAGACAGAATGTGAAGGGTAATTTTATGTGTTAATAGATAGGTCACAAGGTACCCAGATGTTTGGTCAATCTTTATTCTGGGTGGGTCTGTGAGGATGTTTCTGAATGAGATTAATATTTGAATTCATAGACTGAGTAAAGCAGATTGCCCTTCCTAATGTCAATGACCCTCATCCAATTAACTGAAGACTTGAAAAGAAAGAAAGACTGACCCTCAGCAAGAAGAGGGAACTCCTCTTGCCTGACTGCCTTGAGCTGGTTCATCTGTTTTCTCCTGCCTTTATTTTTTTTTTAAGATTTTATTTATTTATTTATTTATTTATTTATTTATTTATTTGTCAGAGAGAGAGACAGAGAGTACAAGAAGGCAGAGTGGTAGGCAGAGGAGGCAGAGAGAGAACCAGGCTCCCCTCTGAGCAAGGAGACCAATGCAGGAATCCATCCCAGGACCCTGGGATCATGACCTAAGCCAAAGGCAGAGGCTTAACCCATTGAGCCACCCAGGTGTCCCTTTCCTGCCTTTAGATGAGAACTGAAACATAAGCTCTTTCTGCATTTTGAACCTGTCAGTATTCGGATGGTAACTATACCACCAACTCTGGGTCTTCAGTTTGCCAGCTGTAGATCTTGGGATTTGTCAGACTCCATAATCATGTGAGCCAATTTCTTATAATAAATAAATATTTCATTATATTTACATAACTAAATTATATAGATAGCTTAATGATTGATAGCTAGATAAGCAGATGATATATGATACATAGTAGATAGATAGATAGATAGATAGATAGATAGATAGATAGATAGATACATATCCTATTAATTCTGTTTTTCTGGAGAGCCCTGACTAATATAAAGGATGAAATTCCAAGGAAAAAGAATTTCAAGAAGGAACAGGTAAGTGATGTGCTAGGTGTCCATACAGTTAAATAAAAATGATCCCCTCCCCCCCCAAAAAAGAAAAGAAAATGAGAGTCCATAAGTAACCTCAACGTTGGGTAATCAGGACATAAAAAATTTTAGTAAACCAAAAAAATTCGATTGCTACATGGGAAGTTTATGAAGGTTCTCATTTTTATCAAGCAAATCTCACCAAATATTTCCAGACAACATTTCAGATGAGGGTTGAAGGTCAAAAACGACATTCAAACTTATCCTTGAAAAACAAACACAGACAAATACATGAAAAGTAGCATAACTGGCCTCAATCCTCCAGTAAAGCACATTTCTCAGAAGCAGGGATTTAGTCCCTGCCCGGATGGTCTTGTGTTGTGTATAAGCTTCCTGTGCCTGCTTTAGTAAACTACCTCAAATCTGATACAACAGAATTTATTCTCTCATAGTTCTGGAGCCAGAAGTCCTAAGTCATTTTCACTGGGTCCAAACCAAGGTGTTGCCAGGGCCATGCTCCCTCTAGAGGCTCTGAGGAAGAATCTGTTTCTTTGCCTTTCCCAGCTTCTAGAGCTGCATTCCTTAGTTCATGACCCCTTCCTCCATCGTCAAAGCCACTAGCCTTGCATCTTCTTTCCCTGACTCTTCCCTCTGCTTTCTCTACACAATCTCTTTCTTTTTGTGTCTGCGTTAAATTCTCCTTTTATAAGGAAACATGTGATTGCACTTAGGGCCCACCTAGACAATCCAGGATACTCTCCATCTCAAGATCCTTAGGTTAATCATATCTTCAAAGTTCTTGTTTTGTCATATAAGGTAACACTCACAGTTTCCAGAGAATAAGATATGGATATTTTGGGGGGAGCGTTATTTGGCCTACACAGTTGGTAATCCAAGGACTGTGTCAAAATGTGAACTCTAGCAACCCAGCTGACTCATCACTCAGCATAGGTCCTAACCTCAAACATCCAAACTCAAGTACTTGAATGAGAAATGCCCTAAAACCCAAACCTAAGCACAAATAGAAAAAATACAGGCATTTTAAAGAGAAGAGGAGATAAGATCCTTTTAAGAGAGATAACCCACAGTTGTGGAAGGACTGTCACTTAGCAAGAACTGTGAGCCAATCAGATGCTCTGTCAGGAGGCCAAGTAACAGAAAACCTCCCTAATTGGACTGGCTGCCTTAATGGGCCAGAAGTCAACAAGTCAGAATGAAAAATATACTCAATTCAGCCAGCTGGAATTGGTTGTAAAAAGGAAGCAATAAAATAGGTCAATTTTCTGGGACTAGTAAGAGGGTCCATACCCAAATGGACTGAATGCTCTCTCTTTATGCAACTGTTTGTCACTTTGTGACTATAGCCTTAAATCACTCAAATGGGTGAATCTATCTAGTTTTTAAAGGGTTAAAAACCAGTAAATGAATTTATTCACTTTGAACCACCTTCCTAACTATAGCCAGTCAACTAAAATTGTTGTAAGTTTGACCAATCCTGCAGGTTTTTTCTCTGTTCAGTGATACAGCTCACCCTTTTTAATATGTTAATACCATTTCAGTGCATGTTTTCACTAAAGTACATCTGGATGTTCCCTCTTTTCAGAAAGCCATCATAATGCATGCAATTCTGTTTTTATCTGCCTCCAACATGGAACTTATTTTTGTAGTATATTAAATATTTGGGATCCAAATGGTCCACAGGACACAAAAGTGGACTCACACTTTTGACTGTCCATAGCACATTAAAATGGTAATGGAAGATGTAGAAATGGATACTTCTGAGAGAGTGTCATCCTCAGGGTCTTTTCGTTAGTCCTGACCTGCCATTCCTAGCTTATTCCTCTAGAAAATATTTACAGAGCACCTGTCATTTAAGCCTCTTTATACAAGTTCCTATTCATAAGGTTCTCACAATAGAATGGAACAGAGGCATAAAGAGATAGTGTCATACTGTTCAGATTCTGGATTTCATCATATGGAGCTGTTATCATGCCTACAGACCCTGTGTTCTGTAATGGGTTGAATAGTGTCCCCACAAAATTCATAACCACCCAAAATATCAAAATGTGACCTTATTGCAAAATAGTCCTTGTGAAGATATAATTAAAGATCTTGAAATGAAATCATCCTTGATTTAGGATTGTCCCTAAATCCAATGACCTATTAAGATTACTATCTCCCTTGCCAATATAAAGTAAGAGCATAACCCTCTATCCATGCCTTATAGTAAACATACTTCCAGGGTATTTCTCTAGTTCTCCATTAGGTTTTTGCAAGTTGACAATTTATTCCTGTTTCAGCAATGTTGATGTTATTCGTACAAGCCTTTGTTTTATATCTTTCATTTTCCTTTCTAGCTGACATCTTAGTGGCAGTCCCAGATGGGTATCTGCCTAAAAGACCAGCCTTCCAACTTTTCTTTGGCAAGTAGGTGTTTAGGTCTATTAAAGCTAAAGACCATATTTATAGAAAACTACCATTTGGACTAAATTGACCAAAGAGATGATAGGGAATTTCCCTACACGCACAAATGACTGTGTGTTTGAGTGAAGGGACCAACCTGAACAACTTTTTTGACATCAGTTTAATTCAGTGCTTTTGGTTCCACATAAAAGACAGCCTTGACCCTCTAGCCAGGTTTAAATATTAAGCGTTAAAAAAAAAAAAAAAGTGCCACTAGCCCCTGACAGGCTGATACATCTGCTAACTCAGGTTGGTTGTCTGATTTGTCCTATATCAGTCAGATCACGGGAGCACCTGACTGTGTTACTGAGCAGTGGATGGAGCAGGCAAGAAATGCCAACACTCACAGCTAAACGTACTGAGGAAAGAGATGCCTCAGCTACACTACAGACAGAGGCAAGACATGGCCTTTAGCATTTCTAGACCCAAAGTTCTGACAGCCAAGAAAAGGCAAGAGGAACTCTAGTCCACAACACTGCACACAGACCCAACGCAGATGTGGGAATGCCACGTCATTAATGGCAGATAAGTAAAAGAAAGAGCAGACTTGTAGGAATATGGTCAACCTTACCTAAACAGGCAACTGTTTACAAGAGGATGGTAAAAGCAGGTGCAGTTCAGACCGGAAATCAACAACAAGCATGACTGAGGAAAAATAAGTTAAGACAAATTAATTCCAACAGAGTATAAAATTCTCTGGAGTCCAAGACAGCAAACAGAATCAGGTGATGAGAACTTCAGCATTTAGGGAGCACATTCTAGGTGTCAGGCACTGTGCTCAACACTTCCAATATATTAGAAGTACACTGGTCCATTTTGTAGTTGAGGCTCAGACAGATTAAATAACTGGCCCACATAAACATAACTGATAAACAAATGCAAAACCAATTCTGTCCATATCAAGAGTCCAAGTTCTTTCTATGGTATCAGTGTTTCTAAAAGTATGAATGAGACCACCTTTACCCAAGTCACCTGAGATACTTATTAAAAATAAAGGACTGGGGCACCTGCATGGCTCAACTGGTTAAGTGTCCATCTCACGGTCATGAAATCGAGTCCCACCTCCCTCTTCCTCTTACTCTGCCCCTCCCCAACCCCTGTTCTTTCTCTCTCTCTCGCTCTCTCTCTCTCTCTCTCAAATAAATAAATAAATAAATACCCAAAACTCTGAATTAGGCACTATGTATATAGTATATATAGAATCTCCTGATTCTATATAGTGTATACAGAATATATAGTGTATTATATAGTGTAATATATTCTATATAGTGTATATAGAATATACAGAATCAGGAGATTCTATATACACTCAAGTTCTAGAATCACTGTACCCACCACAGGGCTTCCTCTCTTAAGAGAAGCCTGTCTTCTGGGTATTAAATACATGTGACTCATGTTAAATGATAATTGTAGGTTCTCGTTGGGGCTGAGCCCACAGTGATGGTGAAATGCACAGCTACATGAAAGCAGGGACAGAAAAATCCAGACTGATTCTCCACAGAGCATGGTGAGTCCAGCAGCCCTTTCTGTCAGCAAATCTCAGGTTTCACTCTAGAAGCTCCACACCCAATACAATAGGAACCAACCGAGGGGGTCAAGGCCACATGGACCTAAGTGTGTCAATAATCAGGAGGCCATCTGTGGTATCAAAGCCAAAATCCTGATCCTGAGAATCAGTTTTTTCCTTCCTCTTCTGTGTGAACTTCTCTGGTGTCTTAACATTCCCACACCGTACCACCAGTCTCCCCTTCCTTGTCTATAATCACAGTAGTAGCTAACATTTACTGAGAACATCTAGTGTACCAGGTCCTGTTCTAGTACTTTTATATGTATTTATTCACATGAACCTACAACCACTTAATGAAACAGGTATAATTTCTATCCCTGTTTTACAAATCAAAGAACTAAAGCACCAACACATTAGGCAACTTATACAGAGTCACACAGCTTTCAAGTGCTATAGCTGGGACTATAATCTATTATGAACCATGCTCACAGTCACAACACTGTCCTTTAAACAATGGCTATGGTGCCACTTTCCACATTCCTGATGCTCATTAGGAAGCTTAAAGTGCCATCCTGGGATTCAAAGTAGGAGTCAAACACCACCTAGAGCACAAGCGTCTGATCAGCTATGATGGAGAAACACAGACATCTCAGCAAATTTGACCCAGTCACATCAGACTCTGCTGTGACATTATGGATGACATGATCTGAGACTGTAAGCCAAATGGGCAGAGGGGCCAAACTCCAACTGATGCATGCAATACTGTTTTATTTACTGTGAGTCCAGAAAGCATCATGACATCTCCAAAAGGCCTAATCTGGAATTCTAAAAAGAAAAAAATACATATTCTTCCTTGGAAACAGAAAGATACAATCAATAGGAAAGTGGATCTTTCAAGAGTTCCTGAGTAGGGAGGGAAAAAAAAGACAGCAATAGCAGGACATGCAAGGGGGTTGTCTTCAGTGGCTGAAGTGTCTACAACTGCCCAACAAGGTAAATCAAATCTGCTGCCAATACATTCTTCTGCTGTCCAGATAAAACGGCAGACTAAGCTGGTGAACTTTCACCCTTCACCCGCGCTCTTCAAGCCAAAGTACAGATTAAAAAAAATCAATAACCCCAATCGATGGGAAAATATTTTTAGTCTCTAACTGAACGATATGTTTTGACAAGGCCAAAGAGGAGCACAAAAGAATGGCAAAAGATAAAAGACAGAAAATTAGGAATTTGCTTTATTGGGGGAGGTGGAATCACCAATCACTTTCTTTTTCCCTCACTGACATTTGTCTAAATTATCTCACAGCAAGGAAATAAAGTGTAAGGAGATGAATTTATAAAATGGCATGATTCACCACCAAGCACCTTAAAACCTATTATTGCTACCATTTTCTGTTGCCATTTCCAAGAAAGCAATCTAGAGAAATGCCCATGTTCAGAACGGAGTCAGAGGAAGGAGCATTTCCCCAAAGTGGATACAGTGAACAATAGAACGGAGTCTCCCACCCCCACCCCAACCTGGAAATCACATCCAATACTAAACACATTGGAACGTGTTTAAAATCCACCCAATTTGGCTCCATTTTCTCTCAAAATAACCATTGTTTTTCATAACCCAATACCCTGGAGGTTCTTTCATAACTGAGCAAATTAAACACATAATATCACCTTGTCTTCTTGCCCCTTAAGCAGTAATTTATTTTTGTACATAGACTCGAGCCTGCTGTATTTCTAAAAATTATTTCACATTTTTTCTATATTGAATAAAGGTGATAAAGAAACATGAGACCCTGAATAAAATAAACAGGAATTATCCAGCACGGTTTTTTTCGTCCAAGAAAATCTTGAACATAAATTGTCTTACCAATCGATTAACATTTTCAATTGTTTATAGCAATAACAATTGGTGAATAGATAGATTTATGGGATTCAAAAATCTATATAAATCCAATAGACTGATAGTTGGAATAGCAGCAACCTATCTTACTTATTAATGCATTTCCTTTTCTTTTTTCTCCCCAATATCAATGCCATATTATTTGATAAGCCTTTGGCATGAATTTAATAACTATCGTTTTGTTACAATTCTTATTTGTCTCTCTACCAGAAGTTTAAACACACAATAAATATATACCCAGACTGATGGCTATATCTATGCAATGGCAGCCGACTCAACCCACAAAAATCAGTCAATTAAGTAAAAAGAGGTTGCCAAACCAATGTTTGGCATCGTATATTTTAGCAGTCAAAGCATCCATTCAATAGCTATTTGATTAGCCAAGTTTTAACACTGTTAGTAAGTTGCTCTGTTGTTTAGATTGACACAGACTCTTTAACTGCAGCCATTCTGGTGTGGTAAAAAGATTTGGACAGTCCAGTTCCCTGGGACTCTTCTAACAAGAGCCCGTGGTCAGTCTTGTACACTGAGCTTCTATTTAGGCAACCTTCACAGACAGTTAGTACCTCACTTCAGACTCCCCAGTACTCTTTGATCTACTCCCACTTTTGTAATATGAATGATGTACTTCTCTGTCTCTGGTAATAAAAATCATATAATATTTGCTTCTCTTTCCTGAGCATTTACTATATTCCACACTTTTTGTTCTTAGCATTTTTTACAAACTTGATCTCATTTATCTTTATAACAAACCTACAACGTACATAGTATCATCCCTATATTATAGAAGAGAAAAAGTCTTAAGGAGATGAGATAATTGCACATGGCCACAACAGCTAATTGGTAGAGCCAGGGTATAAACCCATTTCTGTCTGATTCTGATATATATTCCACTAGCTCATTCAGTTGATGGTTCTATCACCTAGACGGAATGGAGCTGCTCAGATTCACTATTGGTAGTAGTTGGAATAACCAGAAAATTATACTACATGGGAGCACCTGGGTGGTTCAGTGGGTTAAAGCCCCTGCCTTCTGCTCAGGTCATGATCTCAGGGTCCTGGGATCAAGCCCCTGCATTGGGCTCTCTGCTCAACAGGAAGCCTGCTTGCTCCTCTCTCTGCCTGCCTCTCTGCCTACTTGTGATCTCTCTCTCTGTCAAATAAATAAATAAAATCTTTAAAATAAAGGGGGCGCCTGAGTGGCTCAATGGGTTAAACCCTCTGCCTTCAGCTCAGGTCATGATCTTGGGGTCCTGGGATCGAGCCCCACATCAGGCTCTCTGCTCACCCAGGAAGCCTGCTTCCCCCTCTCTCTCTGCCTGCCTCTCTGCCTACTTGTGATCTCTCTCTTTGTCAAATAAATAAAATCTTTAAAAAAAATTTAAAATCTTTTTAAAAAATTTATACTACACGAAGTCTTTAGCGCACAAACTGTTCTGTCATATTCAAATGGGCATGAAAGTCAATTTTAATTTATTAAGTCTTTAGTTATAATACATTTATTAAGCATCTTCAGTTCCAGGATATTTATATAGATACAGTTCATTAATAAATTCACAACAGGTCCCTGTGTTAAGGAAAATTGCACAGTGAAAGATCAATGCATTATAAGCACATTATAAATACATTATAAGTTCATCCTGTGTATACTTCATAAGCAGATACTATGTCAAAACCAAGAGTATAATATACATTATTCGTGAAGACTCATTTCCTCAGAATCTTCAAAGATAATTTTATAATACTGCATTGCCATATTTTACTAATTTCCCCAAAATGCTAGCAAAACCTCTTTTTCATTTTTCACAAAATGCCCAGAGGAATTAGGATACTGTGCTCCCTCTTTTCAACATTCCCTAGAAGTAGTAACCATGGTGGTTGATTGTTGAAGCACTAGTGATTGAAATGAGTAGGTAATTATGATGTTGAAAGCTTTCAACATGCCCAGGGAAGTGTGATGACTACTTGAATTAGCTAACGAAAACATGTCAAGTCACTGCCAAAAGATCTGTCACAAAAATCCATTATTTGCAGCTGAGAAGTTACCAAGGGTCTGAAAAGCCAGAACGACCCTTTATAACTCTGACTAGATCATCCACAGATGATCCATCATTTGCAAGTGAACTGGGTGTACATGTGAATCCCAAAATGTTACAGACATGTAGGACTCAGTGATTCACTGGTCATTACAATGTTCAAAACATTCCATTTGGGGCACCTGGGTGGCTCAGTGGGTTAAAGCCTCTGCCTTCAGCTCGGGTAAAGATCTCAGGGTCCTGGGATGGAGCCCCACATTAGGTTCTCTGCTCAGCAGGGAGCCTGCTTTGCCCCCTCTCTCTGCCTGCCTCTCTGCCTACTGGTGATCTCTCTCTCTCTGTCAAATAAATAAAAAACTTAAAAAAAAAATTCTAATTTAATGGAGCCTGAACTTTCATTAGCAAAACTGATTTCGCTACCTTCTTTTCTCTTTCCCATAAACCACAAAGTTTGTTCCATATTAATATAATAATGTTAATAGTAATAAAGCTGTTAACATTAAGACTTACTGTGTACAAGACACTTTGCTAAGTGTTTTACATTTACTAACTCATAGAGTCCTCACCAAAACCTATTGCCTGCTAATATTCTCCCCATTTTAAAGATGAAGGCTGAGATTAAGGAATTTGCCCAAAAGACATGAAGTTAGTAAGCAATGTAGCCAGGGTTAATTATATATCACATCTAGGCCCTGGGGTCAGGACCTCTTGGAGAGTCATAACAAACAAGGCAGGCACAACTTCTATTCTTGTGAAGCTTTAACAGATCAGACTCAATCCCAAGTCTGACTTCAAAGTCCATGCTATTTGTTTTTAAGATTTATTTGTTTTTCAGAGAGAGACAGAGAGAGGGTAGGGAGGGACAGAGGAAGAGGGAGAGAGAGAATCTCTGGCAGTCTCCCTACTGAGCATGGAGCACAAGACAGGGCTCAGTCTCAGGACCCTGAGATCCTGGTCCAAGCCAAAAATCAAGAATCAGACCCTCAACCAATGGAGCCACCCATGTACCCTTCAAATTCCATGCTATTAACCACCACTCCAACCTATCCCTAGATGTGTATTGATGGCTCACTTTGTTGGGAAGGCAGTCTTATGCATTCAGTCTTTCTTGGGCCTGGAACACTCCTTAACAAGAGATAAGGAACCCTCACAGCCTGTGCTGGACTTATCACCTTGTATGGGAATACATTTCCCTGTTTAAGCTCAATGTGTGTTCTTTGTTCTGCTTAAGCATGTGTGTTTCAGAGCACCTGGTCATCCCACTACTCTATCTGCCTCCCACAGGAATGGGACAGGGTCCTTCTGCTGCAGCCACAAGAGGAGTTCATGCAGGCCATTGGCCCAGAGCCCCCTGACTAGGAAGGACCTGCTCTCCATGGGGTACCATACCTACCCTTGAAGCTGATCTTGCTGTCTCTTCCCTGACTGAGTAAAGTGTTGTTCCATCCAGTGTTTGAATATATTGTGTTTTCCTTGACAACTCCAATACCAAGATATAGAGGCCTAAAGTACTCAGATTTCTACTCCTGGTGATAGTCAATAGATGCCACTGGCTTGACACACTTCATTCAGACACTTTAAATATGCTATTTCTCTCAACCCTCAAAACAGCCCCGTGAGTGGCACAACCAGATCTGAATCCACAGGTAAGTCAAACCAACTTCCACAGTGGCAGCAAGGTCTCCTGTTGGCAAGGGAGCCCACCCAATACTCTATCACTTCTCTGTGCCTTCACTTCCCATTACCCCCATCTTCTCCCAAGAACTTACTACCTGAAACCCAAATTGTGAAAAATCCCTCTTGGCTTCTCTTATACATACTGGCTTCTTTATTTTGTTCTTGAGACTCTCAAAGGTCAGCTCAAGCTCCCTAAAACACCAGTTTCATCATATGATAGCCCCAACTCAGAAACCCTGATTGATTCCCCTATCTACCCAATAAATTCTCACTGTACAGTCTGACATTCATAGCGCCCCACCATGTGGGCCCAACTCCCTCTCCAACCACAACACCCCAGTTTCTGGGCAGAACTGTCCCCTGAGGCACACTCTTCTCCCACTACTTCTCATCTTCCCGGTTCACACACACTGTGTGTATAGGATCCAAGAAGTGCCTCTGCTTACCTGGGCTTCCTTCCTGGGGTGCTCTTCTCCCATCTCCAGGGGCACACCCCAGTCCCTTTGTCCATGAGGCTCTCCTATACCTCACTAGCCCATGCCCATCTTGCCTTCCCTTCACAAGCCAGGACCATATAGCTGACATTCACTCATTCAACACACACAGGCTTGAATGATCATTTTGTCTACCCAGGGCACAGGGGAAGACAAAAGCATAGTCTCTGACTACAACATGTTCACTGTTATAAGAATTTACACCATTAAATAGATGCAAAATGGGGGCGCCTGAGTGACTCAGTCAGTTAAGCATCTGCCTTCAGCTCAGGGTCCTAGGATCGAGCCCTGCATTGGGCTCCCTGCTCAGCGGGGAGTTTGCTTTTCCCTCGGCCTCCCCCACCCTGGGCTTGTACTCTCTCATGTGCTCTCTCTCTCTCTCTCTCAAATAAATAAAAATCATTAAAAAAAAACAGATGCAAAATGCATGCAGTAACACAAGTATATGCAAGGAAAAGAGGCATCCTGAGGTGGGGCTAGGGAATAACTCAACTGGGGGCAGGGTCCAGACAGGATCAGCTTCCTCATGAATCAATAGGAGTACCCAAGGCAGTCATGTAAGAAGTAGAAGAAGACAAGAATCAAGGATTGACTCATATAAATAATTTATAGTTTCCTTATCTGTCCTGCTTAGTTCACAAGGTTGTTTTCAGATTCAAATATGATAGGAAAGAGAGCTCATCAAAAATTCTAAGGCAAATCTAACTGTATTATTATTGTAAATAGGTTTTGTCTCTCCAATTAAATCCTAAATTCTTGAGAGGCGGAAACTGATACAGCTCTAAGTGTAGCCTTTAGTCCATTTCCCATAAATCTCCCAATGCTTCTCCAGAACAGAAATAAAATCCAGATTTCTTTCCGTAGCCTGAGGACTTTAGTACCTGTGTGGCCGCTGCCTGGAATACATTACACCCACAGACCTTTGCATGGCCTGGTCTCATGATTATCATGAAGGTTTCATGATTCAGGTCTCAGCTCAAACATCATCCCTTTAGAGACACCTCTCTGTTCCACAACCCCTCACTTCCTCTTTATTATTTTTTTATCCTTTATAGCAGTTATCATTATCAGAGGTTATCCTACTAGACTACAAGTTCCATGCCACCATAATTTCTCCACTGCCTGGATCAGAGCCTGACAAAAGGAAAGTGTTCAGTATTTATTGAATGTTGGATCTCCAATGCAATGATAAATAACTGGACTGAATCATATTTTGTATTAAGCCAATTTAACTGTGCTTAACCTATATACTCAGGTCCTGTTCCAGAGAATATGCCTGCTCCTTAGCAATCCTTGCCTCAGGGACTTTTGCAAAATGCCAAGATGCAAGAAGACAATGGCTCTTTCCTTCTATGGCAAAAATCCTCAACTCATTAAAGTAATAGTGCACTGAGACCTTGACGGTATACAAAGAAGAGAGAGGGATATTTCCCCTGAGAAAAATGCTGGGAAGGAAGAACAGAGACCCACACTCTATGGGAGAGCATCCAAGGAAAGCAGCAAGATCTCAGTGGTCTTAAAGATACATTTAATGAGGTGAGACCACAAAGATGGAGATCCCAAAAGTGACAGCAAAGAAGATAGCCATCTGACATTAAGGCTTTCCCACTGAGAATCTCAATGGCAATGAGGATGAACTGATGTAAAAGACCCTCATCCTGTTTTCTGCATCACATAGCCTCCTGGTTTACCAAGAGAGAGGAGAGATCCAGGAATAATTAACGCTGAACTTTCTTGCAGCCTATGAAGTTGGAAGTTCTGAGTCTGATTTCATTTGAGTTCAGGAAAATTAAGAAGCAAACATTTTCTTTTACATCTAAAAGTTTGGACTAAGGCTCTGACCTACTCCAAAGTCCTCCAATGATCAGTGTGGCCTGAGCCGGGATAAGGTTCTTCTGCTTGTTTTTTCTTTTTGGAAAGGGAAAGTTTACAGATACACACAGGGTGCCATAAGTCTAGTATTCAGAAAACCTGGGTTTGAATCTTTGAGCTATGTGGCCTTGGGCAACTCACTAAATCTCTCTGAACCCCAAATCAATAAGATACAAATACCATCATCTGACAGGGCTGTGCAAAAAAAAGAAAGTCATGTGTATGAAAATGCTGTGTGAAATGAGAAGTCCCAACATTAACACTTTCTTTCCATAAAGAGGAGAAACTAATCAAAAGCAGCTCCAACTTTATTTTCTAGCTCTGGTTACAAAATCAGTTCAGAGTGAGCCATCATTGTACATTCTCAATATTACACAGAGGATACAAATCCTTTATCCTCATCTCTGTAGTTCTTATGGTAATAAAGACATATGATGCAGGGCACCAATCTAGCTCCAAACTACCTCCTCCCCATGTTCCCACTCCCATTACTTCTTTATATGTCCTGTATTAGGTAAGGTAGGCCAACATGTGGGACATACAAATCCCAAGGTTATAGTGGTCTAGGTAGGAAGAGGGTGGAATGTGTGGGTGCTGGGCTCTATGCAATCATTCCAAGTTGCCAGTGGCTCTGCCATCTTCAACATGTAGTTTCTAAGCTGCATGGCACTGACATTCAGCTAGTAGACAAGAAGAGATAAAATGGGTAAGACACATTCTCAATTTTTAAACATCTCAACCTGAAAGTGATACATACATTACTTTTACTCACATTCTACATGTGAGAACTAGTCATATGGCCCCACCTAGATAGGTAGGGGAGTTGGGTGGGGGCTGGGGGGAACCAGGATTTGTAGTCTTTGATTTCCAAGCCATTTCACAGGACCAGTTGTATATCATGAAAAGGGAGGTGAGCAAAACAATTTAGGTAGATAGCTAGCTATCTCTGCCACATACTCAAAAATGTGATCTACTAACCTGACATTTTAGATTCTTCTTCACACAAATATGCCACACCCACCTCTCCAAACTTCCCACTCCTATGCCTTTGATTTAAACTACTCCATTTATGTGGAGTGTGTTTTCCTCCCTGTACCTATCAATACAAATCCCTCAAGTCCAGCATAATTCTGATCTTCCTCATGATGTTGTCCCTGATCCATTCTATAGAAAGTAATTTCTCCCCCTCTGACTTCTATTTCTTTTTTGTACCCTCCATTAGGGTACTGGTTATCTATTCAACATTTATTTTTATTTATCCAAATCAACTCCCTTAAAAGATCACAAGTTCTTAGAGAGTTAGGCCCATGTCTCATTCACCTGTGTGTCCTTTGCAGTATCCAGTATCATGCGTGACATGCAGTGGGCACTCAATACAAGATAGCTAATACAAGCCTTAACTGGCATGAAGCCACATTTATAACTAACTTTCTTGAGGGCAGATCCTTGTTTGTGAAAAAATGAGGGGAACAACACCTATCCCTTCATCACTCCAAAAACTAAAAAGAAAAAAACCCCTGTAAATTCCATGTTAGCTACTCCTACTTTTTCCACTCAAAACAGTAGTGCTTCCTGATATGTAATTCAGTGTTGCCTTTTATGGGGTAAACTGGGAGCATTTTGAGTGACTGGGCTTCTGTTTTACTCTATCACAGCTGTCTAAGTAGCTAAAAGGCAACTTCAAGACCACAAATGATCAGAACCAAACTACCTTCTGGAGAATAGCTCCCAGCTAAGAAAATAAAATTTGTTTTAGTTGTTGAGAAGTCATTTCTGAAGCCCTGTTTGTCCATATTTTTAGCATTAATAAACATTCCACTAGTTAGAATGGCTAAAATCAACAAGACAGGAAAAAACAAGTGTTGGCAAGGATGTGGAGAAACGGGAACCCTCTTACACTGTTCATGGTAATGCAAGCTGGTGCAGCCATTCTGGAAAACAATATAGAAGTTCCTCAAGACATTAAAAATAGAGCTACCCTACGACCCAGCAAGTGCACTACTAGGTATTTACCCCAAAGATATAAATGTGGTGAAAAGAAGGGGCACAAGTATCCCAATGTTCATAGCAGCAAGTCCACAATAGCCAAACGGTGGAAAGAGTTGAGATGTCCTTCAACAGACGAATGGATAAAGAAGATGTGGCTCATATATACAATGGAATATTATTCAGCCATCGGAAAAAGTTAATACCCACCATTTTCATTGACATGGATGGAACTGAAGGGGATTATGCTAAATGAAATAAGTCAAGCAGAGAAAGATAATTATCATGTGGTTTCACTCACACGTGGAACATAAGGAACAGTGTGGACGACCACAGGAGAAGGGAGGGAAAACTGAATGGGAAGAAATCACAGAGGGAGACAAACTATGAGAGATTCTGGATTCCAGGAAACTGAGCGTTACAGAAGGGAGGGTGTGGGGGGATGGGGTAACCAGGTGAGGGGTATTAAGGAGGGCATGTGTGATGATGGGCACTGGGCATTATATGCAACTAATGAATTGTTGAACACTACATCAAAAACTAATTATGTGTTATATGTTGACTAATTGAACATAATAAAAATAAATAAACATTCAAAAATCAATAGAAAATTTGATAAATAAATCGTAGTATAGCCCCATGATAGAATATTCTGCTGTCATTAAAAAAGATGATATATTTATATCTCAAGGAGCTAAAAGAACAAACTAAACCCAAAGTTAGCAGATGGAAGGAAATAATAAAGATTAGAGCAGAAAAAACTGAAATAGAAAAATGGGAAAAAAAATCAATAAACCTGGGGCACCTGGGTGGCTCAGTGGGTTAAAGCCTCTGCCTTTGGCTCAGGTCATGATCTCAGGGTCCTGGGATCGAGCCCTGCGTCGGGCTCTCTGCTCAGCAGGGAGCCTGCTTCCCCCCCCCCCCTGCCTGCCTCTCTGCCTACTTGTGATCTCTCTCTCTGTCAAATAAATAAATAAAATCTTTAAAAAAATAAATAAAATAAAATAAAATCAATAAACCTAAGAGTTGTTTTTTTTAAAGCCAACAAAATTGGGGTGCTTGGGTGACTCAGTCAGTTAAACATCCAACACTTGATCTCAGCTCAGGTCTTGATCACAGGGTTTTGAGTTCAAGACCTACACTGGGCTCTACACTGGGTATGGAGCTTACTGAAACAAACAAAAAAAAAAAACAACCAAAAAAACTTAACAAAATTGAGAAACTCTTAGCTAGACTGCCTAAGAAAAAAAGGAAGAGATGCAAATAACAAAAGGCAGAAATGAAAGAGGAGACATTTTAAGTGATGCCACAGAACTAAAAAGAATTATAAGAGACTACTCTGGACAATCTAGAACAAATGGATAAAGTCTTAGAAACATACAACCTTTCCACACTGAATTATGAAGAAATAGAAAATCTGAACAGAACAATAATTAGTAAGGAGATTGACTCAATAATTAAAAATCTTCCAGGAAATAAAAGCCCAGGACTTGATGGCTTCACTGGTGAATTCTAACAAACCTTTAAAGAATTAATACCAATCCTCTCAAACTCTTCCAAAAAAATGAAGAGGAGGGAATACTCCTGAACTCATTTTACAGGACCAGCATTATCCTGATACCAAAGCCAGATAAGGACACCACCAGAAAAGAAAATTAGAGGCCAAAATCCCTGATGTACATATATTAAAAAAAAAAAAAAAAAAAAAACCACACTCAGCAAAACCAAATTAATGGCATACTAAAAGGAATTTATCCCTGGGATGCAAGAATAATTTAACATACATAAATCAATAAATGTAAAACACATTAACAGAATGAAGGAAAAAGTCCACACTATCATCTCATTTGATGCAGAAAAAGCATTTGACAAAATCTAATACCTATTCATGATTTAAAAAAAAACACAACATATTAGGAATAGAAGAAGATTATCTCAACATAATAATGACCATATATGAAAAGCCCACAGCTAATGTCATAATCAATGGTGAAAAACAGAAAATTTTCCCTCTAAGATAAGAAAAAAGGTAAGGATATCTAATATCTCCATTTCCATTCAACATAGTACTGGAAGTCTTAGAGCAGTTAAACAATTTGGATTGGAAATAATAAGTAAAATTACCTATATTAACAAATGACATGATCTCATATGTAGAAAACCCTGAAGATTCCACAAAATTATTAGAAAAAAAATGAATCTAGCAAAGTTGTAAGATTCAAAATCAATACACAAAAATCACTTGCATTAACAAGTTAAGAAAAGAATCTCATTTACAGCAGCACTAAAAGGAATCAAATACTTAGAAATAAACTTAATCAAAGAGGTAAAAGATTTATATTCCAAAACCATAAAAAACATCCTAAAAGAAATTAAAGAATACAAAATAAAAGACATCACATACTCATGGATTAGAATACATAATATTGTTAAAATATTCATACAAAACCTATGGATTCAATGCAATCCCTGCCAAAATCCCCAGAGCATTTTTGCAGATGGAGGGGGACTCAAAACCTCTATGCTATCTCAGAGAACCCTGAATAGCCAAAACAATCCTGAGAAAGAAAAATAAAGCTAAAGGCCTGACACTTCCTGATTTAAAACGTATTCTAAAGCCACAATAATCAAAACAGTACAGTACTGATGTAAATAAAGACATATAAATAAGTGGAACCCACAGGAGATCTCAGAAATAAATCCTCACATATATTGTGAAATGATCTTTGGCAAGAGTACCAATGCTGCACAATGGAGAAAGGATAATCTCTTCAACAAATGGTGATAGGAAAACTGGATTCCCACATGCAAAAAATTAAGTTGGACCCTTACCTTATACCATACACAAAAATTAACTCAAAATGGATTAAATTCCAAAACATAAGACCTGAAACTATAGAACACCTAGTGAAAATTCTTCATGACACTGAATTTGGCAATGTTTCTTGGTTACAACACCAAAAGCATATGTAATAAAAGCAAGAATAGACAAATGAGACTATATCAAATTTATAAACTTCTGTGCAGAGAGGGAACAATCAACAAAATGTAAAGAAAACCTAGAGAATGGGAGAAAATAATTCTAAACTATGTATCTGATAATAGGTTAATATCAAGAATATATTAAGAACTCATCTACAAGTTGGGGCGCCTGGGTGGCTCAGTCATTTGGCATCTGCCTTTGGTTCAGGTCATGAACCCAGAGCCCTTGGATCAAGCCCCAAGTCAGGCTGCTTGCTTGGTGGGAACCCTGCTTCTTCCTCTCCCACTCCCCCTCTGCTTGTGTTCCCCCTCTCACTGTGTCTCTGTCTGTCAAATAAATAAATAAAATCTTAAAAAAAAAAAAAACAAAACTCCTACAACTCAAAAACAAAACAAACAAACAAACAAACAAAAAACCAGATCATACTTGAATAGTATTTCTCTAAGAATATCCCAGGTTTGAGGTAATAGAGACCTGATCCAAGGGTAAAGGAAGGAGTAGCTGTAACAAAGATGGTTGTAAGAGCTCTGAAGCAAAGGAGATATACAAATGGCCAACAGGCATATGAAAAGAGGCTCAATATCACTAATCACCAGGAAAACGCAGATCAAAACCACAGTGAGATTTCACCTCATACTCATTTGGATGGCCACTATCAAACAGAAGAAAACAAAACAAAACCCAGAAAATAACAAGTGTTGCCAAGAAAGCAGAGTAATTGGAACCCTTGTGCACTATTGATAGGAATGTAAAATGGTGTAACCACCATGGAAAATAGTATGAGGTTCCTTAAAAAATTTAAAATAGAATTACCATATGATCAGCAATCCCAATTCTTGCATATATCCAAAAGAACTGAAACCAGGATCTTGAAGAGATACTTGCACACCCATGTTCACTGCGGCACTAATCACAATACCCAAGAGGTAGAAGTAATCTAAGAT
Source organism: Nasua narica (assembly GCA_028533885.1). Taxonomy (NCBI): domain Eukaryota; kingdom Metazoa; phylum Chordata; class Mammalia; order Carnivora; family Procyonidae; genus Nasua; species Nasua narica. The sequence goes on along the minus strand of CM052797.1, from coordinate 35,937,338 downwards.
TCCATTGACAGGTGAATAAATAAAAGAAAATGTAGGATATGCATAAAATGGAATATTGTCCTCCTGTAAAAAGAAGGCCACAACATGCATGAATCTTGAGGACATTACAGTAAGTGAAATAAACCAGTCACAAGAAGTCAAAGACTGCATCATTCCCCTTAAATGAACTATCCAAAATAGTCAATCTCCTATGAAAAGAAAGTAGAATGGTAGTTGCCAGCAGCTTGGTGGAGGGAATAGGGGGATATGCTTTTCAACAGATACAGAGTTTCAGTTCTGCAAGATGAAAAAGTTTTAGAAATATATTGCACAACAAAATGCATATAATTATCATTACTATACTGCACATTTAAAAATGGTTAAGATGGGGGGCACCTGGGTGCCTCAGTCAGTTAGACATTTAATTCTTGATTTGAGCTCAGGTCATTATCTCAGGGTCCTGGGACTAAGCTCCACATCGGGCTTTTGCACTCAACAGGGAGTCTGCTTCAGATCCTCTCTCTCCCTCAAAACCTAATGATATATATATATATATATCATTACTTGATGATATACATATTTTTATATACTATATACACTAGAATGTCAGCACAACCTAGCAGATTTCACGTCTGTCTGATCTGTCATTCTATCCCTAGTGATCCACCTATGGATGGTTAGAAATATTTGATAAACCAATAAGAATATGCATCATTCTTATCATTCTGAAAGTTAAACACCAAAATACGAACAACAGTCTATATTGAAAGATTTTTTGTGTTTACCAATCTGCATTTCTAGGATCTCTTCTAGTAGACAGTATTTTTTGTACTCAAAAAAAAATATTAAAGGAATAGATGGAGAGGAAATGCTCTGAGTCTAGACACACATAGTAAAATAAGTGAATCTTTAGCCCAAATATATTTACCTAAAATTTTACCTTAAAACCCTGATGAAGTGAATAAAACTTCCCTTTTTCCTTGGAGGAGGAGGAGAATAGCTCTAGAGACACAAAATATAATGGCAAGAGACTAAATTTATGGCTAGATGGTAAGATCAGGAAAGACCTTGAAGTATTTCCAGAGACAGGTCTAGAAGGACGTGCACTTTCAGTAAGTAAACAGGAAGGAAAAATCATTTCAAAAAGGAGACAGGACTGATTGCAGTAACACTGGGATATAAGAGGTGAGTTTCAGTGATAATTAGTTGAAATAGATGTGAGTCTTTAAAAGAAAAGAGATTGGAAAAATGGTTTGTTGTGGTTCTCCCTGTGGAAAAAAAAAGCAGGAGTTTGGACTTTGTCCTGTGGGTGGTAGCCAACTATCATTTTGTTAGCAAAGATATGACGCGGCCAAAGTGCTGTTTTACAAAGATTTACCTGCCAATTAGTTGCAGCGTGGCCTTGGATTGAAGAAAATGATTAGAAAGCTCAGGTAATATCCCAGGCTTGAAGTGATAGAGACCTGAACCATGGGTGGGGGTGGGGGTTGGGGGGTTGGGGGGGTTAGAAATAGCAAAGAGGGATAAAGTCTCTGAAGAAAGAATCAACAGGAAGCTTCCCCCACCCCCAGAGGTAAAATCAGGTTAAAATAAAGAACTGGGGCATATTTCAGAGGGGAAGAGGATTTTCAAAGGAAGTCTATATAGGCAGAAAGGTCCTCAAAACACCTTGGGGGTTTTTTGGTGAAGGTGTGGATATTTTTCGTTTTCCAATTTTTTGGAGGGAGTGCTATGAAGATCTGAAGGTAGAAGAGAATCAGACAATGGGAATAAGAAGACTGAAGATGAACGAGAGAGGGGATGACTGAGATGTGTCTCCCAGGAGTGTGTGGAGAGGGATCCAGAGTAAGGCAGAAAAAAGGGATGACACCTGTCTCGGAGTCTGAAATAAAAATGAGAGGATGTGATGTTCTGAGATGAAGCAACTGTGAGCTCACATGCCATCAAATAATCCTGTATTTGCTCTAAAGCAGTTTGGAAGACTCCAGCCTTGCAGTGAGGGATTGAGGATGGACAAAAAAGGCAGGCATCTGAAATACCAGTGTGGGAAGTATCTCAGAGAAACAGAAGATGAATAAAGGGTCTGACCACTAGATTTGGAAGTGGGTCAGGCTCACAGGACTCAGCAACTCGTTCTGTTAATGCCATGGAACTGAGGTCCCTTAGCACAAAGGGACTAGGGCAGGAAATGCTTGACAAGTCATAGAAAGTCATGGTGGGTTCAGGACACAGGGAGGGCTGTTGTTGAGATGGGCAGGCAAAACCTGTTCAAGGTTCAGTTAAGGTGGGAGGGGCTGACCAATAGGAAGTTGGATTTGCTTTAAATCACCATACCTTTGGTGATTTGGGGTGACAGTGTCTCATACACAAGCCCTTGAGCAGGACCATGGGGGAGAAGGGGTTTTTGAGGAGAGGATAAAGAGACCTCCTAGGAAGACTGGCTGGACGTTCTAAGAATGGTGGTCTCACTTGAAATGAGGAACAGCATCATTTGTTCAATCTTATTCTCCTCTGCCTTCCAGGAGCTTCAAGAGAAAGACTATATGACAGTGGGACCCTGGAAGGATGAAGAATGTAGCAACGAGGAATATGTTTAGGCAAAGCTAATATAATGTGAGGAAGTACAAGAAGGCTCTGGAGTGATTCACTAGCAAAATGCTGAGGAAGGGTCAAGCCAGAGATCAGAGTGTGCAGACTGACACAGGCTCAGGATGGGAGAGAATCCTTATGTTTTACCCAAGTGTCCAGACTGGTCTTGGGAGGGATGGATGTGTGAGGCATGCACCATTCTCAAATCTTGGATTCAGCAGATCTCAGATCTAATGATAGCTAAGGTTAGACTAGATGATAGGTTAAACTCAAATTGTTGTTTTGTTACTATGGACAAGAGTTAACATCTCGAGTATTTCCTATTTTCCAAGATCTTTAAAGGCATCATCTCATTAAATTCTCATAACAATTCATTTTCTAGATAAGGAAATTGAGATTTAAAAAGATTAAAATTAACTTTCACAGGCACTAGTAAGTGGGGAGTCGGGATTTGAGCCCAAAATTCTGTAAAGCCAAAGCCCAGACTCTGAAATGGTAGGCTTTTCTGGGGTGATAGCAAGAAAAGGAAGCACCAATGAGGCCAAGAGGTGAGGGCTTTCCAGATAACTATGTGATAATTCAGGAGCCTCCTTGCCAGGGGCATCTGCAACACTCAGGTTACCCACATAGACCTAAAAAGCAGTTTCTAAATCAGCTACAACTAAAAAGAAAAATCGATTGAAAAAGTCTGTGTTTGATAGAATAACTCTAGCAACATACCCAGCATCAAAAACAGCCAGATTAAAAGGAGGCAATGTTTAAAGGGCTTCCCAGATATACCGGCAGCCCCCACAAAGCCATTCGGGACATGCTTCAAGGTGACTCCATTTATCACCATTCTCAAGAGATTTCGGAGTAGACCTCCTAATATCATCATATCCTGGGGACTGTAGGTTCCCAGGTCACCACCTTTAATATTGGTCATGACTGGGAGTTATTTGGAGTGTGTGACACCTTGTATCATCTGGGATTGGAAGAAAGCAAGAGAGACAGATACGAGTTCAAATGGTATTTTTCCAGCAATTTCTAACATATGTGTACTCTCCACCTGTGTGCTCCTATCTTCCTGCTTCCCTGACCAATATGGAGTAGCTGTTCCTATCCCCCAAGACCTCTTTTTAAGATCTGGAGACTAGAATTTTAGCTAGGAAAGCAAGCTGACATTCCACACCAATGAACAGACTAAGAATACTGCATGCCAAGATCTGGAGTTGAGACAGTGCATCTCCATCTATATAGGAGGAAGGAGAGATGAGCAACCATAATGGAATGACACAAAGCAACAAGGCTCTGACATCTTTTTTTAAATCTGTATATGGAGCAGCTCTATATTTAATGTACATGGATAAAATATCTACAATTATTTAAATTTTTAAATACAACTTTTTTTTCTCAATTCGGTTAAATTAGCTTCATGAGGACAGAATCCTAGTCCGACATCTTTCCTTTCCTCACCTACTTAGCTCAATATCTGGCACATAGGTATTGAGAAATGAGAAACTTGATATTTCTAAATGCAGCCTATTGCCTATTTTTTCCATTTTTTTAAACCAGAAATTGAAGTATGGTCATCAAACCTCATGTCTGACTCATATTCAAGCTAATTTATCCCTTTCTCTTTCTCTTATTTATCCCTTATTTCTCTAACTTATTTCCCTTTCTCTAATTTATCCCTATCTCTTTCTCAATGGCCTCATAAGCTGTTTGAACCAGGACTCAGACCATCATTTTTAAGGTCATAGTTAGGAGCCATGGTAAAAAAGCCCTACCTAACTTTCTCTTATGACTGGTGCCACTTGAGGTTTTATAGCAACAACTCTGCATTCTTTTGGAAATATCTGAACCATTCCTGAGAATGCCATTTGTAATAGATGTAGCCTTCATGTAAATGGATTCTTTTAAGGAATCATACTAGTTCAGAGCCAAAATGGTTTGTGTAAATTAACAAGCCTAACCCCCTCATCTGACAGATGGGGAATCACAAGCCCAGAAAGACAGTCTTGCCGTCAGTCACACATCTGGTTGGTGGTAGGACCAGGATGTGAGGCCCAGTCCATATCCCACTTTTCTCCACCCTGGCTCCATCTCCACCTTTAGCTCTCAAAGCCTTTGCTGACCTCCCTCCTACCCTCCCACACATGAAAATTAGATCTTCCTCCTACTCACACTCACCCTCACAGTACTATGTACCTTTATACATTTATTTGTAGGACTGTGTTGAATGTCTACTCTCCACCAGAACTATCCAATATCAGTAGCTTGCCAGGCACAAAACAGTCAAGACACATTTGTAGAATGAATGAGTGAATGAGTGAATCCTCTCCAATCCATTTCCCATGATGTCATACAGCTTTCATTTAATTATGTATCGAATAAACCTTTTCACTTTTTTACCTATTGCAAAAAAAAATCTGCCTTTTCTGTTTATCCAAAAACACTGATAAGAAAACCTTAAAGATTAAAAAAATTATTTTTATAAAAATAAATAAGATCTTCTAGACATGCTGGAAATAGTAGTTTTATCATTTCCAGGGACTCCTTACTCCTCAAGGGCTAGGACCCTCTTTTCTTGATCTTTTTACCAGTTGCCTGGCACATAGTAGGAATAACAAGCAGCAGGAAATCAAAACACATTTGTTGAATGAAGAAATGAATAAGCTATGTACACTGTACCTGTGGCCAGCTACTGGCAAATTATCTAAATGATAAGCTGAAATATCACTCAGAAGTTTGGGTTTCTTTCACATTTTTTCTTGGCTAAGCTATTTGTGTCAGAGCCACATCCTGAGAACTAAGCAGGAGGTGAATGGTGCAGCGTTTGAACCCAAAGTGAGCACTTGGTCTCTGTTAGAAGAGGTTAGGGGTTCTGTATCCTCAAGGGTGAAAATAAGTTGGGGTCACAGAGAGGATAAGGAGTACACCATCCCCTGCCAGCCCCAGCAGCAGGGACTCCTGAGCGAGGCGGGATCCTCCCTCTGTGTGCAAACCCAGTCGGGCTGCAGCCTGCTGGCAGAGCCGCAGCTGAAGAGAAGCCACCCACCACTCCAAGAGCCCCCACACAGCCAGGCTGGCCTGACCTAACTGCCCTTCAAACAGAAAGCACTTTTCTGAATTTCAGAAAGACCAACTACAGCCACCCCTGCAATAGCCTCAGGTTAAGTCCACGAAAGCAAGGGTTAACATACAGTGCTGTGCAGCGAAAGCGCCGCCTGTATTATGTTAAACCCCCTTTATATAAAAGGGAAAATCCAACTGTTGTGTAGAAAATCCCTACCCTTTCCGATCGATGCTTCCTACCACTAGGGCATCTAGTAATTTCTGATTCAGTCTCCTGTAGCCTTTACTTCAATGACAGGGCACAGCAGGCCAGGGGTAGACAGGAGCCAGGCCCCGTGTGGCAAACCATCAGCCCCGCCAAGAGGTATGAGTGTTGGGGGGTGATGCACAAAGCAGAGGGCATGTCGCCATGGGTCGTACTGGACTGTTTTAAGCCATGCCCGGGTCCTCAATCATAGACTCTGAGTTCAAAGGGCTGTTAGGTTGTTGGTCACTGATCTCATCTCAAGGTGATAGTCACCTCTGGCCTTTCAGCAGACAGCAAGCCCACTGTCCATCCATCTTGGAGCAGCCTGACACTGGATTGTCTACCCATTTTACAGCCAGTGAACATTCCCTATTGATTTATTGATCCATGTCTGCCTGTGGAGGGAGCTCAGAACAGATTCTGTGTGCACTCACAGCCTCCTGCATGGATTTTTTCCCCCTCCTTTCTTTTCTCCTTTTTATCGAGGCGTGTTAGCAGTCTGGGGTGCAGCAGGAATTAGAGCATGCAGGAGCCCAATTTACCAGTCATGAATGTGTCCAGCTCCTGTTGGTCAGTTGAGTCTGCATGTTGTTTCTTTCCTTTTTCCTTTTTTTCTCTTCATTTGTCCCCAACTCTCTGAAATACCCATCCCTCCCTTATTCTTGCTTTGTCCGGTGAGTCCTTCCTTTCCCTTATCTTGTATTTGAGATAGTTCTTAAATCCAAACAGAAAAAGGAAAGAGAAAGGGGTTAGGAGAACTAACATACTTTTTCCCTATTGTCTATTTGCTGCCACATCCCATTACAAGCACTTTTTGCCGAAAACAAAGGAGTTCCTCCTCACCCTGGGCTTTGAATAAGCAATATTCAATTGCATTGAATCATTTATAATTAAATCCTGAGTGATTCTGATTGTACCAGTTTCTCTTCTAGAAAAATAAAATTTTTTTTTCCAGCACACTTATCCTTCGTGGAATTTCATAAAGGAGCATTCAGAAACCATGAAATCTGTGTGGTCCTTAGCTTTTTAATCAGCAGAGCAAGGTTGAGAGGTCCTATGAAGCAAATCCCTATCTTTAAGTGAGAGACAGAAAGTGCAAAATCCTTATAAACACCACACATCTACCAAATGTGAGTTTAACAATAGAAATCATTGGAACAACAGCTAGTGTCTTATAAGCAGACCACATGACTATGCTTAGCAGCAATTACGTCCAAGCCATCCCAGACGAGATCTACAAATCACACCTCCAGATCCCACAGCTCCTCACTCCTTTGGGGTGTTCAGTGAAAGGAACCCTTTTATCTCCTGATAGGAGTTGGATGGAAAAATGACTACGTTGTCTTATGAGTAAAATATTACATTGATCTGGACCCTGGATACCCAGTGTCACATTTTATTCATAAATATATTCTCTAAACAATAAGAATAATTTGTTTTGCTTGAAATAAACAAACCACTCTTACACAAGCAAAATCTCCCAAAGAGACACAATGGAGGGTAAGCCTACTTCAAATGCCTATTATCCAGCCTCTGTATTCTAGAAATTTCTGGAAGTATATGGAGTGGAACTTCAGTAGCCCCATTTTAATCCCACTGCCCTCCAAAGAAATTCACACTGCACTTGGAGACATCAGTTGTCCAAGAGACTTAGCTTTAGCAATACAAGCTAGTTTCCTATGCTTCTATCTACTTATTTAATCATGTAAGTATTACCAAATTTTGGTGTCTTTTAATTACCTGTATTTAATCTTTTAAAAATTTTAATTGAAGTTAAGATTCCAATGATAAACCATTAAAGCAAGGGAAGATAATTACAAACAAAATTAAAAATGCAAATTAAAACAGGTTATCATTTTTTATATATCAATTAGCAAAAAATAAAAGTTCATGACAATTCATAAGACTGAATATGGTGAATATGGTGAAATAAACATCCTGTATGCAGAACCATTTTTAAAACTAATTGGAAAGCATATATCAATAGTCTTTAGAATGAATACATCCTTTTGATAAGCAATGATTTTAGGGGAGCCTAGATAGAGCAGTTGTTTAAGCATCTGACTCTTGATTTCAGCTCAGGTCATGATCTCAGGGTTGTGAGACAGAGCTCCAGCCCCACATCAGGCTCCACACGCGGCAGGGAGTCTGCTTCAGACTCTGTCTCCTTATCCCTCTCCCTCCGTCCCTCCTCACCCTTGCTCACTCAATCTCTCCCTCTCTCTAAAATGAATAAATAAATAAATCTTTTTTTAAAAAGAGATCATTTTAAATAATGAAAAAGTACTTATGTTTAAAGAGATCCACAACAGTGATACATGAAAATAACACAGGAAAAGAGGAAACAGTCTAAATATCAAAAATATGGAATGACTGAGGTATATTCAATGTAATGCATCGTTATAAAGCATGGAGGACTATGAAGAATATGTAATAAGGGGAAATTCCTCTACTATAAAATTAGGTGGAGGGGACTACCAAATAATATCAACAACATCTAATTATAATTAGATGGAGAGGAATAGGCATGGAGAAAATATACTGAAAAGAAATTCTCTGAATGCCAGGAATAGGAACACTTGGGTGGCTCCGTGGGTTGAGCACCCAACTCTTGGTTTTGGCTCAGACCATGAGATTGTACCCCCGGTTGGCTCCTCGCTCCGTGGGAATCTACTTGGATCTTCTCTCCCTCTGCTGCTCCTCACAACTCACATGTGCGCACGTGCACGCACGCTCTCTCTCTCAGATAAAAAAATAGATCTTTAAAAAATAAAAATAAGTGCCAGTAATAATATCAGGTAGAAATAATGAGATTATAATCATTATTTTCTCTTTCAGTTTGCCTATATAATGTTTCCAGAAAACATAAACCTAAAACCTTAGAAAAAGGGGAACAATAATTCGCCTTTGAAATAATTTGGGATGGTTTCCAAACATGTAATGAAAGCTTCGTATTTTTATTTTTGAAACTGATAAGCCACCTATGGAATAGAGATAAGGAACTGGGCTATTTGCTTTGTAAAACGGTTTTGAAAGTAGCTCAATTTTTTCCCCCATAATCAGTAGAAAGCTTTTCAACAGTGGGCAGCCAGCAAACCAGTTGTAAGACAAGAATGACTAGATATCTTGAGATTGTGTGGTATAATAGAAAGACTTTGGGTCAAATGCTATGGATTCCAGGCTCCATAATTCCATTACATTAACCAACTAGAAACAAGAAATACTGAATTTCTTCATACTTTAGTACTTTTTCCCACTCAAACAGATAAAATCATGTTTAATCTATAAAACTAAAAAATAATGATGGAGCACTGGTTAAATAGGCAAAATACCTGACTTCATTCAGTTCCAGCTCTGACTTGCCCCTCTAGAATAATAATTATTTGATTTTTTTTCATCCTTCTTCTGGTTGGACTGGCCACTTTATAAAGCAGTCCTCCAGTTTCATTATCTAAAATGGTATTAGAATAGGCATCACTCACCCCTGTAGCAGGATGACTGTCCCAATTACCACTGCCCACACGGACTGATGGTGAGCCCACCTCCTCCTGAGGGACACGCTGATCAACGGCAAAGGCCTTCTCTGGGGTGTGGCAGGAGGCCAGGTGGAGCCAGTCTATGACCTGCCATATCTGGGAGCTGCACTGCAAGAACAAACAAAAGTGAACACTAAGCTCAGATGTCCTAGGGAAAGAACAAAGGTTGAAGCTAGGCATTCTTCTAACAAGATTAAGTCAACAGTTGGACAAAATGTTTTACCTGGATTCTCTTACGATGGAGAGTTACAGTCATAAGATCCAACCGTTATGTGAACACACTATCCACAAAAATGGCCAGAAGTCTGAATCATCATCATCATCCTTGCCAAGAACAAGAACTAATTCTTTTCCCTGAGATATTCTAAGAGTCCAGATGGTCAAGTCACTTGTGACAGCTATGGAGGCAGGTCTTGAACTGATTTCCTTATTGAACTAGCATCCATCAAGCTCCACAATGTACTAAGCAAAGAGGATGCAAAGAAAAGTAGGCATAATCCTGGTCTCTAAGGGTATTCGCAGTCCGTTGGAAATAATAACCAAATGTTATACATTTATCCTATACAAAATCTGGTGCTTTCAATGTAGTGCTGCATTTAATCTCCCAGCAGTTCTGTGAGATCTTCTAAGCAAAATGCAGGAGCCCATGATTGAGCATAAGCTGCCAGACTGGGAAAAGGACACAACTATGACTAAAAGAGTTTCTTCCGAACATGTTTGGGATAGGCAAATATCCCAAGAGCAAGGAGAAAATGGGTACAGAATGCAACAGGCTCAACAAAGTTGAAAGAGTATATAAGAATTAGAGTAAATAAATCAAAGCATGCTATTATTCTCTTGTGCAAAGGAGGAAAGAAACACACTTGCATGTTCCCTACAATGATGTTCCCCAAAGATCCCAGGTAGGAGCACTAAGGAAATCAAAGTCCCTTGGGATCTTCGGCTCAGAAGGGAGAGTGCCTGTAATTCCTATGAGTACTTCTGGCCCTACTTCTCTGGCATCAGGGTTCCAGCACCACCAGTTCCTGTCCTGATGTCCAAAGAACCCAGAGCCCTGGAGTTGGCCCACCCAGATGCAAATTTTGTGCTTTATTTTTCTCATCCAGTGGTCCAGAGTTCACACACTGGGAAACTATTTTCACAGAATGTAGTGAGCCCTCAGCTACCTCCATTCTGCTCCAGCCAAGCCCCTATTCTTTTTTTTTTTTTTAAGATTTTATTAATTTATTTGAGAGAGAAAGAGCATGAGCAAGAGAGAGAATACAAGCCAGGGGGAAAGGCAAAGGGAGAGAGAGAACCAGACTCCCCTGTGAGCAGGAAGCCTAACGTGGGGCTTGATCCCAGAACCCTGGAATCATAACCTGAGCTGAAGGCAGATGCTTAACCAACTGCGTGACCCAGAAGGCCTACAAGCCCCTATTCTGCTTCAATCTTGCTGCTCCTGAGTAAAACCTATGGGAAAAAAAGCATACTATGCCAGAGCTGGGATGAAACTTAGAAATCATTTTGTCCAGGCTCTTATTTTATAAATAGAAAAATGGGAGCCCACACGTTGCCTTAAACCACTCAGCCAACCTCCAAACTCTTTGCGACATGGGCCATGGTAGATCTATCTGCTCATACTCATCTATGCATCTGTTCATACATGCAATCCTAGCATACTTAGAAGTCACTTGCCTAGACTGTGTATTTGTCATTCTGAGGACCACCTGTATTTGGTATAACTACGTTTTGTGCTGTAAAGAAAGTACAGTTAGGAGGGTACTTCTTTCCCATCTTTATATTGTATGAACTTGTGGACAAAAGCAAACACAAATGTGGACACTAATGTTATCTTAAAATGATTTCACTGATGTTGGTATTGGTATTCTTCATTGATTAGAACCTGCTTTTGACTTATTCGTGGCTTAATGTTGCCTGTTAGAGAAAATAAAGCAGATTTCTAATCATCTAAGGTGTGATACTTGCAGCTTTCAACACGTACTGGTTAGACATGCTGGCCATGATATGAAATCATTCATTCTTGCCACCTTTCTCCCAGATTCTTCTTGCACACACACCCATACCTCTGCCCCCCTCCATTCTGCCACTTGCTGATGCTATTTGCCAGGGAGTGAAGGTGTCTGTGAGCTCTGAAAATTGGATCACAGGGACAGCTCCACTCTGGCCCTAGTCATGCTGTTGGCAAGACTGGTCAATCAATACTCCATGTGACACTTTCAGAATTCATTGGAAATGATGCCCTTTTCAAATGACACCCACATTTTATCAAGGGCAGCTCTAGTGGGGAAAAAAAGCACCATACCAATGTGTTTTTCTTAAATATACTTGGTTCTAGTAAACTTTGTTGAGTAGGACCCATGAGTCTCTATCTCCAACCTCCCTGCTCCCATCCCAGAATCTCTGAACAAGGAAATACAATATCTGAGCCACACTGCAAGCTGACATTTTCCTGGCCCCCCAAATCTCTCATATAACATAGAAGATGCATTCTATCAATGCAATGGGTCTTTTAAAATTCTAGGTTTGTTGTAGACTTCCAGCCTACCAGGCTCATAAAGAAAACAAATAGAAAATTTCTTCCAGAATGAAAGCTTAAAATTGCCAGGGTGCTATTCTAACTACTTTGAGAGGGCTGACCCTTACCTCACCCCTATAATGCTGACAGGAGCACATAAAGGCAATAGTTTGCTTCCTTTGCAGTAAGTGTGCGGCTGGCTACCTAGGCTGGCCAGAAGGTTAGTAGTGTTAACTGAACCAAACCAGATGAGAAGCTCTGCTTTCCTTGCTAAGTTCTAATTAGATGACACATAGTGTTCCCAGAACATCCTAATATGAGATAACCCACCCACGCCCCAGGAGCAGAGGTTTCAAAGGGCCTTGAGAGACTGATCAACAAGAGAAGTGATTCTTCTGACTCTGGAGGACCCAGAGGAAAGGTTAGAGATGAGAACAGAAAGTACTGAAATCCCAGCTGCCACCATTTGAATAAAATCACACATACTAACAGTTAAGGGCAGTGATTATCAGCTTAAGCACACATTAGGGTTACCTAGAAGGCTTGCTGAACATAGGTTGCTGGGCCCCACCCCAGAAATTTTGATTCAGTATTTCTGGAGAGGGACCCAGGACTTTGAGTTTCTGATGCTGCCACGCTGGGTACCACATTTTGAGGACTACAAGTTTAGGGCTTTAAATTACCTGCAAATCAAATAAGCCCAGTATAAACCTAATATAAATAGCACTAAATTTTATTCTGCTTATAATGGTAGATATGAAAAAAACATCTCTTTAGTAGAACCAATTTCCCAAACTATTGTGGGGTTTTTATTTTTGTTTCGTTTGGCACTATGAAAGAACAAAGATGGACCGTGAATTTTGTTCTCTGATAATGAGGATTCTGCAAACAAAACAGGCATGTGACTGGTCCTTGGCAGTTCAAGCTCCCCTTAAGGTTCAGGGAGCAATCACTGAGGCCTTAGATATCCAGGTCAACTGAGTTAACCAGATGCTGGTCAATCACGGGGTTTTGGGCTGTCACAATGAATGGGCAATCAATGGGCCATCCCGTTCAGTGGTTGAAACACAAAATCTAATGGCTGACCATTTCAGCATCCAGTTATCATGAAATCTGCCTGAGCTATCTTTAAAAGGCCAAGTTCTCAAATAAGAAGCAATTTGATTGGCTTCTTAGCGATTTTCTCACTCAGCCAATCAGGTTTAATTATTAAAAACTGACAAACGTCCCTAAAATAAAACAACTGAGATAGTCTTCTAATAGTAGTTCAAGAAGATCTTATGAGAAACCAGTTTTCTTTTTTTAGCCAATCAAAGGCAAATCTATGAGTACATGAATATGAGAATTGAATACAGAGTATCTGTCCTCAGCCATGAGCACCCCTTTATGCAGAACCCCATTATCTGTGGATTTGCTTTTGTGCTGCTTTGCAGCAACTAGGAGAATTTCACTTTCAGTTACAGTGTATGAGATTTATGAGCCCCTCAGATTGGGGATAATTAGAGAAAGAGAAAGTGGTGTAGGGAACAGGAAAAAGAGCAAAAAAAGACAGCAGAACACCAGCAAGAATTTTTGCAATGTTTTTTTCCTCTCTCTCAGGACATTGAAAGAAGGTGAAACCTGGCCTCAGAACTACACTCCTGTGCCCTTTGAAGGCAGGTAGCAGAAATATGATGGGCTGAGTGCACTTTAGCATGAACTTGGCTTACCAGAGAGGTTCCAAATCTCTGTGTATTAGGGAGAAGAGGTGAGAAATACCTATGCAGTGAGAATAAGTAAGTTAAATGAAATTTTCCCAAAGTCCTAGGGTTTGCTTGTTTGTTAGTTTTTACTCTCTCTCTCTCTCTCTCTTTCTACCTTTAGCATCCAAGTCACTCTGCATTTGTGCACATGAATAGGACCTGAAACAAGAAGCAAGAATTCTAAGCCATTACACTGGAAAACATATTAAATATTTGAATGATAGGAAGACACAAAGAAAAGTCCTTTCAACATGCATGCTATCTGGATAAAAGAGGAAAGAGATGAATTCATTTTTTTCAGGTGTTAAAACAAAGGTGGAGAAAATCCTAAAATATTTCACAGTAACCAAAAATTGGCAAATAGAAATTAACTGTGATATAACTTGTATAAGTCACTAATAAAAAGTAATATGCCATTGGTGTTCTCTTTATTTAGTGTGTTAGTTTTACTGCATTATTTTTTCTCACACCAATAATATTTTTATTGGTTATGCCCAAATGATAATATCTTAAATGTTTGTGGTTTAATAAAATATTAAAATTATTTTTACTCATTATTTTTAATTTTTTAAACATTGCTACTAGAAAAGGTAAAATTACAAATGTGGCTTAAATTTGTGGTTCAGATTATACTTTATTGGATTTTAGTGCTTTAATTTCATTTCATAAAATAGTTAAAATGATTTTTTGTGTGCCCATACATTTTTCTCAGTTCCCCAACACTTTTGCCTATACAATCATCTGATTCTCTCTCTCTTTCTCTCTCTCATTTAAAGTCAAGTTAGTTAAGAACCCTCTTACACTGTTGGTGGGAATGCAAACTGGTACAGACACTCTGGAAAACAGTATGGAGGTTCCTCAAAAAGTTAAAAATCATCTGCTTCTCAACCATGAATCCTCCTAGCTCGGGCTTTTGGTAACCTAATCCTTACGGATTTGGAAGCAAACCTATGTTGTATATGCAAGGCAATAAGCTCAAATTGGTTACTGGAGCTGTGCACAGCACTGTATGAGGCAGGAGGTGAAGGAACAGGGAAAAATAGGAAGAACAGCAAGACATGTTCCTCTTTACCTTAAGCAACTCACAATCTAGTTGGGAGAACAAATTAACAAACACCAAACCATAATATAAATGGTAAATAAAGAAAAAGTGTCCAAAGTGGACCACTGTTTGTGTAAAACCAACAAGGAGGGAAATTCTAGACATTTTCACAATGGAAAACACATTTAAATTGAACCTTGAAAATACAAGACTTTGCCATGCTAGAAATGGGGGTAGAGGAAGGAAGTATTCTTAGTCAAAGTTTGTGTCTTACTTAAGAAATCTCCTTTTATCAGTCAGAGTTCATAGCCACCAAAAGTATTGTGATTTTAGGAATCAGACTTCACTCAAATATGGGAACAACTGAGGAAGTCAGTCTGGTGGAGGCAGTCAGGAAATCAGAGGAAAGGTCATCAAGCAGTCCATCTGGAACACTGGCAAGGGAGGACAGACCAAAACCTGCAGTGAAACACAAGAAACCAATCCAGACACCCACAAAAATGAAAGGGAGGAATTTATGGGGAGGTCGAGGGAGAGCTACTGCTTTTTTTTAAAATTTTATTTATATATTTGAAAGCGAGCACAAGCAAGGGGAGAGACAGAGGGAGGAGCAGACCCCCCCGATGAGTAGGGAGCCCACCATGGGGTCCAATCCCAGGACCCCAGGATCAGGACCCGAGCCAAAGACAGATGCCACCCTGGCACCACAATCTATTGCTTTTTTAAGAGTCAATGCCTCTGCACATCCACCTCTGGCTCCCACTCAGTGTAGAGTCTGCTTCTCTCCCTCTCCCTCCATCCCTCCCCACAGCTTGCATGCTTGCTCTTTCTTTCTCTTAAATCAGTCAATCAATCAATCAATCAACCAATATTTTTTAAAGTTTGAGACTAAGGAATACACATATACCATAAAATTCAAAAAGTATATAAAATATATTCATTGAAAAGAAATTCTTCTTCCCTCCCTGTCTTCCATGACATAGAAGACATTCCTCTCAAAATGACATTTTGAGACATTACCTCTCAAAAGAAATCCCTATTAATGCTCTTAGAAACACCTTTTTCCTACACACAAATGTTGCAAACTCTATATACTATTCTGAACCCTGTTTTTCCATTCACTTGGCTTTGAAGAAATTTTCAGATAAGTATATATTATGCTGTATCATTTTTTTTTTAAGATTTTATGTATTAATCTGACAGAGAGAGCAAGAGAGTACAAGCAGAGGGAGAAGCAGAAGCAGACACCCTGCTGAGCAGGAAGCCCAGTGCAGGGCTCAATCCCAGGACTCTGGGATTATGACCTGAGCCTAAGGCAAACGCTTAACCAACTGAGCCAACCAAGCACTCCTATAACGTTCTTTTTTAATACCTGTTTCATATTTTATGGTATGGATCTTTCATAAATTTTTTAACTTGTCTTTTAAAGAACCTTTCAGTTGATTCTAATATTTTAATAGTACAATGTTGCAAAGAATATCCTAGTACATAGTTTATTTCACTCACATCACAATTATATCTATGAGATAAATAATCGAAAGTGGAAATGTTGGGTAAAAGTATATGCATATTTTTTCTTTTCTTTTTTAATCATTTTCAGGAAAGTACACAAAATTAGAAATGCATATCTGAACAAATTATGACAGTGATGTTCCATGCAACACTGCCCCAACCAAGAAAAAGAATGTTGCCAGGGTCCCAGAAGCCCCCTCCACCTAATCACCAACACTTAGAGATCCTCAAATGCAACCTATGTCTGGTTTTACGGCAATCCCTGCTTACCAAATCTCACCACCAAAAAATACTTCATCAAACACCACAGCTCACCCTTGCCTGCTTTTTGAACTCTGCATAAATGGAGTCACAATGCATGTGTGCTTTCAAATTTAGCTTCTCTCATTCAGCATTATACTTGTAAAAGGCATCCATGTTGTTGCATTGTATGAATTGTATGAACTGCATTGTATGAATATACTATAATCTATATATCTATTCTAGATGAGACATTTGGCTGTTTTTCAGTTTGGGCCACTGGAGTAATGCTGCTATGAATATTCTCATCTATGTCTCCTACTGCACATGTACTCACATAGGACTGTAATTTCTGGGTAACAGAATACATGTTCTTCAACTTTCATAGATAATACCAAACTGTTTTCCAAAGTGACCATACCAATATACACTTCGACATGACTCCCCTTGTTCCAATCTCCAACAACACTAGGCATTTGTCAGTCCTACTAATTTTAACCATTCGGTAAGATGACTAGTAGAATCTTCTTATGGCTTTAATTAGCATTTTCTTGACTAGTAAGGAAATTTCATTTATATTTTAGCCTTGTTGAATTTTATATTTTATGGAGTGCCTGTTCAAGTCTCTTATGATATGTTTATTGGGTTGTTTTTTAAAATTTTGGGGTTTTTTTCTTATGTTTTGAGTATGTCTTTCATGCTTGTTACAAATATCTTTTTGCCTTTTCACTCTCTTACAATGAAAAGAAGTTCTGATTATTAACCTAGCCATTTATCTTTTTCTTTTATAGTTAGTGCTTTTCCTATCTTCTACCATAAAAATATTCTCCTATGTTATCTTCTTCAATGTTACTATTTTACCTCTTATATCCCCATTTACATTCTACCAGGAACAGAGGTCAAGTCTCCTTCTTTACATGTCTTTTTTTTATTCACCTGTTCCACCATAATTTAATGATAAAATTAAGCTTCCCAATTATTTTGGAGTAGCACTTTTGTTACAAATCAAATGTTCATATATGTGTGGTCTGTTTCTGCACTTTCTATTATATCCCACCATTCTCTTTGGTTAGTAAACATTAACTTCTGATTTGTTGTTCTTCAAGAGTACCTTGACTATTCTTGAACCTTTAGATTTTCATAAATTTTAGAATCAACTTGTTTATTTCCACCAAAAAAAACTGACTTTTTATTGGGAAAGGTATTTTTATTAGGGATTACATTGAGGTTAATTTGGGGAACATTAACATCTTCATTTATATTGAGTCTTCAAATCTAGATACATGGTTTTTCCCTTTATTTATGTCTTCTTTTTAATTTTTATTAGTTACGTTCTTCAGTTTTCTGCATAGACATCTCACACATCATTTACCAGAATTGTCCCTAGATAATTCACATTTTTGATGCATCATAAATAATATATTTTTGTTCATTTTCTAACTGTTTATTGCAGGTATATACAGACGTACAATTGATTTGTCAATATTTACCTTACATTTTTGTACCCTTGAATAAGATCTTTATTTCTCCCTTCCCAACCTATTTGCCTTTTTCCTTATTTTTTTTTCCTGACTTTCTGCACTGGATAGCATTTTCAGTACAATACTGAAGAGAAGTTGTGATACTGGGGATCTTTATATTTTTCCTTCTCAAAGGGAGAGCTTCTAACCATGAAGTATAGATTTTTTTATAGCTATCCTTGATAATATTAAGGAAGTCTTCCTCTAGTTCCAATTTGCTAAGCTTTTATTATGAACCAATATTAAATTTTATCAGATGTAATTTCTGAATCTATTGAAATGGTCACTTTTTTATCACTTATTCTAAGTGAATTATATTGATTTCAGATGCTAAACCAATCTTTCATTCCTTGTTATATATCTCAGAGTTTAGTTTGCTAATATTTTGATTAGGCTCTCTTAAATTTCTATCCATGAGTGAGAGAGCCTTATGCTCACCTTTAAAAATGTTTCAGGAATACTCTCTCTTTTGTGTAAGACTGGAATTATTTTTTCCTAAAGGTTTGATATAATTTACTGACTACTGATCTGGAGTTTTCTTCATGGTGAAGGCTTTAATTATGCATTTGATTCCCTTAATAGTTGAAAAACTATCCAGATTTTCCCTTTCTTCTGATATCTTTTTTAATAAATTGCACTTCTTTAAGAATGGGTCCATTTCACCTAAATTTTAAAAGGGACTGTTACAATCCTATTCATAAGAGCTCCTTATCATTTTAATATATGTAGGACCTCAGATAACCACTTTTTTATCCTTAACATTGATTTTCTTCTCCCTCCCACTCTCTCCCTGTTTTTCACTCCCTCCCTCTTCCTCTCCCACTCTCTCCCTCGTCCTCCCTCTCCCTTTCTCTCTCACATCCCACCATTCCTGCACTAGGAACTTTCAGTTTTATTAGCCTCTTCTGAAACCAACTGTTGTTCATCTTGATTCTCTCTACTGCATGTTTGTTTTTTGTTTTCCTCTTCATTACTTTCTACTCTTATCTTTAATAATGTCATTCCTTCTGCTTTCTTTGCTCTAATTTGCTGTTATTTTCAAACTTTTTAGGATGGATGCTTAGTATATTGATTTCAGCCTCCCATCTTTTCTAACATATTCACATAAAACATATTCCCACTGAGCAAAGCTTTGGCTATACCCCACAACTTTTGATATGCAAAATTTCCAAAGTATTCAGTTCAAAGTATTTTCAAATTTCCATCATGATTTCTTCTTTAACTCACGGGTTATTGCCTAGAAGCATATGTTTGAACTTTCCAAAATTTGGGAATTTTCTGGCCTCGTGTTATTGACTTTGAGCTGTGATTTTTTCTTATTTCACTTATCAAGTTGATTCCAGTTCAGAACAAATTTTTGCACTCCCTGGTTCACTGTCCAAAGAGTTAAGAGGTGGAGCAAAGTCACAGGTGAAATTCAACTTTTCAGTCATATTCAAACTGGCTCTGAAGCCAGTATATCAAAAAATGGTGACCCCTCCACTATGTGCAGAATTCTATTGTACAGAACAGAAGCCATTTCTCCCACTCTAACTTCACCCACAAGTTAGCACCCACTGGAGCTAAACTGAAAACTCCAACCAATAGGTGCGAGAATAAAGTCCTAGGGCAGGTCCCTTGTACAGTGCCCCTGCAGTTGTGTGGCACAACTCCATAGCATCACACATATGTGGCACAACCAGCATGTCATCATCTGTGTAGATGGTGTGCCCTGCAGTTGTGCAGGCACTCTCTATGCAACCATACACAGTAGCCTTGGTCCTCTGCCATGCAGAGCCTCAGCCAGAGGGATTCCTTTCTCAGCTAGATGCCAACTGCACTGGGTCAGAAACCATGTATTTATGTATTTATTATTGTGTCAGCTGTGACACTTAGCTCAATGCCTAGCACCTGTGTTCATAAATCTACCGGTGGATGAAGTAAAGGATAAATATTTGGACAGAAAGACAGTATAGAAGAAACTGGGCAGTTTTATTTTCTCCCACAAATGTTGCAGCAGAAGTTCAGTGGAACTTAAGACCAAGAAAAATTTTTAAATAGAGGTGGAATCAATATAAGCTCAAATCAAATTTCAAGGAACATGCAAAGCC
The DNA here is from genome assembly GCA_028533885.1 of Nasua narica. Taxonomy (NCBI): domain Eukaryota; kingdom Metazoa; phylum Chordata; class Mammalia; order Carnivora; family Procyonidae; genus Nasua; species Nasua narica. The sequence continues at coordinate 35,917,266 of CM052797.1, read as the reverse complement.
AGCATCTATGAAAAGGGCAAATAAGAGGACGGTTATTGTCTGAAATAATGCGTCTTAAACCTAAAAAGCAAACACATACAGTGAAACTATTAAAAACTAAACTTTTTTGGAGCACCTACGTGGCACAGTCAGTTAAGTGTCCAACTCTTGGTTTCAGCTCAGGTCATGGTCTCAGGGTTGTGGATGGAGCCCTGTGTCTGGCTCCACACACGGTGCAGAGTCTGCTTGAGATTCTGTCTTTCCCTCTCCCTCTCTCTACCTCTCCTACTCATGCTCTCACTCTCTCTCTCTAAAATAATTAATAAGTCACTGAGAAAGAAGAAAGAAAGAAAGAAAGAAAGAAAGAAAGAAAGAAAGAAAGAAAGAAAGAAAGAAAGAAAGAAAGAAAGACAAAGACTAAACTTTGTTGAAAATCCAATTGGATTCAAATAAATTTAAAATGATGACATTTGGGAGTACACCCTTGATTACACGAATGATTGTTGAGGCAATTCAGTAGTAAATATCAGACAGCCTAGGTATTTAAATTTGGCTTTCTTCTAACCTCTTTGACATATTATTTTCATAGCACAGGGTTTGGGGGATTTTCTTAATGAAACAAAAAGATAAAAGATAACAGGCAGAACTGAATTTAAACTAACAAAAATTGAGTTTGACAAAATTGAGTAAGTAGCTTCACTTCTTTGAGTTTTTATCTTATCCCTGAAATATGAGTTAGTCAGTATTTCCTCCAGCATATCCTGTAGAACCTCAGTCCAATCAGATATTAACATGACAAAAACTTTTTTCGAATAAGTTTAGAAAATGCTAACTTAACCTTAATTTAGTGCAACATTTCTCAGTTTTGAATACATTGTGAATCTCCAAAAATGGGATATACTATGTAGCACTTTCCAAACTTATTAGAGGAAAAAAACATTTTTATAAAACAACCTATAAATTACTGTGCTGTGAAACTCGGTTTGCTTGTTCAGTTTCATTTTATTCCATTATTAAGTTTCCATGATTTTAAGTAGAGTCTCATAGGAAAAAAACACAACAGTGACTAGTTCTCAATCTGGGAGATGAAAGAGGTCATTTCTAGTTTATCCACATTGGAGACATCTTTCAGTCCCAATTAGGTGATCACAAACCAGGAAATCATAGATAGGTCTACAAGTGAAATAAAACTACTCAAAGCAAGGAAATGAGAACTCTTCATCCATCAGAACCTTGGAAACTACCTTAAAAAAAGAGTATCTTTTCTGAAAATGTGTGAGGAGTTTTTTAGTAGGGCATCAATGTTAATATTACTTCCAAGTTTTCTTAAAGTGTGTGTACGTGAGTGTGAGTATGTGTGTACAGTGTTTGTGTGTTGTATACACATTCTAAGAAATATTAATAATTTTAAAAATTGATTCCCAAATTAGTTTGGGAAACACTGCAATTAAACACAATTAAACAAGCTTTTTTTTTTTTATTGTTCTATAGTGCTTTGTAACTCTGCAAGAAGCAAACATGGTATGTGGTATTTATGTGACCACTGGACTCTATAATACCTTATAGGACTAGTGTTCCATGGAATACATGTAGGGAAATGGTGACCCAATCTATAGAATTTAATGTTTTTGTTCATTATGAAGCCTGATAATGGAAGGGAAAGATGTGATCAAATCTTCAGATAAACAAATTAAAGAGCCTCATGTGACAGCCAGTAGAAACCAAGGTTAAGACATTTAAAAATAGATGTAAACTGTTATATATTACTGATGAGGGTGTTCTATGAAGAGCAATTTATCAAGTTACCCTACATATATACATGCACTTGTACTAATGATGTTTACATACAGTTATTCATTGCAGCATTGTTTGAAAATAGCTCAAGATTAGAAGCAACACAAGTGTCTATAGAATACACGTTAAAGTAAGTTACATACATAATGGGTTCTGCATAGCTGATAAGGTCAGTTAAGATACAGGTCAATTCCAAGAAAATAAACCCCTCAAAGACACATCTTGCTAATTTTTCTATCTCAAGGATCAACCACAGGTCCTGAAATATTATGGGCATTCCATACATATTTGATAAGTAGTAAATAAAATTACTGAATGGATGGGCGCCTGGGTGGCTCAGTTCATTGAGCAACTGCCTCCGGCTCAGGTCATGATCCCTGAGACCCGAGATCGAGTCCCACATCGGGCTCCCAGCTTCACAGGGAGTCCGCTTCTCACTCTGACCTTCTCCCTTCTCATGCTCTCTCTCACTCTCTCTCTTTCTCTAATAAATAAATAAATAAAATCTTTTAAAAAAATTACTGAATGGATGACACCTTTAAAACCATAGCCCTTTACATCAATGAACTTAATTCCTACATTTTCTTTTCTTGGGACCCACGTAACTGATCATTCAAAAATTTATTGAGTACCTACTATGTAGTATACATTATGCTGGATATACAGAGATAAATCATAAACAGGTTCTGCTGGTCAAGAAGTCAACTATCTTGTAAAAGAATTTAAGAAAGTAGAGAATAAAGCGTGATTGGAATTCAGGAAAACTCCAGGTAATTTTAATTCAGGTAATTCAATCATTACCAAATTACTAAAATACAAATATACAATGAAAGAATTTTAAAAGGTTCTCAAGAGGCACTATATTTTCGAAATACTTCTGTCTACTTCTAGGTGACTAACCATGGTTCCTATCATCCAGAATGGGAAGTGATATTCAATTATTAGAATGCTGGCCAGGGACATAGGAGGTGAAAAACAAGTCTAACTTCCAATAGTATCCTGTTGTGGTATGGCTGCATCTATATGAATGAAATCACTTTCATATCTCCCAGTCCTTCCCCATTTTTCTTTCCTCATCCCATCATCCCCTCTATAAAACAAGTAATTAACTCTCCTATGTTTATGATCTTAGGGTAAACTTGAAAAAAAAAGAAAAAAAAAAGAGGTCTTCCTAGCTCTGCACTCCAAAACCCAAACCTTTGAAGGAACTGGAGAGGACTTTGGTTATTCGGGAAAAAAAAAAAATGTTGGGGAGAAATGAGATCTGGGCAGTGTGACGTCTTCTGAGAGAGATCATAAAAGATTTCCCCAGAGTACAGAAAGTGATGAAATTTAATGTTGGTCCTTACAAGAAGCCAAGGCCCCAGCCGAACTCAGGGAGCAGAAAGGAGAGGAAGCACAGTGAGTCCAGGTATCAGGCACCTTAGGGATCCCCAAAGAGATCTCAATGTCACAGAACAGTAGGAAAGGATGGAATAACGACCAACACAGGAGTAACAGAGAGCCACTGGGCTTGAAGGAACCATGAAAGGAAAAAGGAAAATCTCATGGGTACTATGTGGGAACCAATATCAGAGGACCAGATGAAAAAATGAGTATCTCAGTAGACAAATGTATTAAACAATGTCAAAGTCCACAGGCCAACCTGTCGTGCTTGCGTACAACATAATCCATGTTCCCCAAAACTTAGATTTCCATTACAAGAAAGGGGAGGGGGAATATTTATATTTCTGCTAACCCAGCAAAATGGAGGCTCAAAATAGAAATTTAAGTTGAAATTACAAAATAGAAATTTTATTTGAGTTACAAGGAAAAAAAGAAAAAAGTTATATTTTCTGCCTACCTGGGTTGTAGGCTCTCATAGAAGCTGGCTAGTGCTAGCTCCACATGCCTTAGGATTCCTGCAATTACCATGCCTTACAGTCACACAGATACTCTAAAATTTCTGGTTTCAAACCAGTCACAGAAATACCTCTATGAATGGTCTCAAACATCACCTGGGCCTCAATATGATGGCCTTGCTAAAGCTGATCTGCTTTCAGCAGGTGGGGGGGGGGGGTCCTCCTCCTTCAGAACAGCTAAGACACAATGAGTTGAGACCCAAAGCCACTCACTCTCTAAGAATGTGGTCATTAGAGCTATATCATCCGTCACCTTTGGGTGGTAATTAGAAAAGGGAAGTCAATAACAATAGTACATAACACTACTTTACCAAGATTTAAACAAGTTGTAATATTGTAGAACATCTATTGATGAGTCCAAATGTGCCACAGGCTATTGAGCACAAGAAGGGCTTTGATAGGAGGCTTTTCATTATTAATTTGATAGGGTGAGATTTATAGACATCACAGGATACATTTTCATTTGTTACATGAGCCCCAGCCTCCCACAGCCATCAAATCTAATCAACATCTTATGGGGTGACACCCAAGGTGGGGGAAGATGCCTCAGAAATCTGTATGTAGGACTTGCAACCCCATGAAGGAGAAGAGTCAAGACTTGTTGACTTCATAAGGCTCTTCCCCAAGTATTGGAAATACTCCAGGAAAGCAAAAGAAAAGGAACCTGTGATCCTTGGTAAAAAATCATCTGAGCTGGGAATCAAAAAGCCAGGGTTTTGGTGAAGCTCTGCTACTACTAACCGGTTCTGTGCTCTTAGGTACAGCTCTGAGGTCACTTTACCTCTCTGGGTTAGAGTTTCTATACCTGAAAAAATACTCTCTTAAGGTGACTTTCAGGCCCAATACTCTGATTTTTGTATCTTGGGTTATCTCTTCGAGTCTCATAGTTTAAATAACATCTATTTGCTGCTACTTCCTATTTTTATCTGCATCCGAACCCATCTCCTAAACTTCAGATTTATATATACAATTGCCCTTGACAAATTCATTGGGATGGCATCTCTAACTTCACATATACAAAACCAAATTCTTGACTGCTCTCTAATGCCCACTTCTCTCTACCCAGTGAATAGAAACTGCATTCTGGAGCTTGCAGTCCAACCCTCTATCTCTCACACTACATATCTAACCCTTTAGCAAATTTTGTTAGCCCTATTTTTGAAATATGTCCATAATCTGATGACCATTACCACAAATCCTAGTCCAAGCATCCATCTTCTTCCAACTTAACTAGTGCTTGCTCCTCCTCCACTTGTGCCCATCTCTGGGCTATTCTCCACAGACCAGCAAGAATGGCCACTCTTCTGCTCTTGCCCCTAGATATCCTTACATTTTGCTTGCCACTTCCTTCAGGTCTCCATTCAAACTCATCAGAGAGGCCTTTCATCACCATCCCACTAAAAATAGTATTTGCATTAGTTTTTTATACTATGCAACAAATCCCCACAAACTAAGTGGCTTAAAACAACAGACATTTATTTTCTCATTGTTTCTTGAGGCAGGAATCTGGGCACAGCTTATTCCCTCAAGGCTGCAAACAAGGTGCTGTGTAGGCTACATTCTCAACAGAAAGCTTGACTGGGGAAAAATCCGCTTCCAAACGCATTCATGTTTTTGGCAGAATTCATTTTCCTAATAGCCTTGTGACTATGTTTCCTATTTTCTTAGTAGCTGAAGGAGGCTGCCCTCAGCTTACAGGGGCTTCCCTCAGGTCATTGCCATGTGTTTTCCTCTACACACAGTTCACAAGAAGAGCAAGAGAACTTCTCCTCACCTCAGGTACAGCAGAGTTCCTCTTTTAAGAGCTTTCACCTAAGTTAGGTCTATCTTGGATGACATCCTTTCTGAGTAGCTCAGAATCGGCTGATTTGGAAACTTAATTACATTGTCAAAATCTCCCTACCTTTGCCATAAAACATAGCCTAATCATAAAATGCACATTCCATTCTATTCACAGGTTACATTCACACTGAAATTAGGGGAGTGGATGACAGTGATTATACAGAGAGTGTAATCAGGAGCAGGTATCTTGGAGACCATCTTAATTCTGCCTATCACAGCATTCCACCATAACCTTTACCCCATCTCTTTTCACATCCTTTGCCTCAACCTACATTTTGTTTGTTTATTTATTATTCTATTTTCCCTGCATAGAATGAAAGATTCCTAAGAGCAAGGACTTAATAATGCTCACTGCCATTTTTCTGACAACTACCAACAGTGTCTGGCTCAAAGTTCAATAAAAATTTCTTAAATGAACAAATGAATAAATGAATTTAAATATAAGTATCTCTGACTCTTTATCATCCCAGGAACTCCAATACGTTATCTCCCATTGTGTATTATTCCTCTAACAGACCCTGGTCACATGCAAGTCAGCTTCAGTGAATATTTATTGAGCACTTACTCTTTACCAGCCACTTGAACACACTGTAGTTAATCCTCACAATAATCCTCTCTAAATCACACAATCTCTTCTGAGCCTGGCTGGTAGAAAATTGAATTTCAGGCATACTTTTGGGAGTCTTATATTCCTATAGTAGACATTAAGTATTTATTCTCTCTTTCTCCTATTTAGTAGTAAGACTCCTTAATTTTAGCCAGGCACACAGCCACCTGATTACAGACCCCCTAATACAGTTTCTCTTGAAACCAGGTGTATAACCATACGACAAGGTTCAAGCCAATGGACTATGAGAAGTGATAAGCACATCTTCATCTCCACAAAGACAAGATCGCTTTCTCTGAGCCCTTCTTTTTTATTAAGGCTAGAGCATAGACATGGAGGTAAGCCAGCTTCATTACTCCAAAACAAGATCCTTAGCCTGGGGCTGACAGGTCTTCAAAGGGTCCATGGATAGAAATCAGGGGGTCCAAAAACTGGGATGGGAACTTACATCTTTATTTTCTGAAACCTGTAATTGAAATTCAGTTTTTTCTCTCATTACAAACGTAGGCAATAAACCACAATAGTGTTCACAGCATCTGTGACCTTATCACCTTCAGAAACCAAAGATATTTTCATATCACACTACATTTATATAGATATCATGAAGTTACAATGTATGTCTATCATTATTTTGGAACTAAAATATTGGACATAGCAACAGATCATGTTAACAATCAGCAAAGAAACATATGCATTAGTATATCACAAACCTTTTTATTATTATAGCAATTGTATTTTGTTATTATTTACATTCTTTCTAATCTCCCTATGTATTTTTATGCATCTAAAATCATTTTTTAAAGATTCTTGTATTTATTTGAGAGCAAGAGACAGACAGACCACACGAGCAGGAGGGAGAAGGAGTGGGAGAGAGAATCTGAAGCAGACTCGCACTAAGTACAGAGCCTAATGCAGAGCTTGATCTCACAACTATGAGATCATGACCAGAGCCAAACACAAGAATCAGACACTTAAACAACTTAAGCCACCCAGGCACCCCTAAAATCATTTTTTTTGAGACACAGTTCATACATTCACTATATTGCCTAAAGGGGCCATGGCATAAGATTTTAACAACCTGTTCTAAGAGATGGGGAGGTACCAAGATGGATCGAACACGGAATCGTAAATGCCTTTGCACTGCACAGCTGTTTACCAGACCCAAACAGCTCACTTACTTCTAGACTATTACAAGAGAGGGGAAAAAAGAATTTAAAAATTATTCTAGCCTTTGGATCTTAGGGTCTCTGTGTTACAGTAGCTGAGCCTATAATGTAGTTAACACCCCACCCTAAAGTCAAACAAGAATCCTTGGGGCTTTATGCTATACAAAGTACTATGGGAAGAACTCTCCAGTCTTCAGACTGCCCTGATACAACTGATACGTTCACTCTCCTAGCCTGAATGTTCCTCAAAGACAGAACAGTGGGCACCAGAAATATTTCATGCCTACTAATGCCAGAGAAGCAGTTCTTATGATTTGGCTCATCTATCACTCCAGCCTTACTCATCAGAAGTCCCAGCAACTCAACTGAAAGACAACAGAGTGATGATCCCGATTCTGTGGAATTTACCAAACCCCACACTCTTCCTGTCTCAAAAGGAATGCTCTAAAAAACTTCACTCCTCTTTCTGCCTCCCAAATTCAGTCATTCATCTCTAGCTCCCCCACCCCTCTGGAGTGATCCAAAATAATTCTCCTCAGTGAGCTTAGGTTTTGCAAATAATAGCCTGGTTGGATGTTATCTGGAAACTTCTCTTTTTGCCACAGCCACTCCCTTTCACAAAATATCTAGAGCCAGAGAACACAAAAATTAGGATGCTGTCTTGCTATGGGAAAAATAAAAAATTCTATAAGCAGTGAGGTAAAAGTTACTATCTCAATATATTATGTTGCAGCTACTGCGACAATCCAAATGTGAAGTCTTAAGAGCCAATTTTGAGAGGTGGTAAGAGCAGAGAAAGAAAGGAAGGTGGGGATTATACAGAATTTATGGAGGTAGAACAAAAACAGTGACTGAGTAGATATGGAAGGATTGTGAAAAAAGAGAAGGCAAAATTCCCTTCAAAGTTGAGGCTTAAGTGAGCAAAAGAAGGAAAATGAAAGAGAAACATAGGAGAGAATATTGTTCTGTAGAAAACAAGAGCTTTTAGATATGTTGAGTTTGAAAATCCAAGTGGAAATCCCAAAAGGCATGGAATGGAAACTCAGAGATCAGTATCTAAATAGAGATGTTGAGAGAGGTCAAGAAAATGAAGGAGCTCACCAAGACAGAGAATTAAAAAGGGCAAAGGCAGAATGCCACCTCTGATCCTTAATGAGCACCCACATTAAGGAATAGAAGAAACCTTCAAAAGAGACTAAGAAAAAAAAACTATTCGAAAAGGAGGAATAAAGTTAGAATAGTGCAATGTCACAGATAGCATGGACTTTAAGCAAAATACATAGAAAAACTAAGGACACAAACTAAGCAAAGGCCAGGGGATTTTGCAATGAAAAGATAGTTGGTTAGAAGATAGCTTCCTAATAGGTATCCATATAAATAAGACACTCTGAGGTACAGATATTACCAGGGACAGAAACTGTCAAGGTTCTTTTCAGGGGTGTAATGGAGCCACAATCTTCCCTTAACACCTTTGTCATAATTTCTAGCAAACTCCCTACCAAAAATAGGTTCTACTTGCTATTTATAATCACGAAATGTCCCTGACTTGAAAAATATCTCTATCCCAGAAGGCATCATTCAAAGGCAAATGGACTTGGAATTATTAAATGTATTCCGTTGGATCAATATCATGGAGAATACTTATTTTCATTTCACTTATCAGAAAACTACATGTATTACATATAGCAGCTCTTAATATATGAAACGTTTTCCCCCAAGCTGTTCAAATGAAGATATTTCCCTCCATTTTCATTCTATATTGAAGGAATAATGTAAGTCCTATTTGGAGCACTAGCTAGTGCTTGCCTAAACCCTGCAAATGTTCACCCATGATGGAATCAATAGATGGAATATAGAATTCATCTCACAGATGAATGACGCCTAATGGACCCTAGATTTTAATTCTGAGACATGAGTTCAGCCTGAAAAGCTAAAAAAGAGAGAGAGAGAAGAAAGGAAAACCAAGTTCTTCCTTAAGTCAGAAACAAACACAAGGGTTCGTATTTAGACAAAGGAAAAATTATGCAATTAACATTGCCCTCATAACCTCCCTGGTGAGCATGAATAAAACATTAACAGGAATTATACAGATTAAATATTGAGGTGCTGGATGCTGGAACTCACCACAAATAATGAAAGGTTTTACACTGATCAGTTATTTCCTTATTAAAAGATTTGCAAAATTCAGAAAGAAACATGAACAGACAGGTTTAAATTAAAGAAGCCTCTTTTCCATTGGCCCCGAAAGAAAAGTAAAATGACAAATTTAGGTTATACTTGGCTTCCCTAACATCTGATAAAGCATTCTCATGGTTACATGAATTTTTCAATTTCTCTCCAGATATCTGGCAGTACATGGATGCAAGCTTCCAAAATGTGTTCAGTCTCCACACTCCGTTTTCATTAAAATCAACTGTGTTGTAGGGGGCTATGGGGCCAGACCCTCAGCAGTAGATGGCACTGGGCAGGCTCCAATCTGATATAAGTTTCAGGAAGCTGAAATGAGGGGATCTTGCTGATGTCTCTGATCACTGCACCATAATGGTATTGTACACTCTTCTCTCTTTCCCAATCCCCACGTCACCCACTCAGCCACTGATCCACTTGGCTGAGATAGGAATTTCCAAGTGCATACTTCCTCACTATCCCTTGCCCTCTTTATGTCTTTGCATTCATCCTTCCTCCCAGTCTCATGATAAAACAAGCCTCTTTCTCCATGGTAAATCCTCCCACCACTCAGCTATTTTTTCTTTTGTCCATTCCTAAGAGATGGTGGTCACGAATCATCAGTCCTTTTTCAAGTGTCTCCACTAGCTCCTTACCCTCCACGGAAAGCAGACCTTGGCTTCATTTTGATTTTGGGGAAGGAAGACCCATCATAACCTGGATGGAGGTCTTACTTCTCAACGCATAATTCCATAGACCTCCTTTTCTTCTCTGTCAACCTTTCTAATAAGGATTCTACAGTGAGAGGCGAAATAAATATGCAGCAGTTAAAATAAAAAGGGAAAAATCCCATTCACAAAATCAAAAAAATACCAAATATAAGGGAAAAATTTAACAAAAATGTGTCTATCTGAAGAATATCACAATAGTGATAGTTACAATTTTTTTAATAATGTGCTCTGAAATGGAAAAACTGATTTTCAAAAAAAATACCCACAAAGTGATGGAATGTAAATTGAAGAAGTTGTTCTGAAGTATGTTTTATTTATGCCCATCAAGAACCTTTAAAAATTGTTCATATCTTTTTGACTCAGTAAATACCATTTCTAGGAACCTGGTAGAACTATAGTTCAAAATACATGCACATTTTGTACCTTCACGTGTATGTTCATTTCAGTTTTATTTATGATGGTGAAAAAAATACTGGACATACCCTAAAATTCCAATAAGAGGTGAATGGTTAAAATTTATGGCACGTCTAAGTAATAAAATGTTTGCAGCTATTAAAACTCAGGTTGACTAAGTGTATATGGAAATGTTTATTTTGTACCATTAACGAAACCATTTATATTAACTATTATAAACTCAACTACTTGAAAAGCTATACAAGACAATAGAGGAATGTATGCCAATATTATAATAAAAGCGACCCCTAGGGAACACATTTTTGATAATGGATTTTTTTCTGTTTTTTTATACTTTTCTATACTTTCCAACTTATCTAAAGTGAGCCTTTGTTGTTTTTTAAATATAAAGTTAAGAAATTGGAAGAAAAATTTAAAGGAAGAGGAAAGGCACTCCCAAAACAGTAAAGCTTTGGTTTGGCACATGGTTTTTGGCATCGAGCAAATTTGGTTTCACGTTGTAGTTCTGCCCTTTCTAGTTTTGTACCTTTGGGTGACGATTCTGGATCTCAATTCCCTCCTACATAAAGTTAACAGTACTGATCCACAGGGTTACTGGAATGATTAAATTATATCATTCATACCTTGGCTATATATAGTAAGTCTTCGAATTCCCTGCAATGATTGGTCCCCTTCTTTCCCTGCCAAACCCCTACTATTCGTCTTCTAGGGGGAAAAAAAAAACCTTTCATAAAGGTCAGAAAAGCAGATCACCGTTACAGAAGGGAAAAGATAAGTGTTTTTCCTGCCCTGACAGAAAATAGACTTCTGGGATTTGAGTGGTAGGTAGCAAAGGACTGAGAAGGCAAGTAAAGAAGCCTGAACTGTGAGATTCACCACTATTTCACATGGCTGCATGAGTCAGATCCTTCAAGCGAGAGTACACAGACAGAATCTACAGTTGGCCTGGCAGGAATGCAGATCGATCATGGCTGAAACTGCCTGGGTCTGCACCCTCATTTTCCGAAAGGAAAATTAGTTCCCATTCATATGGCCTACCATATGCCTTCCACCCTCCAAGAGTTTCACACAATTCTTCCTGCTAGGAGATACACACACACACACACACACACACACACACACACACACACACACACACCTTACTCTCTACATAATGCCATCATCCTTTGGAGACCAGCCTCAAAACCACCTTTACCTGGAGATCCTTCTCAATCACCCATTGCATTGGGATTCCATATTCTTTATTTCCTGCTCTAAGGACTGTGGCCCCACTTTAGGCCCTGGCCTGCTCCCTGCTCTTGCCTGCTAATGAGCCAGCCCTGTGGCTTTGTCTCATTTCCCTGCTGGATCACAAGAAACAGTCTTCATTGTCCTGTTGTAACTGTGTGACACACAAACCAGCTGTTCAGGAAGACCTCAAACAAGTAAACTAATTTCCTGTTCAGGTTGGTTTTAATAAAAACTGTTCCATGGACAACTTCCCTTTTCTTCAACTTCCCACTATAAGAAAATACAGAAATAAGCCACTTTCTCCCCCATTTTTCATTCCAACAGAGAATCGGGATGCTGGTGCAGGTATAATGCTCCTTCTTGTGACCTACAGCCCTGCAGAGGCTGCCTTGAATTGTAGCCAACTATATGGATTTTTAGTTTTGAATCTGCAGTACATACAGTCTCATCTCTCAGAAACCAGATATTGATCCCTGTCTCACTGGGTCTACACAAACTGGATTGCCTGAATTCAGGGACTGTTTTTTAAGGAACAAATTCAGTAAATTAAATGGAGTGGGTTTGTTGTTTTTTTTTTTTCTTACACTATTCCAAACAGCAGGTTTGTGTCTTTTGTTTTTTATCTAGCTTTTCTAATGACAAAGAAATCTACAGTGTAGAATGGTTTTAGGGAAGCCATTTTTTTCATGACTCATCAAAAAACGAGCCATATACATATAATTTTGCTAACTTTGCCATAAATGTAATTGTGCCTCAAGCAAGCCCTAGCTACATATACCGAGAGAAGAATTAATGAAGAAGAAGGCCAATCCAGTGGCTGATTCACAGATGGCTACAAAATATCATAGATGTTGCCTCCATGGTGAGCCAGCCATGGAATTTACAAATATTTATTGAACACTTCATGATTTACCAGATGCATGAATAAGACAGATTGGTATCCACCCTCAGAGGCTTTCAGTCTAGTGGGATTCATGGACCTTAAACTAGTCACTGCAGCTGTGATGGGGGGAGCCTAGTAGAAGTAAAATTGCTGTAAAGATTTGCTGCATTGCTGTAGATATCTCCATAACTTAGCATGGAGAATAAACCTTAAGGATTTATCATTTAAACAGAACCCTGAAAGATAAGTAAAAGTCAGCAAGGTTACTTTGAGTCAGGAGTGGATAAGGGTTTAAGAAGACAAAGATCTCTCCAGACAGAAGGAGCAGCATACACCAGGGTCCTAGGATGAAAGAAAGCATGGCTTGTTTGGGAAAGTGAGAGATGTCCTCAATGGCCAAATGATACAAAAACAAGATGGGATTATTTTTCAATAAAGTTGGGGGAAGAAAAGGGCAGAGGGAGCCATGAAAGTTGAGACTGAAAAGGTAAGTGATTCAGACTCTAGAGGGTCAGGTGAAGATTCCGAAATTTTTCCTAAATGCAATGAGAAGGCACTTATGAGTTTTAAGTTTGGTTGTTTTGGATGCAATAAAGAGAACCACTTAAAAAGGGAAGGGTAGAATCAGAGAGATGACCTAAGAAGCTAATGCTACAGCCCAAACAAGGGATTATAGTGGCCTAAGGGGCAGAGGACACTGGGCATGGAGAAGAGGGGATAGATCTGAGGAAGAATTCCAAAATTGTCAAACCTTAGAATCATATTGTATCTCTCATTTTATTGGGTCAACTTCCCACCTTATGCCCCCCCCCCCAACCTCCTAACGTCTCACTATACACTAATATCCTGATAATATGAAAGTGGGGAGGAAAAAAATGTCTTTCCTTTCAGCCCTGAAGCATTTTTGAGAACTCATCTATCACGTGCCCCGTATTGGTTAGAAAGAGACCCTCTACCATTAAACATGTTTATCCCCATTTCTATGTCAAATTAATCAGTGGAGATCCCCGTCCTTTAAAAGAAATCAGTTTCAGAATAGCTAATGGGAACCAGAAGTGAGCCTGAAAAATGAGCCCTCCAACTTCTCCTAGTCCAGGCAGGGTTTTGTCTATTTGACCACTCAAAGAGAAGATGGTGGTCAGCTGCCCAGAGAAGGCAGGAGACTGACTACTCTTCCCCTCTGCTTCCCGTTAGACTCCAACCACTTCAAGACTAAAATGGATGTTGATCACAAATTCTTAAGAGGACTCTTAAAAGAAAACAAGTAATATGTTCCCCCCTTCTATTGTGTATTTTCCTAGAAATGCTATGTGAAAGGTTTTTATTATCCAAGGTAGCTTTTTAGATGTTGCTCCAGCCCTAAGTGTATTCGCATTAAGATGCAGCTTATTTCTTGTGTCTCCCAGAACCTTGCCCTCTCGCTATTAGTACATTCATCACCCCTCACACTCACAACAGAACAAGAGAAGTCAAAGTAGATGAAAGGGACCAGATCCATTTGCTCCTAACCAAGACCCTTAAGAGCCTCTTAGAGGATCCCAGGTTACAAATATGTTCATCTTTTCTATTCACGAATACCTTTTTGAAGGCAAAGACGGGTCTATGAAATGGGATAAGAATAAAGTCTGGTTTTCCCACTGCCCCTTCTAGAATCTTTTCTTCAAAATGTTTTTTTATCTCTTAGCCACAAGACTGGCTTTAGATGTATACCATTTGTTCCTAAATGTGGTTTAAACATATACCTGTTTCCCTAGGATTAAGGGTTCCTGGAGCAACCAACCTACTAAAAGGTGTGAACAGTAAAAGAACTTGATACTTTTGTTTTGAGGGACAGAGAAAGAAATCAGAGCCTTATGATCACATCTCTATCAACAGAATTGCATGTACTTTAACAGCAACTTTGTATCGACTTCAAAACCTTTGCAGGGACAACTGCTAGTTTCCATGACAACCACGTCTCTAGCACCTAGTTTTCCCCCTGCAAACTGGTGACTCAAGACAGAGGAAGGCCACATGTGATAGATTCAGCTATTCATCAGTTGCAGTCATGTATATTCGAGAGAGACCAAATTTACCCTATACTTGTGAGTTTAAGATATTATAGAGCTGACACGATGCTGTGGTCAAAGCATAAGAGTATGAAAAAACACAGATTTGCTCTAAGTTTGGCTATGAGCCTTGAATGTGGCTCAACTTGTTTCTCATGTCAAAATGCATTTTTCAGTGAGCCCTGGTACCCGAATGCAAAAATACATGAGGAGTGTTTAATCCTTGATTTTTCTTCTTCTCAAAGGCCTTTTTTTTTTTTCATTTTTAGAATGGAGCAATGATGAAAAATACATTAAACATGAGGATAAGAATCCTAATCTGACATGAGGATAAGAATCCTAATCTGAACTATCCTTCCAGTCATCCTAATTGAAATACTCTGTGAATTAGAGGATGCCTCATGGAAAATATCTTCATGAGAAACATAAAATAAATTCTAGGGAAATCACTCTCTCCCAGAGATTTGACTGCTGATTTCTGGTGTGGTCATACAGAAAGGCTACTCAGAGCTAAAGCATGGACACTTGAGTCGAATCAGGGTGAGCTCTAGCCCCACTCTATCATTTATGACTGTTAAAGCCTTTGCAAGTTACTTAACATTTAAGTTCCAGGTTGTTTACCTATAACCTGGGAATAATAACTACTTCACAGGAAGTTGGGCCTAAGATAATATAAAAATCTTACATCGTGCCTGGCAAATGTTTTATTCATATTCTTATTAACTGTTACATTTATTATACTTTAGCTCAGTACCAGGAGTAATCTTCATGTTCCTTTAGGCTAGTCTGAAGAAATGTTAACTTACTACTATCATATCTATATTCCAGTTTCAAAGGACCTAATTTTTTATATCCTGTTAGTAAATAAATGAAATACTTTTTAACTGAATCCAAAATTATTTTAATTAAATTTCCAGGATAATGCCTCAAAATCATATTTTGCTTTAATTGCTCAAATAAAGGCTTCAGATATCCACATTCCATCATAAGAGATTTTAGGTGTGTCAATGACATCCTAAACTATTGTTCTAAAGTAGTATTTTTAAAATTATTCTATCTGGACAAACTCTGAAGAACCATATCAAGATTTCTACCAGTTCTAGGAAAATTTTGACTATCTGAAGTCCCTTTTTGATGTCTTTTATGAATTTAAACATATCTTTAAAGTCATTAAAGTAAAATAAGGATCTGATTCAACAATTTTTCTTAAAACATAAGCCTGTTTTTGAAAAAGAATCCCACTGTCCCTCCCAAACAATATGAACTGGTGATCTGGAGAGGTTCCTGGGTGGCTCAGTCAGCTGAGCATCTGATTCTTGATCTCAGCCCAGGTTTTGATCTCCACATTGTTGAGTTTAAGCCCCGCACTGGGCTCTACATTGGGTGTGGAGACTACTTTTTAAAAAGAAGGTGCTCTGGAAGGGCAAATGGGAAAATATTCAGCACAAACCTTTTAGGATTATCTCCAGTGGTCTACCTTCCCATAAGAACATCATTTGCAAGTAAGATAGTATTTTGTAATCCAAATCAATTTTGCAAATATCTATAACACAGATATAATAGGACACAGTCATCTAGCCCACACATTTGTGAAAATGTCCTTCTCTACTTTAGTGCTTGAAATAAGGTACAGATACCCTAAAGCCACCCCCTTCATGCCTCACCCAATTGCTCAAATAGGAGATAAAATTCAAAGAGGTAGAAGAGGCAGGGACAGTGACAAAACTGAGAAACCACACAGGTAGATTACTGAAGGTGAGCAAAAGAAGCCAAAGCAGAAGGTGTTTCTAGCAGTGAAAGAGGACAGAGATGCATGTAATCTGCCAGGTCTTCAGGAAACGGGTGAATCTAGCACAGGCCATCCAAGACAGGGACAGACCACATGCGCAGGGCTCCAAGAGAAAAACCTGGTAGATGAGCTGGCTCAGTGAACAATAATCAAGCAGCTGAAAATCAGACTACTCAACTCTACCTGTACCTTAATCTTTATAACTGTAAATGCATACGCTAAACTTTATTAACTGAGCAAAACTGATAAATGCAAGCATTGCAAAGAGTAAGAAGGCAGCAGAATGTTTCAGAACACGGATTCTGCAGCCCATCTGCCCAGGTGTAAGTCCTGAATCCACCACTAATAAGCTCTGTAACCTTAAGCAAGTTATTCAGTCTCTCTGTGCTGCATTTTCTTCTTCTGTATAATGGGCTTCATGACAGTACTTATAAGGTTGCTATGAGAGTCAAGTGAGTTGACACTGTAGAACAACGCCTGGCTATCACAGGTACTCTGCTTGACTACTATCATTATGAAGAACAAAAAAAGAAGACACAGCTCTTGGCAGCAAGAATCTCAGTGACTAGTAGGAAGACATACACATAAACAGGTTCTTTTAAGAAATAATAAATGCTATGTAAAAATACGTACAAACCGTTAGGGTGCAAAAGATAGTGTCATTATTACGGTGTTTGACAACCAGCTCATTCAAATATTGTACACTGTCCTCTTATTTACATTCCTGTCATTTTCTATATGTAATGGGCATCCAAAAGAATTCTCTCCCTCAAATTCCAATATAACAGCATGTGGTAGTTAATATTTCATTGACATTTAATCTAATTGCCCATATGTAATGGCCACGATTATAGTTATTTTGTCCCTGACATTTATGTTGCTTGAACATTATACGGCTTAAATTGGCCCACAAGCTATAACTGTCTTCAGTTGCTATCAGTCTTCAAATTTCCTGAATTGAGAACAAAATTTCAGCACCAGGGCATGCACTCTCTCACATGCAAACAAATCCACACATACAAGCACATATGTACGCACAAAGGAGATGTCCAGGTGCCACAATTGAATCTACCCCTGCCCAATCTATTATCATTTTTCACCATTCAGTTGATTGTGCAGCAATCAGCTGGAATGATCATGTGGCAACCCAACCTGGTCATTAAGACAGCTGTGATAATCAGATCAACTGCGGGATGTTCAGCTATTTTGTTCATCCAGAGATGGCAGGAGTCTCTCATGTCAAAATACGTTGCAACCTCCAGGTAGACTTTATTTTTTTTTTTAAATGAGAATTCCTGTTTCAAGTCATTCACATAATTGGTATCCAATTATCAAGTTCACTTAAAGCACCAAGTTCTGAAATGAGCACACAGGATATGCAATCAAAACTTGGAAGGTACGTGCTACATCTACAGAGACTCTCCTGTTAAATAATGCAGCTGGAAAGAGGCGCCACTAAGACAAGAAGGCTTTTTGGCTCCTGCGTAAAGGGCTGAATTCTTGTAGTGCTTAATTTCCCAATTCCTGCTTCCCAAGTCTGTGCAGCAGCAAAGTCTAGTTAGCTACATCTTCATGTCCTGCAGGGTGGTGGGTGCAGCTGGACAGTAGCAGACTGCTGGTTCAGTTTGATTGTGTGGCCCAGCCTGAAGAGCCTCCTGGGACCACCAGTGCTCTGCAAATTAAAGTCGGCCTGGCCTGAAGGTCAGCAGCCATCCCCCAGCAGTCACTGGCCGTCCCAGCCCACTGCCCTTGAGAAATTGGTGCGCTGCAAAACATATTTGCTCAGAAACAGAGAGAAAACGATTCTTCACCTAATTACATCCATTTGGCTCTGAACAGATCAGTTTTCTTTGCGGGAGGAACAAAGCAAGATGGAAAAGAATGTTTATATTTATGTTTGTTGGATCTCTCTAAAATTTTTATAAAGAAGCTGTATAGCTAAAATTAAATAATGACGGTCTTATGCTTTGTGAATTGTACACACTACATAAAAGAGGGAAAGGGAGGTAAGAGAAAGCTGGGAAGGGAGTTGGGGGGACAGGATGCACCCACTATAGGACCATTTTACAGAAATGGCCACAGTGAATCCCTATCTACAAATAGGTCCCAACCACAAATGCCCTCTCTCTAGTCTCTGCCAAAATAGCAGTCATTCTCTGTCATTCAAAGGCCTTTCTGAGTGCTACAGTACAATCTTTCTCAGCTCTAGGCAATGTCTTGACTCGGTGGCAAAGACAACAGAGTTTTAGCCAGGCTACTTTGTAAGCTACTTTGCTGAGGGTTAAGTCAATGGACAGAGAAGGCCAGAGTACCCACGTTCTGAAAGTACCCATGCAGCAGCTTGAGAACCACAAACACCAGTGTGTCAGCCCACAGAGGCAAGGCCGACTGACCTAAGTCTGTTTGTACAGATGGCAAAGTCAAAAATATTCCCTTTGGCCAAAGAAGCTTCCAAGGCCTTTACCACTATCTTCCCTTTCAGCTGGTGTCCAAAATGAGTTCTCTCATTCTTTATCTATTCCTTTCCCATCTCTTTCCTCACTACCCTCACTCCCCCCATTTTGTTCTCTTAGGCCATTCATTCACACTAAAATAGATATTTTATCAACATGTTGCGTTTGGTTATATTTTAAGTGGGATCAACATCGAAGAGATGAAACTCCGGTTGGAGTTCCGGGCCTTGATCAGGGAAGAAGTTAGGGCCATGGTGAGTCCTTCTAACATTCCTAAACACCCTACCCTGTGGGAGTCACCACTTTCTCTGTCCTGTTTTGTGCCCCCAGAATCATCCCCTCACGGCTACCTGCATGCACATCCCTTCCATACACACGTATGCAGAGGGCTAACTTAGAAACTACCTTGAGCATAATATGCGATCCAAAAGCCCTAAGAAAACATGGCCCTAGGGGAATAAGACAGATAAAAGAGCTGGGAGTAAGAGTCAACTTTCACTCCCAGCTCCACTGGATTCATCTGAACCTGAGCATGTTCATTATGATCTCTTTACCACACAGCATCTTGCAGGAGGCAGTGGAAGCCAGTCTCAGAAAGGCTTTGAAACCCCCAGATTAAAGGGATTGTACAGTTTAAGAACAAAGGGATACAAAGCCCTAATGTACAGTTTAAAACATTATTATCATCCTGGTTTCTGGTCTTTAAGAGAGAGCCACAGTTTTTCTAGTTATTTTATCTTAATTTGCAAGCAATCCTAGCTGAATTGTTCATTTATTTTCAAGATCATGCTGTTAGTTACAAGGTTAAGATTCAAATGGGCAGGGGAGAAGAAAAAGAAGCAAGCTAGTGGTAAGAAAAATGGACCCCTCGATCTTCAGTAAGTATTTTGTTTGCAAAGCATGCATGTCATTCCAGTTAATGGTGAAAACATTATGATGTAGGGAATTGTGTTTTCATGTCCAGCTCCACAGCATTGCAAAGTTTAGAGTCTGTCCTAACTCTCTTACTATGGCTTGGGCTGAACAACTTTAGGGTCTCATTCTAGAAGCACTGTGTCTGTTTCGCTAATCATGTGGAATGCCTTGTTCGTCATGAGTCCATAGTAAAGTCTGAAAACAGAGCTTTGTCTTGGACATTCATGACTCTATACTTAAGAAGCAAAATTTGATTCAAACAACAAACCATAGTTCTATTCGGCTCAGAAAACTTCAAAGAAAGAAAGAAAGAAAGAAAGAAAGAGAGACAAACAGTATGAACATGTGTTGTATATATTAACACAGTATACTTAGTTGAAGCATATATTAACCATTCTCCACCATGTGCTATTGGCTGAATCCATTCGTAGCTCAATCCAAAATTTTATTCAGTTTTTAAAAGGAAAAGAAATAAAAGAACAAGAGTGGCTTTTTTATTTCTGTCATTAACTGTGGTAAAAGGATGGTTTTTCAGGCCCTGGATAGCTAAGGGCACTTCATAATAGAATCCAGCGCCTTTCACCCCTAAATCACTGATTTGAATCCAACCCAGGTCACTATTGACAGAATGTTATTACCTCTAGGTGCTGTCTGGTGGCCCATGTGGAATGAGTTGATGGTCTCTGTCCTGTTCCATGTGGACAGTTGCCCATGTCACCTCGTTGTCAGTTTCAAACGAGAAGCCAAGGAGTTAATGGATATGGAGCCCAAGCCCCCCTCTCACTGCAAGGTGGTGACCTCCAGGTCGGAGTGGAGGGCACTGAGTGCGACATGTGAAGCTGGGCCCTGATCTCCCTCATCACTTTCCAGGACATCAACCTATCTCATTGTTCCACAATTGCCTGTGTGAGGGACAAAGATTAAAAAACATGGCCAGTGCTTTAGCCAGAATTTGTTTCCATTTTTCCTGGCATGGGAGCCTCCCAGTGATGAATGGCACTTATATTAACTTTCAGTTCACCATCCTAAGAAGAAAACTAGAAACATGTAACACCAAAGCAAAGCCATATGAGCATTCATTTTGCAAATCAAATCCTACTGGATTATTATTGCTTTGATGTAGTAGATTTTGCTGCAGAATAAATCATCTGAATTCAACCAGAGCAATTGGCACAATATTGAATTCTTTTCCAAGAGAACAAAAACACACTTTTAGAAAGAGTGGCCATCTATACTCCATATTCTATGACTGCATATATTCCTACCTGGATGAAACCTTAGAGATCACGTCATCCAACCCCTCCTCCCTTTTTGTTCAATGAGAAAACTAATTCCCACATAAGAAAAATGTCTTGTTCAAAATCACACGGTGGAAAAATAACACAACTAACACTAATAAGGAAGTTCCTGGATTTGTACCTCAGTGTTCCTTCACAGAGACATTTCATTTCATCTCATTTAGCAGGTGTTTATTGAGCACTTCCTGTGAACTGGGTCCAACAGTAATGGTAGCAGTAGCGGTGGTGATGGAAGTGGGGGAGGGGAACAAGAAGATAAAACAGAAACTCTCCCAGCTCAGCAATGAACACAGAGCCTAGCATTGTGAGATGTCATTAACAAGAATGTAAGTATGAACAAAAGTATATGTATAAGGGCTATTTTCTTTTTCTTTTCTTTAAATATTTTATTTATTTATTTGACACAGAGAGAGAGATCACAAGTAGGCAGAGGCAGACAGAGAGAGAGGGGGAAGCAGGCTCCCCGCCAAGCAGAGAGTCTGATGCGGGGCTCGATCCCAGGACCCTGAGATCATGACCTGAGCTGAAGGCAAAGGCTTCAACCCACTGAGCCACCCAGGCGCCCCAACATAAGGGCTATTTTCTGTTAGGTTTTGCCAAAAACATCCTGAGGCAAAGATCTGAGTGAAAATAATTTGTTTGGGAGGTGATGCCAGGAAGCAGTGATAGAAGAGAGGGGAAAGGGGAGAATTCCATACAGAGTATGATGGTGAGCAAGTTGCTGCTGGGGGCAATTGGGGTTTCATTCAGCTAGGAATTCATATCACTTGATGGTGAGAACATGCCTTGGGGCTGACCCACTAAGAGGTGAGGAAGCTGGGGCATCTGTCCACCAATTCTCATCCATCACTGATTGAGGGCTATACAAGCTGGGTGTTCACTCCCCGGCACCTGTGGCCTGCCTGTGTAGAAACCAAGCACACTCCTACTGTCACACGTTACTCTCCAACAGAGGGTCAGAGGTCCTGGTAGCAGGAAACCATCAGCCTTTACAGAAACTATGAGTGTGGAAGGGGTGTGAGGGAAGGACCAATAGCTTCTGTGATAAGAATTTATGATCTTGTTAAGAATATATCTAACATTGGTGCATTTGGGTGGTGCAGCTGGTTAAGAATCCGACTCTTGGTTTCAGCTCAGACCATGATCTCAGGGTCCTGGGATCGAGCCCTGCATCAGGCTCCTCGCTCAGCAGAGAGTCTGCTTGAGATTCTCTCTCTCCCTTTGCTCCCTTCTGCTCATTCTCTCTCCCTCACTCTCTCTCTCTCTCTCTCAAATAAACAAACATTTTGAAAAATGAATATATCTAACATTTAAAAGACAGTTCATAGTACAGAACAAAGATGGCAGTTCATTAAAAAAACACAATATGGGAAGTGATTGCTATGTGTGCTAGATATAGGAGCAGGTACAGAAGAAGGTGCTACTCCCCATGGTACATAGCCTAGCTCTCACCACTGTCTGCTCCCCTCCTTCCCACTCACAATCAGCAACTCAACATGCTCTACCCTCCACCTCGGCACCTCTGCCACCTCCTCCACAATGAATCCTCTGCAGAATTTCCTCCTTCTAAACCTCCTGCCTGGACCTGAACTCCTCCCTTCCAGCTCCCACAAAGAAGACCCTCCCATCTTACTGTCATACCCTCAGAACCCCTGGAAGTGGAGTTTTTCCCTCATGTCCCATTCTCCAAAAATCTTTCTATTTTTCCATCTTCTCCCCAACATCCATGATAATAAACTGAAATTTCTTTCTGAAAAGCAGCAGACAACAGGTGCTCAAGAGACTCAGTGAATATATGAATCACTACATTACTAAGTCAATCGGCCAGAAGTGCTGATAAGAGAGCAGGCCTGGCACTGAACTGAGAATTTCATAGCAACTTGCATCCAATTCCTGAAGAAAATTAGACAGACCTCATAGCCCTCAGGAATCAACCGAGTTTCAATGATGTTTGCTGTTAAAACTAGAGAAAAAGCCCTTTGGAATTCTCCTGCCCAAGCACTGTGCAATTCCCAGAACCTTCCTCCAGCTCCAATTTCTCTCAAAGAAACTATCTCGGTAATGTACACAGTTTAGCAAGATTGCTTAAGTGCACCGTTGCACAGACATTGAAATAAGATTCAAGGAGGGAAATATGTCTCAGAAGACATCAGGGAAAATGAGGTATTGTCTTCGTTTCCCTCTTAGGCAAACCATAAGGATTCTGGAGGGGAAAAGTCACATAGAAATAGTTATAAGATTCTTTTTTAATTATCTTTTCTGTTGGAGGGGAGGGGGCTACGTGATAGTTAAGAAGTGCCTACTTTGTATGAGGAGATATGTCATGTGCTTTATACTTTCTCCTTTAATCCTAATAAAATCTTATGAATAATAATAACAATAAATGGCAATGTTCACTGGGGCAGTATTCTGGACACTATAACTAATGACTTTAATATATATCTTGCTGGCGCACCTGGGTGGCTCAGTCAGTTAAGCATCTGCCTTCAGCTCAGGTCATGATCTCAGGGTGCAGGGATGAAGTCCCACGTTGAGCTCCCTGCTCAGTGAGGAGTCTGCTTCTTCCTCTCCCTCTGCCCCTCCCCTAATGTTCATGCTTGCTCTATTTCTATATCTCTCACAAATGAGCAAATAAAATCGTGTGTGTGTGTGTGTGTGTGTGTGTGTGTGTGTGTGTGTGTGTGTAAAGACCTGAGGGCAGGTCTTTAAGGCCATCCCTGCCCCCTACCCTGTGGATAGATCAGCTTCTATGCAGACCGTGCATGCCTTTGCAGCAGCAAACCCTCCTGGCAGCCCCTGAGCCAAGTAAAACCAGTGATTACCTCATCTGAAAAAAAATATATATATATATACATATATATATGTATATATATGTATATGTATATATCTTGCTCAATCCTCACAATACCCTATGAGATAAGTACAATTATTATCCTCATTTTATTCATGCATAAACTGAGGCTTTGAAATGTTGTATAATCTGCCCAAGATCATGTAGCTTGAAACCACTGGATCTGGGATCCACATACCAGTTGTCTGACTGAATCTGCCATTTCTGCTATAACACTCTGTCATGGTCTTTCACTCAGGAATCTTCCTTATATGGTGGCTCCAATGTCATGATAGAAGGGAATATATGGTTACCTTCAGGGAGGTCAACTTCAAAAAGTTTGGGACATATATCCCAAAGACCTTGCTCCTATATTAACCCATGGATCTGGCATCCATGAACACCCAAGGCTTTGATACCAAACACACAAAAGGGTCATTTCTGGTCTTCACTGTCACTTTGGCCATCCTACTAGGGCCAAGAATCACTGAGAGGAAATAATTTTCTCCACTTCTGCAAAACAGTCTGACATCTACAGAATCAAGAATAGCTTTGTACCTAGCTCCCAACACTAGGTCCAAGTCAGCAGGGCCTGGGATATAAAAACATCATGATAAGATCCAAAATGCATATCAATCCCAGCAAAGACAGCCTCATCTGATGGCCAAGTCTGATTTGTGTTGACCCCAGAGAAAGTCCTGACTCTAACTGGTAGAGCCCACAAATGCCAGAAGGTAAGAAAGTAGCAAACATCTTAGGAAAAAATGATCCAAAAGGGCATTATTGAGTCAGAAATTCAAAAACAAAGCTTACTGGCCTCAGTAAGCTCATCTCATGATCTCAACCATGGTGTTCATCAACAGTTCACAACCCTTCTCACAACTATTACATCATGGAGACTCCAAGTTACAGTCTGGCTGGATTCCCAAGGGCATCAAGAAGTTATTCAGAAGTTGCATTTTCTAGAGACACAGAACTGTTAAGAATAAGGGTTTCCAGGGTGGCCCATTAAAGACACCTTAACCCACCAGGTATTGTGCTTCCATTTGGGATGATAAGAACATGCCTTCCAATGACTCCTCCAGCAGAGATGCACTGAACAGATGCAGAAGCAGGGATGTGGGATGGGACTTAAGCACCGTGGTTAGGAGCCCTGTGGGATACCACCCCGAGGAGACTCCACCCTGGACTGAGCTTCACCAGCAGGTCTATCGGCAGCACCTCCTGCGAGAGCAGACAGAGCAAGGTGTGGGAGCAATTGGTCAGGCATGCGGTGAGCAAGGCCCTGAGGCCCCATAGGAAGAGTTCTGAATCAGGGGGCAAACAGAAGGGGCTGGGTGACTTCAGCTCTCCCGACAAATTGTGGGCAATAACTAGTTTCTTACCCACGGGCTACCATGAGGATTCAATGAGAAAGCAGGACTGAAAGGGGAACCGTCTATGGCATTTGGTGCATAGCAAGCACTTGTTTGTTAAGAGCCCACTTTCACTGTAAAACGAAAACTGCATATCATTTTTTTTGTTGTTGTTTATTTGACAGAGAGAGAGAGAGAGAGAGACCGCAAGTAGACAGGCAGGCAGAGAGAGAGGGAGAAGCAGGCTCCCCGCTGAACAGAGAACCTTATGCGAGGCTCGATCCCAGGACCCTGAGACCACAACCCGAGCCGAAGGCAGAGACTTTAACCCACTGAGCCATCCAGGCGCCCCGGAAAACTGCACATGATAATCATAATACTTCAGATATGCATCATATTTCTCATTTCACAAAGTAGTTTTGAATATCTGAACTTAACCCTTACAACAGTTTTAGAGAGAAGCATTAACATTGTTCCCATTCTGCTAGTGAGGAAAGAGGATTAAGACAGCTCAATGACTTGCCCATAGTAACGCACAGAGAAAGTGGTGAAATGAGGCCTCAGGCCCAGGGACTGCCAACTCTGCTCTGCAAGAGAGGTGGTTACGACTTCTTGGCTCACTACTCTTGATGACTAGAAAGAGACATGTGACCTCTCAGCATCGAGCAAGGATAGGATGGGCAGTCACCATCCTCCTGCGTTCCACAAATTCATCTTTTGAAAAAAGCAGATATAAGAAAAAAGCAATAATGAAGTAGAAAAAAGACATCTGCTAGAACCTGGCCTCTGACTTTTCATTTTTCATCTTACCTAATTCCCTACATAAAGGTAGAGACAACTGGCTCTATCGTTTTCCTTACCGGCCTCATATTGGCTCCCAGGGACAATCAGTTCACTCTATGAGCACTCACACCCCTCTTTCTATTTCCCAGCAAGCTAAAGCTTCAGAAAAGGGCCCACTTGCTAGTCTACCCACACACACACTTTCTGGAAGTCAGCAAAGCCTGCCAAATTTCTCTAAGAGCAAACTCCTACCTTTACTTCTTCTTGTCTTTTCCTGGTCATGTCACAGGGCAGACATGGTCGGGGAGGGGGTCAGGGATGATCTGGGTCTCTGGTCATCATTCCAGTCACCACGTGTAGTTGTGCACACATTTTAAAGCCAAGGCTCTTTTGTTTTTTTATCTGTTTGACCTTTCTTTTCCCATCAGCCTCTGACCATTACCATGCCTAGCCACACATGTACAAGGGAGGGAAGCAGGAACCTCTTCTGTCTGTTCGCTTTATCAAACTGCAGTCACGAAAAGTCCACTCAGAACAAAGATGTTCTCTGTACCCTTCACCTGTACCCTTCATGTTGCCCTGGCAAGAAGAAAAAGTGTGTTTAATGGTAAGATAGGAAGCTGAAGGGTAAAGCTGAAAGGTGTAACCCCCATGTGAGTGCCATACCACCTCCCTTTCCAGCCCCTTCCACAGCTGCCCTGTAATGACTGGCAACATACACAAAAGGGAAAAGATTATTTCTGGGGCTAAACATTAAAACAAAGGCAGCCCAGAGCTAGTTAATTCTCTGAATGAGACAAACATAAATGGTGCGTGGATATGCAATAAGGTGTAAAAGAGGAAGTAAGATGCATTAGAACCAAGAGTGCATAATGTATTATCAACAGCTCTGTGGCTTTGATGGGCAAAGGCTTTTACACAGACGCCGCTGTATTGATAGGTATTTCAACCAGCAGTAAAAAACCGTTCTTGACATTCATCTATAGGGAAAAATATCCATGTACTCTTGGCTATAGGACCAATTAGTCTGTGAAAGCAGCAGGGAGGGGGGACAGAATATAAATGCAGGATGCATCCGCACTTGATTACTCTAATGAAATGTCCATTGATTCCTATAGATTAATGTGAGAAGAACAGCAGCTGCAGAGTGGCTAACACCTCTAGGTCAGCAGCTGTGTTAGGGGGTGGGGGGGTGCACGTGTGTATGTGCACACCCCCATGAGTCTTGCGCTGTGGAGAAGAGAAAAATTAGAAGAGAGGATAGTGCGTGCGCGCGTGCGTGCGTGTGGGGTGTGTGTGTATGTGTGTGTCTGTGTGTGTGTGTGTGTGTATCAGGGTGAGACTGATTGTGCTGGACAGAATCAAGGAAAGGAAGGGCTGGCTCCTTTAAAGATCACGGAGTAGCTGTGTGCAGCTGTGGACAATAGGAATCCAGCTCAGCCACTTGCAGAGACCCAGGCTGAACGTTCCATTTCCCTTTCCTCTCCTCTTCCCACCCACATTTGACTTTGCTGTGGGGAGGAAGAGAGAGCTCACAGGTCACCTAGTTTGGTTCAATTAATTTCATATAGCCTTTAACCACCCAGAGCAAATGTGGAGTTCACAGATGGCGCTCTATCCAATCACTGGTGCCCACCCTCCCCCGCTCTCACCCCAAAGCTGATGTTGGCTTGTCCCAGCCAGTATTATGCCTTGGGTGAATGTGCCAAACTAAATGATATACTCCCAAGCTAAAAGAACCCACTTCATCTCGTGTAATTACTGGGGAACTGTTCTGTCCTCCTGAACCTGGCATCAGCTTGAATTTCTCATTGCCAAATAAACAACTCTCCCACAACTTCGAGGTCTCCTTTAAAAAATGCTACACTACCCAGTTCTTCAACAGAAGGCCTGGCATCTGCTCAGGGTTCTACCTAAAACCTCTCCTGGAAGTATGAATACACAGAAATCATTTACACAAAAATTTCAATTAGCTGGTGTATCTCTGCTCCACCTGGTTCCCAAAAATTCCTACCTACAGAAAAGGAAGTGGAAGAAAAGTCGGAAACCAGGAAAGCATGCAGGCATCCAGCAGCTGCAGATGTGCTCTGAGAACGAGCAAGTCTCCTGCATCTGCCCCAGAAAGAAGAACTCGGAGGTTCCTGGGGACATCCACAGAGATGTCTGCAGAAGAATGAAGATAGGAAAGCTAGTAAGAAGCAGCCATTTGTGGCAATCTTTTCACACCCAGAGAGGAACTTCTGCTTCAGCAAGAGAATTCAGCAGGGAACAAACATGAACCCCACCTAAGCCCAATAAGATGGGAAATGGCAGCATCAGTATTCAAAATCATTTCCTTCTTACTTCCTCAGAGGACCCTGATGGCTAATCAGAACACAATGATCACTCTTAGTTCTTTGTCTCTGAAGTCCTGTTCATTAAAGGCCAGCAGGAAAGGAACCCTTCCTGCACAGTCAAGAAAATGTATGACTGGGACAGAATGCATTAGTAATGCCGCTACTGAAGTATATAGCATGGAGAGAGAACGCTGCACAATTTATCATAAAATACACACATTCAAGCATCCATGAATTGGTTCAGTTCACTACCATTAACTTGTTTCTAGATATGGTTGGAGACAGAACCCTAAACTAGAATTTTATGGTAATATATCTACTGATCCTGATATATACCAGTAGTTGCGAAAAATTCTGTGTGGGCACAGCAACAAATATCTGGTCGATAGGTACATGCCAATTTTAAATGTAAATAGGCCGTATTCTCCTGATTGCTGTCCAGCCAAGGCAAGGCTTTCCAGTTTTCCAAGTCTCCTTCACCTGGTGGCACAATATACATCTGTGTTTTAAGGAGACTAGGCCCAACACTTTTTTTATTGAGAAGCTGCAGAACTCTAACCGGTGGTTCAATAAATTGTATTACATCCCCCTCGCACCGAATGCCCTACACGCTTTGGCTTTCCATGTGTAATTGCAAGCTGTTATTAGCCCTGAGCTGTGTCCGTTACTGGCCACACTCTTGCTGAGCGGTCAATTTTTTCCCCTGCCATTTCCTTTGCTCACACCATGCTGACCACGTTGGCCAGAGGCGGCCCGAGGTTTATAGTGCAGCATTGATTTTTCTTTTCTCTCAATACTGACAGAATCATAGATCCAAGGCAAATAAAGAAATGCATTCTGGGGTGATGAAATGTCTTTCATTCAGGCTGGATTGAATCAAAGCCCATCACAGAAATGTAGGGCTCTGAAATGCTAGGGAAGCTCATGCCTCAAATTGTGGAAAAATAAATTTTATGTTTTCTCCACTTTCCTTCAGATTTGTAAATCACTGGGGACTCGGACAGTCCAGCCTGTGACCAGCTTGGGCAATGGGGCCATTGTAAACCAAGAACGGCTGTTACCACCTTCATTAATTGGGGCATTGCTTGTAATTCTGCTGGAAGGATAGTCATTTATTAGCTTAAGTAACACCCAGAGTCTTCCAAAGAACTGTCTTACTGTAAAAATATTGACTGAGGCTCAGCCTTTGCTAAGAAATGCAAGATAGCAATTCACACAGACTTGTGAAAATCAAGTACCAAGGGGCAGCAGCAACTGACTGCAATAAACTGAGGAAATCTTCACTCAAACAAATAACTCTAGTTGACATCTGGTGAAGTGTAAATATGACCTTCACTAATTAATTTGGTGATATTCATACCTTGTTTATAGACATTAATCCAAGTTTGATCTTCAGCACACACAAGAGTACACGTTCACAGGAACAGTAGGATATTCAATGGAAAAACTTTTGGAGTGGGTAGTCAAGAGATCTGGTGGACTTTCATTCTCACTCTTCCATCAGCAACAAATCATTAGCCCTGAACACAGTACTACATCATTCTTGGTCTTGCTACCTTATCTGCAAAATGGAGGTGCTAATTTTTACCATAGGTGGTTCTAATGATTCAATGGGATAATGTATGTGAAGTGTCTGGCACAGAGCCTGGCACATGTCATTCCTTTGTGTAATATGAGTGGTTATGGTGCACTCCAGGTATGTGGAGTCACCCAGGTAGGCACTAAAGCACAGCAGTAATTAAATAGCTGGTTCCTGCCTTCAAGGAGATGATAGCCTGGTGCACATCACACAAGTACCAAACGCCCAGATGACTGCAATTATTATTATCATTATCATTAGTTGTAGTATTATGTTTTAGAAATGGAAGTGTTGGGCTGCATTAATAAGTTCTTTCTAGCTCTCAGAATCTAATCCATGATTAATAATAACTATCTGTGTGTGTGTATGTTTGCATGCATGTATGACTATATGTGTAATTATTATGCAGTAGAGGTTTGCACTTAAGCAGACCTGTCTGCCAAAGGACTCATTTTCTATGTCTAAGTTTGGGACCATTCAAAATTCATGTATTGATTTATTTGTTTTCAACTTGGCCAAATTTTAAAAAATTGAAATATTGTATCATTATAAATGTAAAATTAAGCCCCCTAGAATGAACAAAAAATAACTCTCATTATTCTTTATCTGGCATATCAAATCTAGATCCCCAAAACCTAAAAATATTACAAATATAGCCAGTAAGTTTGGCTTATACATACATGGAGATACCAAGTAGTACAAGGACATCTCTGATTTCTGGCAATCTTATGGACTACACACCTCTCTGCCTCCAAGACATTTAAGTTTCTGGTAAGGAGAAACCTTTTGTTATTTTTTCATCCATCCTGGGTATTTGGCACATACCAGGTTCCTAATGAATGTCGGTCAACCAATTTGTACCCCAATCTGACAGACAGTTCTGCCCCAGGTCCTTCCATAAGAAAACTGGAAAGGCAGGGGAACCTGGATGACTCAGTTGGTTAAGTGTGACTCTTGATTTTGCTCAGATCATGATCTCAGGATTGTGAGACTGAGCCCTCCAGCTCCTCACTCAGCAGGGAGTCTGCTTAAAATTCTCTCTGCTTCTACCCTCCTCTCCCCCACAAAAAAAGAAAAAGAAAACTGCAAAGGCATCTGTTGAAGTCATGGCTCATTTTGGTTTATAGTGCTCAAGAGTATCTACAATTTGAAATTCAAAGGCTCTTACCTGAACCCCGGAAAAATCTCTATAGTTCCCTGAACTTTGGAAGACATGAATGCCAAAACCCATGACAGAGAAGTAACTCCACAAGTCAGAAATGCCTGGTATCTTCTCTCTGTACCACTGGGAGTGGTAAAAGTGGTAAAAGAAGTAGGGCTTTTCATCTTTGCTTCTCACTGATTCTCTGTCTCAAATTGTCTTCAAGGAAGGATCGCCTCTTCATTTTGTTTGTTTGATTTTTTTTAATCTCAAGAGAATTTTTCTTTCAACGTTTATTGACACTTCAGTGGATTTTGAATGGCCCTTATCATTTTTCGGCATTTGGGCAGTACAAGTTACCCTTCTGAATATCTGTTTGACTTTCGGCATATGACATAATTCCAATGGCTAAGCCAGAATTAAAAGCTTAAATGGCAATACTTATAAAATGCTAATATGTATAAAATGCACTCCTGCTGTTTTTCAGGAAAGGGTATAATCAATTTGTAAAAGCCATTACTCACACAAGGAACATATGTCAATTTAGATTGTTCTTAATTCCAGAGTCTACTATTCTTAGGTAATTTATGTAAAATAGGTATTATAATTACTTGCAGTAGGAAAAAAATACTCTGTTCAGTTCTACCTCTGGCCCTGAGGAATGTGCACTCAACAAGCATTTTTCTAAGCATTCACAAATATATCAGGGCTAGGGTCTCTGCCTTCCTGGAGACCTCAGAAACAAATGCAAGCAAATGGTCATGATTCAGCCAACAGAGGCCATGGTATAGGATGTTCCTGGTATTAGAGGATGGGGCTAGAGGACAGTTTGCACTTGAGGTAAGAGGTATGGGCCCTGAAATGCTTCCCAGGCATTTTTGGGCTGAATTTTGAAGGAAGCATAAGACTAAGGGAAAGGAAGTTGAAGCCAAGAAAGCAGCATATACAAAGGACCCTGGGAGTCAAGGAAATTTGTCCCTAATTTTCCAAAGAGGCATTCGCTTGTGCCCACTCTCTAGATTGTCCTAGGTATTCAGAGAAACATCTGAATATGTTACAGTGCTGGGAAGGGGAGACTTCCAGGCCCGAGAGAAAGTGTGAAAGAAAAGGTCATCTGGGGCACCTGGTGGCTCAGTGGGTTAAAGCCTCTGCCTTCGGCTCGGGTCATGGTCTCAGGGTCCTGGGATCCAGCCCCGCATTGGGCTCTCTGCTCGGCAGGGAGTCTGCTTCCCTCTCTCTCTGCCTGCTTGTGATCTCTATCTCTCTCTCTGTCTCTGTCAAATAAATAAATTTAAAAAAAAAAAAGAAAGAAAGAAAAGGCCATCTACCTTGTGTGTTTCCTCCCCAGCTCAAAGCAGCAGAAGCTGTGAGTGGTTCCCTCCAATGCTTTGCACACACTCACATGGCAGTCTCAGGTTTCTAAACCCCTCTAAGTTTTCCACACAGATTCACCCTCCTTCAGCAGGCTCTTGAGATTTTGACCATAGCCTAATGAGGTATCTAGAAAGACAAGGTGCTTCAGTGACTACTCAGGGGGACCTTGTCTCAAGATTGGTAAAGCAGAGCTCAGCCTGTGCCTCAGTGGGTGGAGGAGGGAATGGAATGGGAGATGAGACAGAGTGAGACAAAGTCAGCTTTGGTGAGGAGTGAAAGGCAGAGCTAGAGTCAGCCTGATGCCAGAAAGACAAAGAAAATTCACCCTGAAAACTCACCCAGTCCACTCCCAGGAGGTGGTCTGACAGTGCACGTTTATCATTCACCTTAATTCAAATCAATTCTGATTTGCAGGAACATCAGCTGTTTGAAGAGATAGGTGACTTCGCCAATACTTTCTTGCTTATCTTTCTCACTGACTAAATTAGTAAATTTAACAACAACAACAACAAAAAAACTTTAGGGATTTGGTAAGGAAAAATGTTTGGATGAAATCATGTAGATCAAAAAGATTTGACTGAAATGCTTATTGTGTGTGTGTGTGTATGTATATCTGTGTATGGCCACACAGATATAGCATTTTCTGACTTTATAGGAAACTTCAAGTTATTTAAAGAATGAATCATGCCAGGCATATTATGTACTAAAATGTGATACATTAAAAGTGAATAAGGGATTATTGTTAATATTATCACAAATATTTCAGAGCATGATAGATATAAATCTTTAATTACACAGTATTATTCTTGTACTGGTGACTTTTAGAAACCTTCAGAAATAAGAATTGTCCAGATGCTACCCAGCATCTAGAAGGGCAAACACACCCACATTTGGGTGGATTTTATATGAATCTCCCTAAGATCTAAGGAATCATTTAAGAAAAGTGCATGTGATGTCTTTCTCTGGAATTGAGAATTCCATAAATAGGTGACACCAAGCCTTGAGGGGCAGACCAGTGCAGAAATAATGTGTTCACTGCTACATTCTCAACACCTAGAAGAGTGCCTGGCACATCAGATCTGCTCAATAAATATCAGTTGAATGAATAAGTCAATCATTGACTGAACGAATTAAAGCCTTATTTCTGATAAACTCATGCATCTCTAACATAGCACACTTGTCAGTGCCCTCCAGACCCATGTGATGTTTCCTATGTCTAGAACACTCTTTTCCCAAATTTCCACCTGGCTGACTCCTCATCACTGAGGTTTCTTCCAATTATCACTTCCTCAGAATGTCTCTCCCTGACCACAACATTAGGGAGGGAAAAAATACCATGCCAAGAGCAGTCACCAACTATCTCCTTCTCCTATATTATCTTCTTTGGAGTAATTATTACTCTCATAAAATACATTATTATAATCCAAAAAATGAAATCTTGCCATTTGCAATGACATGGATGGAACTAGAGGGTATTATGCAAAGCAAAATAAGTCAATCAGAGAAGGACAATTATCATAAGATCTCACTGATATGTGGAATTTAAGAAACAAAACAGAGGATCATAGACGAAAAGAGGAAACAACAAAACAAGATGAAACCAGAGAGGAAGACAAACCATAAGAGACTCTTAATCATAGGAAATAAACTGAGAGTTGCTGGAGGGGAAGGAAGTAGTAGGAGGGGGTAACTGGGTGATGGACATTAAGGAGGGTACATGATCTAATGAGCACTGGTTATTATATAAGACTGATGCATGACAGACCTATACCTCTGAAACCAATAATACATTATATGTTAATGAAAAACTACATTATTATAAAGTATTGGTTTTCTATGGCTGCTGTAACAAATTACCAGTCTCAAGTGGCTGAAAACAACAGAAATTTATTATCTTACAGTTCTATAGTTCAGAAGTCCAACACGGGCCTCACCAGCTAAAATCAAAACATCAGCTGGGCTGCATTCCTTTCTGGAGACTCAAAGGGGGGAATCTGTTTCCTTACCTTATCCAGCTTCTACAGCCCACTCCCATTCCTTGAAACATGGTCCCTTCCTCCAACATCAAAGCCAGCAACATTACATCTCTTTGACCATTCTTTCCTAGTCTCATCTCCTGACCACAGCCAGGGCACAATTTCCACTTTGAAGAACCTCTGTGATTAGATTGAGCCCACCCAAATAATATATGATAATCTTCCCATCTCAAGTTCCTTAACTTAATCATACTTGTCAAGTCTCTTCTATGTAAGGCAACATATTTACAGGTTCCTGGAATTGAGATACAGACATCTTTGGGGAGCTATTATCCTGTCGACTACATATGGCAATCTTTTTTTTTTTTTTTTTTATTATCTGATTCCCACAGGCTGTAAGCTCCATGGCAGCCAGGACTTTGCCTCATTTGCTACTTTATCTGTAGCAGCTAGAACAATGAACCACATATGTTGAGCACTTAGTGTATATTTGTGGAATGAATGAGTAAATGAATATTCCTCTGTGTATGGAATAAATTCTTTGGTCTGGTCTTTGGCTGCCCCACAGTTTTCATACTACCATAAAGTATTTACGATCCACCTAAGTCATCCTCTACATACTTGTAATAATGCATAATTACTCAGAATTCTCCAAGTACTGGAAACAAGGCAAGAGAATTTTTATTAATGTTTGAGTGTCTCCCATCTATTTATTCATTCTCGATAAAAAGGCAATTAAAGAATTTACTGGAATTAAGTTTTACCAGTATCCCCCTTCCTTTAGCAATTCCTTCCTATGTAGAATAAGACTGGTTTAAGCAAGATCATGCATACATTGTGAAAGACAGAAAGATTTACGTTTATAACCCTGTCTTTCCAATAGAGTACTTTAGGCAATTTGTCCAAAAGGAGACAGATTACTAAATTGCATTGCTTCCAGTTTACCGAGAGCAACATGGTATCATTTAAAGGATATCAGTGTCAAAAAGACCTTGGTTTGTTCCTGAGATCAGGAACACGGCAGAGATGCCCACTATCCCCACTGCTATTCAACATAGTACTAGAAGTTCTAGCCGCAGCAATCAGACAACAAAAAGAAATAAAAGGCATCCAAATTGGCAAAGAAGTCAAACTGTCACTCTTTGCAGATGATATGATACTTTATGTCGAAAACCCAAAAGACTCTACTCCAAGACTGCTAGAACTCATACAGGAATTCATCAAGTGTCAGGATATAAAATTAATGCACAGAAAAGAGTTGCATTTCTATACACCAACAGCAAAACAGAAGAAAGAGAAATTAGGGACTCAATTCCATTTACAATTGCACCCAAAACCATAAGATACCTAGGAATAAACCTAGGAGGCAAAGAATCTGTACTCAGAAAACTACAAAGTGCTCACGAAAGGAATTGAGGAAGGCACAAAGAAATGGAAAAACGTTCCATGCTCATGGATTGGAAGAACAAATATTGTGAAAATGTCTATGCTACCTAAAGCAATCTATACATTTAATGCAATCCCTATCAAAATACCATCAATTTATTTCAAAGAAATGGAACAAATAATCCTAAAATTTATATGGAACCAGAAAAGACCACGAATAGCCAAAGAAATGATGAAACAGAAAACCAAAGTCGGCAGCATCACAATTCCAGACTTCAAACTCTATTACAAAGCTGTAATCATCAAGACAGTGTGGTATTGGCACAAAAACAGACACATAGATCAATGGAACAGAATAGAGAGCCCAGAGATGGAACCTCAACTCTATGGTCAACTAACCTTCGACAAAGCAGGAAAGAATATTCAATGGAAAAAAGAAAACCTCTTCAACAAATGGTGTTGGGAAAACTGGACAGCCACATGCAAAAGAATGAAACTGGACCATTTCCTTACACTACACACAAAAATAGACTCAAAATGGATCAAAGACCTCAATATGAGACAAAACTCCATCAAAATCCTGGAGGAGAACACAGGCAGCAACCTCTTTGACCTCAGCTGCAGCATCTTCTTCCTAGAAACATCGCCAAAGGCAAGGGAAGCAAGGGCAAAAATGAACCACTGGGACTTCATCAAGATCAAAAGTTTTTGCACAGCAAAGGAAACTATCAACAAAACCAAAAGACAGCTGACAGAATGGGAGAAGATATTCACAAATGACATATCAGATAAAGGGCTAGTATCCAAAATCTATAAAGAACTTCTCAAACTCAACACCCAAAGAACAAATAATCCAATCAAGAAATGGGCAGAAGATATGAACAGACATTTCAGTAAAGAGGATATTGAAATGGCCAACAGATACATGAAAAAATGATCAACATCACTCGGCATCAGAGAAATACAAATCAAAAGCACAGTGAGATACCACCTCACACCAGTCAGGTGTGAAAATTGCTAAAAATTAAAACTTTTCAATTTCAAGTTTAGCAAAAACTTGCTAAAATTAGCAAGTCAGGGAAAGACAAGATGTTGGCGAGGATTCGGAGAAAGGGGAACCCTCCTACACTGTTGGTGGGAATGCAAGCTGGTGCAACCACTCTGGAAAACAGTATGGAGGTTTCTCAAAATGTTGAAAATAGAGCTACCCTACAACCCAGCAATCGCACTACTGGGCATTTACCCAAAAGATACAAATGTAGTGATCCGAAGGGTCACATGCACCTGAATGTTTATGGCAGCAATGT
>CM052797.1:35855839-35871732 GCA_028533885.1 Nasua narica | reverse complement strand
GAGTTTGAGGAGTTCTTTATAGATCTTAGATATCAGCCCTTTGTCTGTAGTGTCCTTTGCGAATATCTTCTCCCATTCTGTGGGTTGCCTGTTTGTTTTGTGGACTATTTCCTTTGCTGTGCAGAAGCTTTTTATCTTGATGAAGTCCCAAAAGTTCATTTTCGCTTGTGTTTCCTTTGCCTTTAGAGAATGTCCTGAAAGAAGTTGCTGTGGCTAATGTCATAGAGGTTACTGCCTATGTTCTCCTCTAGGGTTTTGATAGATTCCTGCCTCATGTTGAGGTCTTTTATGCCATCCCGATCAAAATTCCACCAGTTTTTTTCACCAGTTTTGTTAGGATTGGAACAAACAATCCTAAAATTTGTATGGAACCAGAAAAGACCCCGAATTGCTAAGGAAACGTTGAAAAAGAAAAACAAAGCTGGGGGCATCACATTGCCTGATTTCGAACTTTACTACAAAGCTGTTATCACCAAGACAGCATGGTACTGGCACAAAAACAGACACATAGACCAGTGGAACAGAATAGAGCCCAGAGATGGACCCACAACTCTATGGTCAAATCATCTTTGACAAAACAGGCAAAAATATCCAGTGGAAAAAAGACGGTCTCTTCAATAAATGGTGCTGGAAAAATTGAACAGCTATATGTAGAAGAATGAAACTTGACCATTCTCTTACACCATACACGAAGATAAACTTGAAATGGGACTCATCGACTTTTTGATAAAGGAAACATGCAAAATTCCCATGCTACTTTGTACAAAAATTACTGCTGTTCGAAAATTACAATAATTATTATTCACTGAACAAAATTTACAGAAGTATAGAACGTATGAAACAGACCTTATGTTAAGATTAGAGCCATATGTAAGAGCAGATCTTAATAATTTGTTCTGCCCACAGAGAGAGGGCAGTCCTGGCAGGATTTTAAGCATGGGAACATCATGCTTAAATCTGAGCTCTCAGGAGGAGTGAACTCCAGCAGAACGGACAGAGGCAAGACAAGGCAAGA
Organism: Nasua narica; assembly: GCA_028533885.1. Classification (NCBI taxonomy): domain Eukaryota; kingdom Metazoa; phylum Chordata; class Mammalia; order Carnivora; family Procyonidae; genus Nasua; species Nasua narica. The sequence continues at coordinate 35,870,717 of CM052797.1, read as the reverse complement.
GGCTGCAAGTTTAAACAGGAGGCTGCTGCAGAAACTCTACTGAGACACATGAGAACCTGAGAGCAGACATTGCTAGCTTGGACCAAAAGATGGAATTCCACAGGGGCACCTGGGTGGCTCAGTGGGTTAAAGCCTCTGCCTTCGGCTCGGGTCATGACCTCGGGGTCCTGGGATCGAGCCCCGCATCGGGCTCTCTGCTCAGCAGGGAGCCTGCTTCCCCCTCTCTCTCTGCCTGCTTCTCTGCCTGCTTGTGATCTCTCTCTCTGTCAAATAAATAGATAAAATCTTAAAAAAAAAAAAAAAGATGGAATTCCACAAAAAATTTGAGGTTATCCATATGAAAACATGGCAACATGTTATGGAGAGGTGGGAGATGGTTGGAAAAATTCGAACTAGAAATAGAATATGAATGAGAGTAGGACCCAAGATCAAGGATGGGGAATGGATACCAGCATGCAAGCCATATTGATCTAGACAGTTGTTACAGATTGAATCCCAGATTTGGCTTTGAGTGTCCTGGAAACCAGAAGGAAAATAGAGACATGGCTGGTCTTTATTGTCCAAATATACCAAAAACATAAATTACCTAAAAAAGCAGTTCTTTAAAAGAAACAGCCCTCTAATCACTCAGCAAGAAGAAAAATTTTACAAGAGACTTCATATAGTAGGAACCACACGATATAGTCACAGTGTTCTCAGGAATATCCTTAGTGTAAACGTAGAAGTGATTAAATCAGGGCATTTCTACAGAGAGCCTCAATGAAATACATACATAATAAGCATAGAAAGACGTCATCAAGGCATGTCATCAATGATACATCAACAGTTAAGAAGGAAAAGAATAATCCAATTGACTCACCCACAAGCTCTTAACTAAGTGGCTGCCATTTCTTGATTATAGGTTCTGTTCAAATTCCTGACAATGATTCTGAGTGTTATTTTCTTATTTTGGTTGTTGTCATTCTCCAGTCATTTGACAATGGGCCATTACAACAGCCCCAATTGCTATAACCTGTTTTGTCCTCATAATCAGTCCATTTCTAGGAGGTAGTAGGCATTTACCTAACATAGGTAAATAGGGATTGGTCTGGTTTAAGGCAACACAGGAACATTTATCAGGTCTGTTTCAAGGCATCTGTATTCTTTTTTGTATTTTAAAGATTTTTTTTTTTTTATTAGAGAGCAAGAGACTGAGAATGAGAGGGGAGAAGGTCAGAGGGAGAAGCAGACTTCCCGCAGAGCCGGGAGTCCGATATGGGACTCGATACCGGGACTCCGGGATCATGACCTGAGCCGAAGGCAGTTGCTTAAGCAACTGAGCCACCCAGGCGCCCTCTTTTTTGTATTTTAGAAAAGCAGATATGATGCCCAGGTCCCTTTATGTCAAGCCTGCCTTGGCTTTGTTTTCTCTAGAGTCTTCTAAAATTATCTTTTAAATCCCCAGTGGGGACATCAATCTATCACAGACCCTTGTAATCATTTTTTATTTTTAAATTTTTTTTATTTATTTATTTGAGAGAGGGAGAGAGAGCCCAGAAGAGCAGGGTGAGGGGCAGAGGGAGAAGCAGACTCCCTCCTGACCAGGGAGCCCAATGCAGGACTCAATGCAGGGCTAGATTCCAGGACCCCAGGATCATGATCTGAGCTGAAGGCAGACACTTTATCCACTGAACCACCCAGGCACCCTAATCATTTTCTATTTAATGGAAGGAAGAGACAGAGGAAGAGAAGGATGGGAAGGAAAGAGAGGAGAAACAAAAAGAGGGAAAGAGAAAAAAGAAAAAGAGGTGAAAAAGAAGAAAGAGGAGGAGCAAGGAAGAAAGGGAGGAAGATGAACCACAGGACAGAAATGTTCCCAAAGTCTTTCAAAGGCAACGTCCCCATGGAAAATCAGGGAACCTTTAAGGCAAGGGTAAGGATGGGCTATTTTCACCAAGGAAAGATGTTTTGCCAAGCTTCCCTGAGGAGAGAATGGACATCCCTTAGAGAAGATCAACCATAAACGTAACACCACTGAATTCTTTGTGATTTAACCAGTTTCAGCTTACAGATGTGGTTACCCACATGCCCATATTATCCCTCAACCTGACTCATCTGTCTGCCACCACACAACTTGATACGAAAATACTGCCGGGTCCAATGCTAGCAGTCCATCTGTGAATGGTGGCACCTTGTAAACACGATCAAAGAGCAAACCAATTCACAAAGCTGGTGTCTCAGACCTCTGAATCAACTTCACCCACCACCTCAAATGAGTTCATGTCAAAACCTCTTTTTCATTCCTGTATGCCCCTGAAAATGCCTTCTTTCCCTAATATTTATATGGCTCCCTATGGAGTAATAGAGTTCCTTTATCCAGGTAGTAACAGGTATTAAATGAGGAGAAAAGATTATCTCCAATAGAAATACAAGAATATGAGCTCAGTGAGGACAAAGTCTTTGTCTGTTTTGCTATCTGCTCAACCCTCAGTGCCTAGAAAACGTCTGATAGTCTCTACATCTTCAATAAATATATGTTGGACAAATGAGCAAATATTGGCGGTAAGAATATATGCCTACCTTTGAAGTGTGTTACCTCTATGGAAATATGCATGCATGTTTATAGAAGTGTTTCTAGAAACACAGAATGTTAGAATTGAAAAAGAATTTACAGATCTTGTAGTGTAGCCCGGGGTTGAGAAAATGTCAATACTAATGGTCATAGTAATAGTAAAAATAAGAAGAAGAAATTATTATCCCAATTTGCTACTGTCTCCACTGCCCCACATATTGCCCAGGCAAATAACAAGTCCACGTCCAGGTTACTAGCCTGACCAGGAGGTTCATGAAGCTGATTGGACTCTGAAGGAAATGGGCAGAAAATCCAAATTTGATTCAGAACCCTGTGTAACATGGAGGCAGGGCTAGGAAAACCCATGGGAAAAGTAATGAGGGTGAGAAAAGATTGTCCTTAAGGAATATAAGCACTGCCCCATACCCTGTGCCCTGACAGACCTGGATTATAGCCCTCATGCTTGCTCAGCACTTAACATTTTTACAGTACTTTTGCAGCCATTGTACTTGTACTTTTGCAGCCATTCTTCATTGAATGTCACAAACTAGCATCTTGCCAGTCATATGTGAACCACAGATATACTTTGTGTTGGCCCACAGAATAAACCACTGATCCCTATTTGGGACTTTTGCTCATTCCTGAAAAACTGAATGCCAAGTGAAAATCGATTGAGTGAAAAAAAAAAAAAGTCTTTCCATTCATTTGAATAGGAAAAAATTTGACGTGTTCCATCCCAAATCAAAATACCAAACTACCCAAAATATCTCAGGTTAAAGAAACAAAAAGTACAGCAATTAAACAATGAAAAGAAGTATATAGGTGATGAACAATAATTTAAAAGTGAGAAAATACAGTTTGCACATAAAATATAATGTGAATGTGATGAAAGTTTATTGTACTCATTTTTTTCCTTCTTTCTGAATCATTTTCTTCATCAATTTTTCAACCTTTGAGGGGTTCATGGTTATCATGCACTCAAACTGCTCTTGAAAATAAAGTTATAACACTGAAAAACAACCTCTGGGCAAAAGAGAAGCTAAATAGGAGAGCACTTCAAAATGTGGAAATAACACACATGCAATTGTTGGAGAGTCATGAGAAGGTGCTACCTGCCACTTTGGCACTTGTACACAAAACAAAACATTTTAGGTTCATCCACACATGGAGTGCAATTCAAATTCACTCCCTATGATACTGACTAGAAACTGCTAAATCAGATACATTAGTAACTGTATTTTTGCCTAAAGCCACCATGTAAAAATAATACCACTTTTCATGAATGCATTTGTATAAGGCATATACAGGTGAAAAAGTTATTATATATACATGGAAAAAGGGAGGAAACCAAAAGATGGTATCATTTTTCAAAAGTCAATAGGGTGAAAAGCTTATAACGAAGCATGCAATCATTATTTGTCTGTATTATAAAAGTGGAATTAATTGGAAACATTTAAAAAGGAAGAAAATCACACAGAAATACAGAATTCTGGCTTCTCCTGAGAAAGCGGAAAATCTGAGCACACTAGTCTCAATGTGCTCTCATGGCAACAATCGACTAGAGCAGTGGCTGCTCATTCAGAGGGCCATACACATCCCATTGTGCAGGAGAAACTGAGGCCCCAAGATGTCCTATGACATGTTCAAACTTGGAAATGTAGAAACGGACTAAGCTAGAGGTATTTTTATTTGAATTCTCCATCCAGAGCATAACATTACTAAATGGTGCCTCGACCACAGGACCCATCCAGGAGATTCAGACTATCTCCCTTAATGTACCTGGAGGTCATTGAGGAGTGCCTGAAAACAGTTATGATTTTCTTTATCCTCTCTGACTCCTGCATTTTCCAGGTATGTTGTGCTCTAGTTCCTAAAGGACAGCATCTGGGATCATCTTTCAGTCACCAGTAACAGGTCTCAACTTTGGCTGTACATTGGATTCACCTGGGGAACTTTAACGCATACCGATGCCATGGTCCCACCCTAGAGATTCTGATTTAATTATGTGGGATGCAGTCAGCTACCAGGAATTTTCAAAGCTCCCCAGGTAATTCTAATGTGGAGTCACCATTGAGCCACACAGATGCAAACTCTCCCTTGGACTAAGACTGTACCTTTTACTGAGAAAGTCCTAGCTTTCTTCAGGGAAGGGAGGGTTAACACCTCTTTCTTACCAATGGGTCCACACACAGAAGCTGGAGCTGAATCTTGCTCCCAGATGTTAAGGTTTCACTTGCCAAATCGAAAGACTCTATTGGCAAGAATAACAGCTACTATCAAGGAAGCACTTACATTGTGCTGGGTTCTGTACTAAATACTTTGCAAATATTATCCAATTTAGGCCTCAGCAGCACCCTGTAAGGCAGCTACTATTATTTTCTTCCTCATTTCCACGATGAAAACTCATGGAGTTTACATAACTTAGCCAAGTCATCCAGTTCCGAAGAAGAAGAAGTGGATTTTACTGTGGCCTGATCCCAAAGCCTGAGCTCTCAATCACGGTATGCTGTCCAATCTAGAATGTGCCAGCAGCGCACACATGATTTTACTTCCATAAAACAGACAACATGGGGACACCTGGGTGGCTCAGTAGGGTTTTTTTTTAAGATTTTATTTATTTATTTATTTGACAGAGAGAGAGAGAGAAAAAGTGCACACAAAAGCAGGGGGATTGACAGGCAGAGGGAGAAGGAGAAGCAGGCTCCTGCTAAGCAGGGATCCCAAAGCAGGACTAGATCCCAGGACCCTGGGATCATGACCTGACCCAGGTATCCCGCTCAGTAGGTTAAGCATCCAACTCTTGAGTTCAGCTCAGGTCATGATCTCAGGGTTCTGGAATCGAGCACCATGTCAGGCTCTCCTCTCAGTGGGAGTCTGCTTGAGGATTCTCTCTCTCCCTCTGTCCCTACGCCCCATCTCTCTCTCTAAAATAAATAAATAAATTTAACAGATGATATCATTTCAATGCTACTAGCAAAAATAGAGTTATGCTGACTAGTGGTTAAGAACAAAAGCTCTGGAGCCAGACAGTCAGGGTTCCAACTCCAGCTCCATCACTCATGGCCTGAGTGGCTTTGAGCAAGCCACTTGACCTTCATCAGTTTCAATTTACTTTCTCCTAAAGGGGACTAATAATAGTAGCTAGACCATAGAGTTGTGGTAAGAAATAAATAACATTAGCAGACTGAAAACACATAGTATGATGTTTTACTTACACTGTTTAATAATAGCATATTAATCTTTTTATCATCATCACAATTATTATTACTATGCAACATCCAGGAAGAGAGAAGCTTTGTCCTTAGACTTTGTTCCGACAGATGTGTATATGCCTAGTTTCTACTTTTGTTTGTGACACTTAACAATGCATTTATTCCATAATATATCTAAAACATGTTATTACATACAGGCCTCCAATTCAATATTTATAGAGAATTCAGATAAGTATCAAGAAAAAGAAGCTATGATAAGATGGATCAAAAGGATCCTCTTTTCTGATGGTTCAGTAATCTACCATCAAATTTGTACTTGTCCTGCAGCATCAGAAAGTATTAAGCCAAGGGAACTAATTCTATTCTTTTATTAAATTAGAGAGTTGAGGTCTTAGAGTAAATTTACTTTGGAGGAATTTATAATCCAGGTCAGATAGCTATCCAAGATACATAAACCACCAAACAAATCTCAATAAAGAGTCTCAATATCCATGAGAAAAAGGAAGATGGTATTACAACTTTGATATAATGAGAGGTAAACTATTCTCTAGAGGGCAAGAGGAAGGTAACAGGTTATTTGAAATTCCAGGGATTAAGGCGATCTTTCTAGAAGACCCACAACATTTAGCACATCGACATGGGCAAGTAGAAATTTCATAAGTGTTTTATTATCACAGTAATGAGAATTCAGAACAACTTGTACTTCAAACTTCTAAATTATTGTCTCAAGAGTCTTTCTCCAAAGACTTACTTATTATTATCTCACTTCTGACTATAATTTCGACTGTGAAAAAAGAGTATGGAAGGATAAAATGTTCTGAATATTTAGAACATTCAAGAGCCCACACATTCCTCCTAGGGTGCTCTGCCCTGCTTGTCCTACATTGACTATTAGATCAAGTTTTGTTCCCTGTGGTCTGTCAGCTCTAGTCCCAGTTTGCTATTTAATTGATCCACACATGTAGATATGTGTCTGAGTGTTGGGATATTTTGCCTTATAGGAAAAAAAAAAGATACAAAGTCTTAGCAATGTGTCTCATCCAATTATAGGAGCCCACAGAAAAGCACAGAAAGGTTCGAAGAAGCCCACAGTGGGAGAGGAGTTCAGAATAACTTTATTGGTGGTCTTGAAAAGCTGGGCTAAATCACCTCAATGAGCCATTAAAGGAGGAAGGGGTAAGAAAAAGGGTGAAAAACATACATCTTGGTCCCAAATGTACTCATCACAAAAAGCTTGCTTTTTCCATATGAACAATACCCAACTGCCATTCATTTTTAAGGAGTGATAAGAGCTATTGAGGCAGACAGGACCCTTACCTGGAACACCATTAACAAAAACTCTTAACCAGAGATGGGCAAGGGCTTTTGACCACACATTTAAATTTTCAGCTAAATGCATATGCTCAGGAAGCAATTCTGTCCAAGAGTTATCTTCAAAAAACTAATAAACACATTCTGCTCTTAAACTAAATATATGGTACAAGATGATGGTCTATATGACAAAGTACACACACACACACACACACACACACAACATCTCTTTTTCAAAGAAGCTTACTTTTCTGAAACTCTATGGATAGAATCTATCCAAGCATGAAAAAAATATGTTTTTCAGGATGTACATAAAAACAACAAGATAAGACTATAGCACTTTCACTGCACTGAAAAATCAACGACTTTTGATTTTTGGCTTCTGTTCTTTTAATGAAGTGAATTCTTATTTCTAAAATATTGAATAGCTGACTTTTAGTTAAATAAATAAGATTTTTACAAAATTCAGTCATTTACAATTTTCAGTCATTTACCTCTATTCTTTAGGTGTTTTGGATTGTCAAGGAAGAGGCATTGTTTCTCCTCTTTCATCTTCTAACGTAGGACCCTAGAAATGTATCCAAAGCCCATGAGTCAAAAAATTATATTGGCATGGTTTAAAACTCTAAGATCCTTGAGAACAGAACCCACAGCCAATGAGAACATTGAAGAAGTCCATTTAAGATGTTTTCATACATTTGGGGTGCTATAACAAAATGCCATAAACTGGATGGCCCATTAACAACAGAAATTTTCTCACAGCTCTGGAGGCTAAGAAGTTTAAGAGCAAGATCCTAGAAGATTTGGTGACTGGTGGGAGGCTGCTTCCTGGTTCATAGATAGCCATCTTTCTTCTGTGTCCTCACATGATGGATGGAGCAAGGGAGCTCTGGAGACCTCTTGATAAGGCACTAATCCCATTCAGTAGGGCTCCACATTTGTGACCTAATCATCTCCCAAAGGCCACACCTCTTAATTCCATTGTATTCGTTAGGATTTCAACATATGAATTTTGAGAATGATATAAATATTTAGTCTATAGCATTCCATTCCTGTTGCTATGAAACTTATGTTTCTTGCATGCAAAAGAAATTGATTCCATTATAATAACTCTAATAGCTCCAAAAAGCCTAAGTCCTAAGTCTCATCTAAATGTCATCTAAATCAGATATGGATGAGACTCAAGGTATGACTGATTCATCCTGGGGCAAAATTCCTCCCCAACTATGAACTTGTGACGCCAAACAAGTTTGTGCTTCCAAAATATAATGGTGGGATGAGCCCAGGAGAGATACACCCATTTCGAAAGGGAAAAATAAGAAAGAAGAAAGAGGTAACAAACCCCAAGTAAATCCAAACTGCGAGGCAAATTCCAAGAGCTCCTAAGTCTTGGAACAGTCCTCTCTGACTAGATACTCTTTTAGGCCCATGGGACAGAAATCTTACGTTCAGACCCATTGGGTAGTGGCCCTGCCTCTGCAGATTTGCCAGGCACTGGCTAGGCACCCAAAGCTTTGGGCAGCCCTGCCTTGAGGCAGCTCTGAACATCGGCTCCTCAATTCTCCAGGACTGGAGACCCAAGCTCTAAACTCTGTCTGGAGGCGCCATCCTTTGAAATCTAGGTGGAGGCAGCTATGCTCCCATGACTCTGTTGGGTACAGCTCACACAACACTGGAGTCTACCAGAGAGGCACATGGAGTGGCCAAGGAACACAGTGAAAGAGTACAGACGCAGAGACAGTGATGGGTGCTGAGCAGGCAGCAGAGGTCCCACAGGCACTGGCTGTCCCTCCTTTGTATTCTTCCACTGTCTTGAACAATAAATAGCTCCTGGCTTCTGTTTAGATGGCTGACTAATCTCCTTATCAAAGGTGGTTTGCCCACCCCTTTAGTGTTCTCTCCAAATACCCTTTCTCATTTCTTTACTATGTGGAAAGTCTGAGAATTTTCCATATCGTTAAGTTCTGCTTCCTCTCTGATTAAAAATCTTTCTTTAAGTCCTTTTTCTCTTCTTGTGTTTTACCATAAATAGTCAGGAGAAGCCAAGTCTCATATTTAACACTTTGCTTAGAAATGGACAGATGGTAACTACACTTATGAGGGTGAGCATTTTGTAATCTTTAGAGTTGCTGAATCACTGTTACATATCCGAAATTAAAATAATATTATATGTCTACTATACTCCCATTAAAAATAGATGACAGGAAAAAAATAAATGATAGATAATAGATAGCTTCAGCTAAATATCCAAGTCAACTACTTACAAGTTCTTTCTTCGATAAAATACTAGAATACAAACACAATTCAGCCAAGTACTTTACCACCTTATAACAAGGATGGCCTTTTCTCCAGTTTCCAATAACATTTCCTACTTCTGTCTGAGACCTCATGAAAATGGCCTTCACTATCCATGTTTCTAGCAACACTCTGTTTAGGGTTCTTTAGGTATTCTCTAAGAAGGTTGAGGCCTTCTCCACAGCTTTCCTCTGTTCTTTCCAAGCCCTAAATAGACTCTCCTGTAAGGGTCCATTCACAGCAATCTGTTAATTATGCAGTTACAAAGTCACTTCCACATTTTTAGTTATTTGTTACAACAGCAACCTCCCCTCAGTATCAATTTGTATTTTAGTCTGTTTGGGCAGCTATGACAAAATACCATAGACAGGGGGTAGGAGGCAGCTTATAAATAGCAGAAATTTATTTCTCATAATTCTAGAGTCTGGGAAGTCCAAAATCAAGGGGACTTGACTAAACTGAGTCCAGATGCAGTGTCTGGTAAGGCCCACTTCCTGGTTCACTGTCAGTTACCTTTCTGTGGTATCATTAAACGATAGAAGAGATGAGGGAGCTCTCTGGGGCCTCTTTTTTAAAAGCGCTAATATCATTCATGAAGGTTCTAACCTCGTGATCTAAACACCTCCCAAAGGCCCCACATCCAAATGCCATCACACTGGGGATTAGGATATGGGGGAGAGGGGCACAGACTAGGGTATTTTATACATTATTAGGGTATAGCAGAAGAAAATAAAAAGAAAACTAGAATCAAGATTAGGAATGTTGTGAGCTGTGGTCCCAGATGCCTTCTGACCCCATCTGAGTCATTTCTTCCCATAAAATTAATAAGTTGGACCAAGGCCTCTTCCAGGACTTTACAAAGAGGACAATTATGGGAATTGTCAAACCATTGTTGAGACTGGAGAAAGGTATATAAATTCAGTAGCAGGCCCATAACAGAGCTACGGAGTGTAAGAAAGAACAGAAAAGGAAATGACTAATTCTGATTTAAGAACAGTAAGGGCCTCAGAAGATCTGAGCTTTAGTGATTTGGTATTCAAGGTCATCAAAGAAATAGGGCATTATTTTCTATTATGGAAGTTCTCTTAAATACATTCAAGAGGTTAGGACTACATCTTTTAAAGTACCTGGAGGTAAAAAATTAAATAAATAAATTAAATAAAGTACCTGGAGGTTGTATTTGTGACTAGTCTTCAATTTTTTGTCCCAAGTTCTAAAGCTTGCTTAGATAATTAATTTTTTTTCTCTTGACAGAGCCCCAGTTCCTGTTCAGACTCAATCTCAAACAGAGATATAACCTCAAAAGCTAAGTTTCTAAAAATGAAGACAATACTGTTCCTTATAAGCTTGCCTCACCACTATACCCAGGATTAACTCTGCAACAGCTTTAGAGCTTCCACATCTTATTAACACCCAGTCTGAACCAAAAAACTTCCCAATAGGGGCACCAAAGGATCTCAGCAGACCCCTGAATTCTGACTACCTTTATTTATATACATTTTGACAAACACTGAATGTCCACTGTGTATAAAACACTATAAAGAAGAAAAACATTAATAATGTCTCCCTATTCTCAAGGAGTTTATGATCTACTAGGAAAGAGATGAAGTTGAAACTGAAGTATCTTATAATTGAGACACAAAATGCTACGATACTGCAAAGATTGAGGTCCCATGTACAAGAACTGAGTGCACTCTCCAGAGAGGCTGATTTTCACCAGTCCATCTGAGCCTTAGCCTATTTTGAAACCTATTGACCTCATGTATGAGACCATTGCTGGGCCTCAGACAATCTTAAACCTAGTAGGCAACCCCTGCTTTAGTCGTTGCCCAAAAGAATGCTGGGGATTTTGACCAACTGGGCAACCTTATCATATTGTCAAACTGCCTACAATCTTTGAAGAAGAGGGATGGTCCCAGCATCTTCAGTCATATTACCAACTGGGAATACCAAGCAAAGTCTACCAATGAGGTGAATTTTCACCTAACTCTTGAAAAAAACAAATACAATTTTAATGACTATTTGTATATCTCTGCTGAAGGCCAGAAGAAAGGAGAGAGAGGGCATTCCAAACAAAAAGAGCTGGTTAGAATAAAGGCACAAAGGTATATCCATGTATTCTCTCAGGTATCCAACAGAGATATAGGTTAACCCTATGCCAGTGAGGAATACAGAGGTGGATACACCCAAGTTTCAAGGGGTTTTGAGTCTCTTTGCTGAATGGGGCTATTCATGGATACTAAGGTTCCTACCTCAGTGTTATGCACATACAGTAGGTAAATAAAGCAAAAACTCATGGGTTAATCTAATTTCCTCAGCAATGAAATATATCACCCAATGCTGTGGTCTTAAAGTACTGGAGACTGATTGTTTAAATAAATTTAGATGATAGAACTTTTGACTATCAATGTATACAATGAAAAGATACTGATTAAACTATCTTTGAATAATATCCTTCTGTTACCATATGTGAGACCAAATTTAACTGAGGAGTAACAGTAAAATGAGCCGATCAAAGCACTAGAAACTAGATTTGTGTAAATCCCATGAATAGACCCTTGTCAGGTTATAGGGAGAGAGGCAAAAGGAAGAAAAAGAATCCCAGCACCCACCGACAATCAATCCTTGTGTAGTGATGCTGGGGAAGCCTTACCATGTCTTGGGCCCAAATCCTAGCTCAATCTGCCTAAGCAGGCTCCCTCAACAGCTTTTAGAGCCTCTTAGCTAAGACCTGGCAGCTGTGGAAACAACCAACGGAGAGGCCATACTAGGACCAACCAGAGAGTGGGAAAGGAGGGCTGAATTTGGGCAATTCCTTTTCATCTGTAGCTCTGCCAGATATGAATAGCAGAGAGAGGAAGTAACTGTCTCTTTACAAAGCTGCTTTCCTCCCTGCTTCTGTTTCCACTCCCTCCAAACCATTCCTGGGACCTCAATTCCTCTCTAGCAACCACCCAGCTTGGTGTACAATGCATAAGGAAAATTGTCAGGAGTGGTATTTGCTACTTGACATTTTCTATCAGAATGATTTAAAAAAAAAAAAAGAAAGAAAGAAAGCATTTACAATAAAAAAAAAAAAGGTACATCATTCATCTTCTGAAGATGCTGCTGGTATATGAAGACAAAGGCTACTCTGACATTCACCTTTGCTTTCAGTGACCTCCACCCCTAAAATTGACTGCACAGAGGGCTTATCCCAACAATAATTCTGCAACCATCTGCTCAATGACCACTTACACATATTCAGAAGGGGATGCAGGCCAAAAGCCAAACAGAGTACATGCCAGTGTCATTTGAGGTCAAGCTTTCTAGTACCAAACATTACGCAACAGATGTACCCTTCTCTTAATGTTAAACATTGGGTTCTATTAAATTACTTTGCATTCCCTAAATCTGTATAGTCAAAATAATTCTTACAGATGCTTGGAATACGGCAGTTCACAAGAGGGCAAAACACTGTTATAAAACTTTACTCTTGGTGGAGGTGGCTATGGAAGGAAGGAAGGAAGGAAGGAAGGAAGGAAGGAAGGAAAGAAGGAGTCAAGAAAGGGAGGGAGGGAAGGAGAGAGGAAAGGTGGTGATAAATGGATAAAAATAAAATAAATAAGATAGTAAGCAACATGATGATGGGACTGAGGAGTTGTTATTTTAAATAAGGTGATCCAAGAAGACTCTAAGGAAATAAGGTATAGACTCCATTCCATCTAAATTTCTTGAAAAGGGAATGTAAGAAAGAACCCTTAAATCAGAAAAGTTATTTCTTGTCCTAACTCTGCCACTGACTCACTTACATCTTTGGGAAAGTCTTAGAATTTGAAAATAAGGACACTGGCCCCATCTCTCTGTTTACTCATTCCACCCACTTTTGATGGGTATGTTACATGATCCAGTCCCATCCAAAGTCAGATAAAAAGATAAAAAAGATTTTGTCTCTGCTCTCAAGGAGCTTGCAATAAGGGAGAGATGGCTCTCCTTATTAGAGACACACATAATATTATGTGATAATTATAACAACAGAAATGAGAACATAAGCTCTGAAGAGCACAAATGAAGAAGTCATGTCTCAGTAAGTTTACGGTTCTACAACTTAATGGCCTCTGAATCTAGTTTGGAGAGTGTGGCACTCAATGCCCTTAGGAAAGCCTTCCCCCAGAAGGCTTTGAGGAAGCCAAATGATAATACCCCAACTTTGGCTCACTGAAGTCAGTTCTTCAACAAATGCTCACTCTACTTTTAGTGTCCCTAGGAGATTATTTTTTTATTAACATATAATGTATTATTTGTTTCAAGGGTACAGGTCTATGATTCATCAGTCTTACAAAATACCCAGTGCTCACCACAACATATATCCTCCCCACTGTCCATCACCCAGCCACCCCATCTTCCCACCCCCTTCTGCTCCAGCAGCCTTCAGTTTATTTCCTATGATTAAGAGTCTCTTATGGTTTATCTCCCTGTCTGGTTTTGTCTGGTTTCATATTTTCCTCTCTTCCCCTCTGATCATCTGCTTTGTTTCTCAAATTCCACATATCAGTGAGATCATATAACTTTCTTTCTCTGATTGACTTATTTCGCTTAGCATAATACCATCTAGTTCTATCCACGTCATTGCAAGTGGCAAGATTTCATTTTGATGGCTGCATAATATTCCACTGTGTGTGTGTGTGTGTGTGTGTGTGTGTGTGTGTGCGCGCGCGCGCGCGCAGGCGTGCGTGTATGGGTGTGTGTGTGCATGCGTGCGTGTTTGGGTGTGGGGGGGTGTGGGGGGGTGTGTACTCCATCTTGTTATCCATTCCTCTGTTGATGGACATCTGGGCTCTTTCCATGTTTGGGCTATTGTGGACATCCCTTCTATAAACATTGGTATGCATGTGCTCCCTTCAAATCACTATTTTTGTATCCTTTGGATAAATACCTAGTAGTGCAATTGCTGGGTCACTGGGATGTTCTATTTTTAACTTTTTGAGGAAACTCCATACAGTTTTCCAGATTAGCTATACCAGTTTTTATTCTCACCAACAGTGTAAGAGGATTCCCCTTTCTCTGTACCCTTAACCAACATCTGTTGTTTCCTGATTTGTTAATTTTAGCCATTCTGACTGGTGTGAGGTGGTATCTCATTGTGGTTTTGATTTGTATTTCCCTGATGCCAAGTGATGTGGAGCATTTTTTTTGTGTCTGTTGGCCATTTGTATGTCTTCTTTACAGAAATGTCTGTTCATGTCTTCTCCCATTTCTGTATTGGATTTTTTTGTCTTCTGGGTATTGAGTTTGAAAGCTCTTTTTTTTTTTTTCCTCTCCCCAAATTTGTTAATTTTTCAGTGTTACAAGATTGATTGTTCATGCACCACACCCAGTGCTCCATGCAGTACGTGCCCCTCTTGATACCCACCACCAGGCTCACCCCCCCACCCCCTCCCCTCCAAAACCCTCAGTTTGTTGCTCAGAGTCCACAGTCTCTCCTGGTTCAACACCCCCTCCGATTTCCCCCCATTCGCCCTTCCCTTCC